>OZ001249.1:16378834-16937181 GCA_963924025.1 Ischnus inquisitorius | reverse complement strand
GAGGGGTTTCACGATAATGACTTTTTCGTCGAGTAATTTCCGCGTCGAGAATATAGCGCAAGGGGGTCCGCGGGAGGGAGGAGACCGAGAGAGCGGAGTTGCAAGACTGACAGCGAAGAACGCGGTGCGCGAACTGCCAGACGAGCTCATCGCTCATCGGCGTCGTTTAATGCGTTTTCACGAGGTGATTAGTCAAAAAGAAAAAAAATGGAACAGGGTACGATATTCGCGGGAATGATCAACGAATGAGGCCGGAAGTGGCGCGGGACTCCTTGGGGAAAATATTGGAACCTCGACTCGAACGTTTTGCGTAATTACAATCGTGACGAGTCATCCGACAAATTAATCATTCGTGCTTGTTTTTTCAGTAACGAGTATTCTCTTGAGTATTCTGTTCTGTGTATTCACACAGAAAAAAAAAAAGTATTTGCCAGGGTTTGGTAGAGCTCTCGCTCTGTCCGAATTAGTGACAGACCCTTTTCAAAACCACTAACTATAACAAATCGTTGTATGGCAAACGCAACCTCCGTGGAAGTAGCGATTTTCTGATTTTATCTGTCCGTCGGATTAGCCACACCGTGATTTTGACCCGACCGTAACATCGGTTACTCGATGATTTTCATGACTCCGTGACTGTAGCTACTCGATCATTTCAAAGACACCGTGACATAAGTGACTCCATGACTTTGATCCCGCCACGATGTAATCTCTCCGTGACATTAGCTAGACCGTGATTGTGACCCGTCCGTGACAAGTACTGCTCCGTGATTAAAACCCTTCAGTGACATTAGCAACTCCGTGACTGTAGGCACTCGAAATCATTGAATGCCACCATGACTACTCCGTGACTTTAGCTAGTCCGTGATTGTAATCCGTCAGTGACACTAGGTAGTCCCTGATTATAACCCGTCAGTGACATTAGCTCCTCCGTGACTTTAGCTACTCGATGACTTTAACGATTGCGGGACCTTAGATACTTGATTATTTCGATGACTCCGTGACATTCGCTACGCGACATTGATAATGACTCCGTGACATTAGACACTCGATGATTTGGGTCCCTCCACGATTTGATCTCTCTGTGACGTTACCTATTTCTTAATTGTAAGCCGACCGTGAAATTAGCTAATCCGTACCTTTAAACACCGCGTACTTTTAACTTCACTGTGACATGATTTACGCGACTTCAAGCTCTCCGTGAATTTAGCCCGTCTGTAAAATTAGCATAATGTCTAAGCTACCTTCTTCGACATAGCGGCGAAACATTATTGTATATAGAGATTTTTTTTCCCGACAATATGAAAATAAAAGAAGGGCACGAAAGTGTGAGCATTATCATCAGGAAACTGTTGGGCTCCGGAACATTTTCGTCTTATAATGAAAGCGTAACACATGGCGAGAAGAAAACTAACGGAGCGGCAACCCATGTGGTTTTTTTTTCGGCGTTCCAGTTATCGGCATACGAGACGCGGGCGAAAGAGAGGGATGCACTCGTGCCAATTACTGTAGTCAGCCGTCCAACATTGAAGCACCGTTTCACTCTGGTATAAGAGGATTATTATGTAACTGTCGAAGGGCACAAGAAGCGGCGCAATGTACCACCGGCTGCGAGAAACGACGTTGGCAATTCTCATAGCGGCGGCAGCCATGTGCAATAAGCGTTAGAAGTTTCGCAGACAAACTCCGGTTTGTAACATCACCCGGGTTGTATCTTTCGATAAATTCGTTTCGTCCGCTCGTCGATTTCTCTTCGTGATATATATAAATGGTGTTGTACACACGAATGAATCGACGAGTAACGAAGTCCGCGGGTCTTGGATCTCGGTCGGTCGTAATAAATCATCGCGGTCGAACGCGCGATCGTTCGTTCCAATCCACGATAGACACAATAACTCATCCGCGCTTACCAAACCAGATACGGATAGTACAAGAGATCGTTAATAAAAGTTTATGTGGGGCACAACGGTTTATCAGGAAACCAATCACGACCATAGCGAGAGAGCCGAACGGTATCAATATCGGAATATCATATTTACCATCGCTTCTATAGAAATTCTCGAGGTTTTAGCTTGGACGCGGAGAGTACATAATAATCGTGGCTTTGGGGAGACGGCGACGAAGTTCGGAGCATCTCTTTCACTGGTCGATTGATGACCGGATGAAGAATAATAACAAAGATCGCGTGTGGCTTTGAGTTTTGTGTCGAGTGTTAGAACGAGCAGTGTCGCGAGAACGGTCCAATAAATTCGGCGGAAATATAATGCTCCTTTATGGGGACTCGACAATGGCTGCTCAACGGGGCCCTTTGCTGTACTTTATGGTGTTATACTCAATATATGGAATATAGGGGAGAGCTGGGCAGCATGGTTTTGGGGCACAATGGGATAGGGGCAAAATGGACCATGAAAAAAATCGACTTCGATGGGAGTTTCTCTCGTCCCATTTTGCCCCAATTGTATCATACAAGGAACTCTGTTTTACCATTTCATACCAGTGCTGGGCAAAGTACTTTGAGTACCGAACACTTAACATGCCATGTACTTAAAGTCCTGAGTACTTATTACGATCACGAGTACTCAGTACTTTTAGTATTGTAAGTATTTTGTACTCAAAGTACTTATCAAGTATTCAATGTATCGAAGCTGTTCGCTGTCAGATAAGGTTTGTTCGCCCCGATCGTCGCCACGACCATAGTGAAAATACAATCATAGTGAGGGTGTTAGTTCACTATAAACCTTGCTTTCTTAAAATCTTTGATGGAATGCCACGCATCAATAAGCTTAGCTTTAAATTTGAAACGAAACTTGGAAATCAACTTTGATTCCAGAGAGATATAGTTCAACATTAAATAAATGCAAAGCAAAGTACGTTTTTAACTTTTGACTCCCTCAAGAAGTATCGCTTCGGGATTAGGTTTCTCAAATTGATGTCTTCAAATTTGAACTGTTTTATCGACCTTCACTGATATTTAACCAATTATGGTCTATTTCTCGTGTGCTTGAAGTAATGGAAACTACTTTAAGTACAAGATATTTTAAGTACTCCCAGTACCTTAAGTACAGCACTTAAAGGATATATATACTTCAAGTACTGGAAAAAAATATCAGTACTTAAAGTTCACCTGTACTGAAAGTCTCGGACTTAAAGTACTAAATAAGCTCAATGTACTTTAAGTACCGCCCTGCTTTGTTTCACACCATTCTGCCACGGTATGCCATTTTGCCCCACCCTTCGCTACAGCATTACGCCAAAGTTGGCTCCGAGGTCACGCCCGATTCGAATACGAGACTCGCTCGTCGGGGGCACCACTCGAATATTTCATATTGACACTTCGGACATTAACTCCATTCGTCAGGGTCTCACCACCGCAGTGACACTTTCACCTATAACTCCGCTATGGGCTCGCTTATTCACGTACTATGACGCCGGGGGCCTTAGGTTCTCTATCCTTTTCTCTCTCTCATTTTCCATCTCATTCGTCTCCTCTGCTTCTCGCGCCGCTTTTCCATTAGCCGACGCGATCTCCAGCATCGCACGGACAGCTGCAGCGCAGCCTGTGCACCGTCATTTGTGTGCATCGAATGGGACATTCTCGCCTTTTCAACTTCTACTCGCGATCTTTTTGTCGAACGGGAATTTTTCGCGCTGTTTGGACAGCCTTCGCCCGTCGGTTCGGTTATACGAGACCAATTCCGGCTTCCCTTCGTCGCTGCGACGCTGCCATCGACGCGATTTAATTTGTCAAAGGGGCAGGTGGCTCTTTTCGAACGATCAGACGCTCAATTTTTTTTTATTTCCTTGTTACGAAGAAAATTTGATATTCTCAATGATTTTCGGTAATTATGTGGGCGGATAAGAATAAAACAAATTTTTTTATGTTGAGAATTATTTTTCGAGAAAAATATACACCTTGCAGCGTTCGGAAATGTATCAAAATTTTATTCACATTTTTTCCAAGCTTGATATTTTAAAAAAGTTTCTTAAAAATTTGGAGTGAAAATTATGAACAATGCGAAATTTGTTTGTTGTGTCGCGTTGTCGCGATTGGTTTATCAAACATTTTAAAAAGCCTTTTTCTCTCTAATCTAATCTATCACGACTAATAAATTTATTCACGGCTTTAGAACTCGGTTAATTTCTATACAAATTTAGCGACAAATATTCGGAAACATTTTTTAAATATACATATTAGTTACTAGAAAAATCCGACGATGCCAATGAATTCCCGTAAAAAAAATTCCGGAATAACCTACCGTTATGTTTCTATGCGGATAGTATGTCCCCTTAATATTCGACAATACCAGCGTTACATCAGCGCCAAGATGTGAGGAAACGTGATTTTTTTTTCATGCATTTTTTTTTCTCAAAACGCTGAAATAAAATTATTTACAAAGATCTTACCGCGAAAACCGGAATCGTAATAGTATTCGCGTCATCATTTTTCGTACAGAGCATCTTACGTTATTTTTCCATAATATCCAAAGCCCGAAAAACTTACTATGAAACTCTTAAGACCGTATTTTAGTATTTTTTCTCTCGAAGCTCGTGAAAGATATCTTGAGTGACGATGTTGGTGAGGGGGGAAGCGTCGGTAGTTGGCTTTCTTGGGAAGTCTCGCGGGACGAGTAACTCGCGGTAACGTCGAAGAAGAATAAGAAGAAACCATTGTCAAGCGTCGCCGTATCCATACAAAAAAAACTCTCTCGCGTCCCACATATTCCATAGAAGCGAAAAATCATAACGTAACGCACTTAGGTCGAGGGATACGAAGTTCCGAAAGCGTTACGAAACGGAGCACATCCGCGCCCCGCGCGGATGCTCGCAAATTTAACTCCGCGCTTTTCGCCCGGCAGCGTCTCACCGAAGCGAGCGTGTGTGTCGTCGGCGTACAACGGAATCGGCCCCCGAACCCCTTTTATCCGCGCGGGCGCGAAGAATCCGCCGCGAAAAGAGTGTGGAAACTCCGCGTTAGGGGGGCTTGCGAGGCTCACGCGAGAGCGAGCAGTTTTGTAAAAAGCTTTTGTGAGTTTTGCCCGCGTCGTAACTTCAACTTTGTCGTCGCGAAGGAAGAGGCAGCTTCGGTGGCGTTGGCTCGTGTGTTAGGCGAGCGATGAGGTTCGCCATGCTCGCGGGCGATGCTCGGTTGTGTTCCGTGGCGGTTGATGTCACGGTGCGGGAGTTGGCCGGGTTTCTGGCTGCCGTTTCTCTGCTCGTCGTACTCGTCTACTACGTCGCGGGGATGCTTCGCGCGTGGAAGGCGAAACGACGTCGACGATGGCGGGCGGTGATGGTAAGCTGGTAGCGCGTACAGCACAACCGAGAGGCGTCTCCACACATGCTCACCCGAAGCGAGAGCGAAGAGTGTGCGTATCGTGAGATCGTATAGACACTCCGCGTGGCGCGGAGTGTGCGAGAGCAAGAGTACGAGGAGGGTTAAAGCGGATAAAAGAGCGCTCGGAGAAATTACGGCCTCGTAACTCCCGGTAAGCGCGAAAGAGCGTATGTGACAGCGGGGCGGACAGGCAAACCGACGAGGACGAGAGCGCCCGCGGTAAAGCAAAGGGGAGCAGGCACCGAGAGCCATCGCGCGGTACGCGCACTCTTCTCACCCTGTCGTCTCTCACCCAACGCCCTGCCCCGCGCTCGCTCCACTCGCTCACTCTGCACACGACGCGGTTTATAGCCTTTCGCATCTATGGTCCTGCGGGAATGTTTCGAGAATATTCTAGAGGCGGATATTTCGTAGACGCTCGTAGAGGGGACGAACCGACTGGGCCCCAGTGGCCGCAACGACTCTGTGCGAAGCTTCCTTTTCGTGAAATTGACCACTTTGATATCGCACATGAGAGATGCCCGAGCGTTGTGGCAAACCTCGCGTGTGGTCTAAATCCTCCCCCAACGTCCCCCAGTGGATGCTCGTACACGATTCGTGCATTCTCCGAAGCGATTCACCGAGTATATTATATATAACTATGCAAGTATGTTACTGTGTCCGTGGCATCTCTTGCCGACCCCTTGCGCCAACCGACGTCCTGTCGTCCTGACTCCTCGTTTAATCCGATACACAAATTGTGCTTCGCCTGACAGATACTGCGGGTACACTCTATATACGGGTTGTTTTCGATACAGATCAAACGGGCATGCGGAAGATTGAGACGAAGAATAAGAACCGTCGCTATGGCAGCGCCACCGTGACATGAGCTCCTACATTATTTCAAGCTTGCCGTGGTTTTAGCCACTCTGCGATTTTAACCCTGCCGTGACATTAGTCACTCACTGATGTTGAAGCTGCCATGTTTTTAATTCCTCCGTGACCTTTACAGTATGATTTAGGCTGAACTGTGACTTTAGCCGTGCCGTGACTTCAGCCGCACCGTGACTTTAGCATATGGATAAAACAGGATAAGAACCGTCACCATGGCAATGCTGCTGCGTACTACTGTATGATTTTTCGCCACGACTTACGCCATTGTGTGATTAAAAAACTGCCGTGACATTAGCCACGCCGTCATTTTCAACCGTGCCGTAACATTCGTTTCTCCGCGGTTTTCGTTTCGTACACGGCGGCCACGTGGTTGTTTTATAATAGAGGAAGACTCTGTGTGTTACTGTGAATGGCATTTCTTGGCAACCTCGCGCTTTAACCGACATCCCGTCATCCTGACTCCTCGTTTAATCCGATACACAAATTATGCTTCACGCGACAGCCACTACGGACATGCTCTCCATACGGCTTGCTTTTCGATGCAGATCAAACGGCCGGGCACAAGATTAAGAAGAAGAATGAGGTTGACAACGCTGTATACTTATCGCTTTTCTTCGCCCCGTCGGGCGAAGAATGAAGTCGAAAGAATGGGATCATGCTTCGTCGAACGCGTTACGCATTTTGGGCCTACCTAAGCCGTAGATATCAACGACGCGAGAGCTCGCCGGATTCGGAATCCTGATTTCAATGCCGATGCCTCTCGAGTGCGTGGCAGATGCTGGCACGTTTTTTTTTTTCTTTCTCTCTACTCGCCCATCAGGATTCGACGTCAGAATGGGCGCTTCTGTGTAGTCACGAAAGTGAAGAGGAAAGGGGAGGGAACTTTCGAGAGTCCTTTGGTGAATGCCACAGTAAGCTATAATAATACTTAAGTGATAGACACATGGGAGAGTCTTCGTGACGGTGAAGTGGATCGCGAGATGGAGACAACGAGATAGGAGGATACGAGGCGAACGAGAGTTCGAGATACGTATGAAGCGAACCCAAGGCATCGGGGAAGGAGTGACATGGTTGAAGAGGGAGAGAGAGAGAGAGAGAGAGAGAGGGCGGGAAGAGAGGTATCGTTACTGTGGTCGATGTCGATCAATCAAAATACCCGGTAGTGGCGTCTATCCATGGGATAGATACAGAGGGTCGAATGGATATTGGATTGCAAGATGAAAGCTCCTCGTTAAATTAGTTTCTAATCTGCTCCGATCTCTCGATGCCCCCCTCCGCCCCGCGCGCGAGCCCGCGAGAGCGCGGGGGCAAAGCGTACAACATCAACCGGCGGCGGCATCGGTTTGCCGACTCGCGGAGAGGCTTTTGGCCTTCGTCCCGGTATGTCCAATCGTTAATCTCTGCCAGCAGATGTGCCTCCGTCATTGATTTAAATCACCGTTCTGGCCGGCGCGGCTCTCTTCGTAACCCTTCGCATTCGTATACGCGCCGGCATAGACATACACGAATGTATAAATTTTACGCGCAATTGGGAGTTCTCGTGCGTCTCGTGTAAAAAATAATATTGCAAAAAAAAAACATTAAAAAATTATTTAGAAAAAAAAAAAGTTCGACAAATCGTTCCGTAACCCACATTCATGGTTTTTTTTATAGATGAAAATTTATGAATTTCGTATACGAGTTCTGAGAAACGTTGCGAATTACGCTCAAGAAGTTTCCGGGTGATTGATCGAACATATTTGTAAACAGTCATCAAAGATGATTAAAAAAATTCGATTTTTCAAAAATACATGGGCCTGCGGAAAATTCTTTAAATCAATCTTTGCTAAACAAACAGGTTGCCAGACATTTTGTCAATCGATTCTTCTTTCAATTAACGTGTTCAATACTTACCAGAAAAACAATTATATTCAAAGGTAATATGAATTGTTAACTATTGATGGCGGGTGGCGCGATAGCGAGTCGAACCCGCGACTTAATCGTGGGAATAAAATTATGAGCTCGCGGTTTCTCGCGAGCTCGGTAATTCGAGCTGCGATATCCGGTCGACCATAAAATATAAATCGGCGATCCTCCTTTAGGCGCAATAACGAAAACGTACAATATATTGTCTCGATTAAATCCAAAGAAGTAATTGTTTGTTAATATTGCTAATACTAAATATACCCCAAAATAGGGTCAGGACGGAACAGAGAAGTAGCGATACTTCCGCCTTAAGAGCTTCGCCAAAGACGTTTAACGTCTATTGATTTCTGTGGCTCGCGACAAAGCTTGAAGATCCTCGATTTCTTTTGGTCCCGGAAAAATCGCTGGACCACACGCACGCCGAAAATTCGTTCTACCGATCTCCGCAGTTCTTCTCCAGCTGGGCCAACAATACTTCCGGACTAGAATCAGCAAGCGTTCTCTTCTCTCAATCGCCTTCTCGTGAATCCGTTCCTTTCCATAAACACCAAACAGTTTCCCCGTTGGACGTCCGGCATGCGGAGTAAACGCCGCAGGGATCATGAAAATGAATCGACGGACTTGGCTCTCGATGTCCATTACTCCAGACGCCATCCGATTTTTCCGAAAGATCCTCCGGACCGCAAGCCTACGCGTCGGGACGATCGTAGATCCGCGTCGTTTCGTCGTTGCCCTCCGCAAAATCTCGATGGAACAAGCTCTTTCCGCCTCAAACGCGGTCCATGTTCGTGCTCCTCGCAGCGTTACTGTGCACCCCACATTACCCCTCCCTGTTTGGCCACAGTAAATCAAGCCGGTGAACTCTCGGTCCATGGCAAACAATGCGTGGCGTGACGAAGGCATTGTCGAGTTTACGCCCCGCGGGGTGCTTTTCGCTTCTCTATGCGCTCTATCATACTATGCACAGGACTTTCTCTCTCTCTCTCCCTCTGTCTCGCAATCCTCGTTCTATCTCCTCGATGTGTGCGTGTGTTCTCTGGTTCTTCTCTCGCGTTCGTTGGAGAGCCCAGCGCTCGCAGTTCTGTTCCTCCGCGCTTGGCGATAGAGCCCAAGCTAACATCGTTCGCTCTCGGCTCTTGTGGAGCTGCTGCTGCTGCTGCTGCTGCTGCTGCTCACTCACCATTATGGAAGAGGGCCCCCATCAATTACACGGGAAATTGCGCGGGCATTATTTATGTGCGTACCAACACGGGCCGGGCCGTCGGCGCTCACGCTGCAACCGACGACGACGCCGACGTCGCGGCGCTCCCTTCGCATCTCTTCTCGCGCTCCCCCTCGCTGCTTTAACCGATCGCCGTCTCTCTTTTGCTTACCTCGCTCGCTGACTCTCTCGTCCTGTGTGACCGTGCGATGTACGTACGAGCCGCGCAGAACTCTTGCCTGTGGTTATCGATGGCCCGACAAAGAGAACATAAATAACGCCTTTTGCTCGCTGATATATACGCTTATACTGCTATATCCACGCGCATATGCGCCCGTCTATCCTCCTTGTATGTTATGGGCACGTATATTACATATATGTATATATATTATGTATTATATATATATCGTCTATAACCCTCTCTAGTAGGTCTATACGGCAGTGCGCTCGGGCAACACCGCGAACTTAAGTTATTGAGAAAGCGGAGTCATCGACAACATTGAGGCAGACTATGAAGCTATGAAAACAGTGGTTCCGATGCTTCAGAATCTCAATCTCATATCGGGTCGGGGAGGATACATGGGCAAAGAGAGAAAATTTATCGACGACGAGCCGACGAGGGAAAGGATTCATCGCTCCGGGGAGAGGGAGCTTGTGAGATATCTATTTATAGAGTGAAATTCGTTCTCTTCAGCATCGCATCTAGCGGATACGAACGGCTCATGTATTTAGACGCGATGAGACTATTTTGTTGTTTCATTGAGGTAGTTATCGTGCTATATGGATTTTTTTACGATATTGTTCAATTTTGGTATTACTTTTTGTACTTGTATTCATTATTTAGTGCGTCTTGAATACACACCCGAAGTTGCAGCACGATTTACTACCCAGAACCAGAGAAAAAAATTATTTCAAAAAATGTTCATTCTCGGCATTTCCTATCAAATAACTAGGTGGATTACATTTTCGATCACTGTAAACGTATCCTTCTTACCATTCTGATCAAACTTTTTGGGGGATTAGTCAAATGTCTAATAAAGGAAAATCGATAACTTCATCGCCAAGAATATGCTTTTTTCAGATTTTTAGATCACTGAGAAGTTTTTGCAATTCCGTCTCATTTCTTTGAAACTTATGTGAAGTCAGACAGTCTGGCTGAGCAAAACGGACCAGGTTAAAATACCGTCGATCAATAATGCAAAAAATAAGCGTGGCAAATATTTATTGAAAAATAAAAATATGCGACTCGTCGTTTTATGTTTTATACGTCGAAGGATCTTCCCCCGCCATAACTACGTCAAGTAGTCCTTTCGTTATGTCTGACGCCGCCTAAGTTTGAGAGAGGAATAAGAGAGAATTACAAATACTTCTCAATCGGATAAAAACCTTTAAAAAATTACGGTGTGGAAAGTGCTGAAAAGATTGTTTGTGCGCAATAATAACCCCAAAATATTATTAACAAATTAATGAAAAAATTAAATGTTCAACAAATTACCCGGCATCCCAATCTTTATTCCGTTATTTATTTTCTGAATAAGTATGAATTTTTTTTGGATTGTATATAATGTTTAAAAATCGCGTTTTTTTGTGTTGAAATGTAATTTGTTAAATTCATAATTTGGTAATTCATTTTTTCAGTAATTAGTTAATACCATTTTGGAATTATTATCATGCACAAACAACCTTTTAAGCATCTTTCGTAAGCTCGATTTTATCAGAGAAGATTAAATCAGATTTTTCTACCATCGAGAAGTGTTTTCAATTCATCTCATCTCGAACTTAAGTGGGGTCAGACATAACGAAAGGACCACCTTAATTGGCAACGATACAAAGAACGTAGATTACCCTATATTAGTTGCAATAACTTGCTTTTTCTTGAAACAAATAAAACTAAGCAGCCGAGATGACAGTTAAAAATCAATACTTTTTTCCCGGTAACCAATAATATGAAAACATTCTCATGTTTTTTATTTGTAAGTCCATACAATTAACTTGTGAAATTATTTCCCTCGTGTAGTTTCCACCCGTTTTTCGTGCTGATTCGATTGATCAGCTTTTTTTAGTTCTACGAAGCGAACTTCCGAAATAATCTTTCTATAACCGCACCAGAGCCATTTCGCGTATTTAACTATTCTTCGACGGGCCAAGAAAAACATCGGAATAACCGGACAAAAGGTGCGGGTGACAGAGAAGAGAAGCGATCGTCGGAGCGAGGGGTTCGCCGTTTCTCGCAAAGGCCAAAGACGGATGCACGGTGAGAGTTCGGGTGCGCGAACGACGAAGGCGACAGCTGTCGATTTCGTCCTGCCGTGAAGAAGAGTGGCTCTATGTGCAGAAATGCGCACCGTCGAACTCGGCAACCGACTAGCCCATAAATAACATCTCGTTTCTGGAACACGAAGGCGAGAGAGGATGAGGTCGAAGATAAAGGGACCGAGATGCGGTGTGCGCGCGCGGTGGCGAAGAAAAATGCGAGGGGTGGAAGACTGAAGAAAGAAGCGAAGGAAAAAGAAAAAATGAGAAAAATAAAAAACGATACGGCCTTGCTCCGACCCCGAAGAACTCATTCGCTCGTTTGCGTTTCACTCGGGGTGGTGCCCGATGAAAGAGCGCGAGCGAAGTTCGTGCTCATCGACGAGCCCGAAGGATTAGCTCATTAGCCGTGCGTTATGCTAATCTCTTTCACGCCTCGCTCGATTCACCCGATCTATAGCGCTCTCTCGCTCCGTGCGGGTCCAGGGATCGCGCGCCGCTGGATCTACGTCCCCTTTCTCGTTGAACGCTCGGAAGACGCGTGAGAAAATAATCGCGCCTGTTACATCGTTACCGGGCGTATCTTTCGACGCTTCGGCGTAGATAGCCCGCGATCACCTCGCGTGGCTTCTCTATTATAATCGCACTCGTACAGGCATCGCCCACACGAGCTCTCGAGCTCTGCTTACATTGGGATATCCAAACGCGTCGGTGTAACGGATTCGAGGGAATAATGCAAATTCCGTTATTACACTGATTATGCAAACGTAAGATAGAAAAAAATTGATAAAATTTCTTTGGTGCTTTTACGTTATTTAGATTCTTGGACAATTGTTTCCGATTGAATTCGATTAAGGGGATTGGGAAGATTTTAAATATTCAAGAACAATGCCATACATGATAGAGGAAAATGTTCCACCGCCAAATGTGGTACATTTGCGACATTAAGAGCGATAAAGTGGAAAATGCGGTTCGGAAGCGCACTGGGTAAAAAACCCAGGCACATTTGTAATCTGAAGTCCAGGCTCTATCGTCTGAAGTACGATGTTTTTTCTCTTACAAAATGATGGCGCAATTATGCAAATTTTCAAATTTTCAACTGTTTAGTAATACAATTTTTTTACTTTCATTATCTTTGATCAAAACAAAAGTTGTTCTTTAAGGGGAGTAGGCATCAAAAGATTCCAAATTTCTTTGTTTTTTCTTTTCATATTCTGTTACTATAATTTCTTCCGAATATTTTGGCGGAAAGCAAACTGAAAAATTCGCAAAATTGAGCTCAGGAGAGCAAAACAACTGAAGAGAGAAAAAAACTCCAATATTCCGCACATAACTCAAGAACGATCAAAGATATAAGCTTAATTTGAAAAAAAATTACAGCTATCAACTTCCTCTACAAAGTGAACCTGAAAATATTAAAAAAAAATATATTATTATTATTGTTATTATTAAACATGTCATCCGTTTTTCGATGTTATTCGAATTCTAGCCACCATTTTTGTAATTTTCATGGTTTTTCAAAAATGTTTGGTTCAATCTGTAGACGAACATCTCCCGAAGAGAATGGCATTTGAAAATTGCCCAAAACTGGATCGGAATCGTAGCAACACGACAGCCGTGCGTATGACCCGTGGCCATCTTTATCCGTTCATATCTTCCTCAAATATTCATATTTTTGAAGCCTCCGAATTTAATAGCCAAAACTTCAATAAAAACGCTGCAAAAAGGAAAATGTATGTATGTTGTTTCGTTTCTTCACACATGCCATTTGAATTTTATCCCATTTCTAGCCCGTTTTTGCTGCTTACTCCCCTTTACAAAAATCCATACAATACACCCCAAAATGCCCAAAAAACGGCCACTCTGACATTAAGAAACCATTTTTTTTCTAGTAAGCCGTAAATTATTTTATATCTCACATTCGTCGGACTTGCTTAAGAAGTTCCGACGATTCGTAAGCATTTTCGAATAACTTATAGATTGAGTCTCGTGAATCGACATGAGATACTGTCGTACCCCCTTCGCCAATATTACACTATTCGATGCCGCACCAAATGACGTTAGATATATTTATGTCGTACAATAGAACGTAGCGCGTCGCATGTCTATCGACGTTGCCCGCACCCCGGATCTCCATCCTATTTACTATATCTGCCGTGGCTAAATCTACACGTATATACAGTTCGGTGCGTGCGAGAGCACTTTCACAGGCTATAAATGTTTCCGAGGGTTAACCGACAGGAGGTTCTATAGATTACATCCCCCTTAGCTAATAAATACGTTATTGTCTGGCGGGTGATCTATGGCGCTTCGCTTCGCGAACACACGGAAACGAACATTTTATATAGACGTGAAACGCTCTCGTGTGTGTCCTCGTGTGCGTGTCGCAGCCTCTCCTCTCTCCGCGGCTATTCCGGATTCACGAACAGTTTACTCGATAGATAGGCCAATGCGCACCCTGGTCGTTTCTAATATATCTATTATATACGAACGAGCCGACGTTTCTCTCGCCTCTATTTCCTTCTCCGTCTCGTTCTCTCTCGTTGCCCCCTCTCGCTTTCGGCTCGCTCGGTTCGCTCAGTGATGCGAGCATGTCCCTCGGATGGCACGTCGAAAGTTAATCGCGTGGCATACTCGGCACAATAGCGTTAGAGCACGTTGCGGCGAACTCGGTTGATATATGTACTGACGACTCTGCGTGCGGATGGGGTTGGTCTCTCTCTCTCTCTCGCGCTCGTTCGGTGAGCTGCCATGCTGGGGGGATAGGTTTGGCTGACTGGCTACTTGTGTTCCTCTGTGCCCCCATTGTCACACTGCATCCATGCGGTTTCCCGATACATTCGATTTGCCACCCCTAATTCCAATTCATCCGCGTACAAGCAATTGACACCGGGCCGCGACTCGCTCCCGCTAATGGTAATTGTCCATCACCCTTGCTCTTGAAAATTCTATCTCGTGATTCTCTTTATGAATATGGGCCTCGCATTATTGAGCTGTGTGACTCGATTCAAATGAGAATATTTCAATATTTTGAATCAGCGGTATTATTCCCGAGGAATCTATTGTTGGTGCTGTTACAGCCCATTTAGAGATGTTAGCGTGAAATGTCACCGGTAATTTTAGCTATTTTTACGGAAAATTATGGTACGTGACTGCAGCCGAAATTGCCACATTGCTCGCTAACTATATCTCTCTGTATTATGAAAATATCTCGCCGTTGCAGCTGCTGTGTATAGGACGGTGTAGCTAAAGTAACGGAGTAGCTAAAATAACGGAGTAGCTAAAGTAACGGAGTAGCTAAAATAACGGAGTAGCTAAAGTAACGGAGTAGCTAAAGTAACGGTGTAGCTATAGTAACGGTGTAGCTAAAGTAACGGAGTAGCTAAAGTCACGGTGTAGCTAAAGTCACGGAGTAGCTAAAGCCCCAGAGGGGTTAAACTGGCGGGGCATGAACGATTTTGAGTCATCTGGCATGAAATTTCTCGAAAACAATTTTTATCTCACAAACAAATCTTCCTCCATGAATAACCAAGAATTGCACAATACAGTGGTTTAACGGTAATTTTGCAACAACCAACAATACCCGTATTTTGACATCTTTAAACTCATCGCTTATCGTGTCGGATTATTAAATACGGTGATTATTAAACGGGTTGATTATGACGTGAAATTGAGCTAGGTTGCTTCATTATCGTGTACGTCGATCTCTCAACTCGGGGCTTTACTATGTACGATCTTGACACCGAGCTCCGGCGTTATCGCGGGCGGGTTCGTTAAAGCCTCGCGAGGAAGCGCCTACACCCGCTCAAGTAAAATAGGAGAACTGCGTGTGAAATTTCAATAAATCTTCGCGGTCGGGCATTATAATGTGTTATAGCTAGAGAGAGAGAGAGAGGGAGAACAGCGGCCAGCCAGCACGAGCTGTTATTATTGGAGTTTGATAACGATAATGTTCGCACGAAAGCCTCGGCTATCTCGCAATCCGTTTGATACTATAGTATAATATACTAACGC
This sequence comes from Ischnus inquisitorius, assembly GCA_963924025.1. Taxonomy (NCBI): domain Eukaryota; kingdom Metazoa; phylum Arthropoda; class Insecta; order Hymenoptera; family Ichneumonidae; genus Ischnus; species Ischnus inquisitorius. Next base: position 16,921,603 of record OZ001249.1, on the reverse strand, counting down.
TTGTGTATATGCACGCGGTGTATATAATACGGTACGCCATGAGGCATTGTGCTATTCCAATCGCTTCATCGCTACCTACGTGCCTCTAATGGGACAAATATATGTATACACACAAATATATACCGCGAGCGGATGTTAATAAATTACTTCGCACAGATAATAATCGATGATAGATCCCGTTCAGCGAGGCCGACTGATTAAGCTCATAAATATCCATTGATTCGTCAACTCGCTACTCTCGTCGCTGATCGACGTTGATGAATCCAAAAAAAAAAGAAGTCTATTGACAAAATTTTGAGAAACAGAACATAAGCCGATTCGATAAGCGACAATAATTTCGACCGATTGTGTACTCTCGATTCGTGTTATCGGATTTCCATTTTCACTTTGTTTTCTTTTCAATACTTTTCGTTATCAAATTTATTCCATTTGTTTATCGTGCGCGTGATTGCTCTCGGGGACATTTTTATTTACAGATTCGAAAATTGTATTTTACGCTTTATAATCGTGTTTGTTGCGACTGGGCGGAGGTCGCCGGAATTTTTTTTTTTTTACGCGAGATAACCCGTCGGGGGTGTCCACGGGCACAAATTGTTGTCGAACGAAAATCTGTGCGTGTGCCGATGATATTTTCGGATTTGGGAAGCGAACGGGCTGTTTTGGGGGGAGGGGGAGTTGCGTATGGCACACGGCCGAGGGAGGGCATCCGGGTGGACCACATTGACACACTCGAGCCCCACAAAAACCCTCCGGCCACCCTTCGTCGGCTATACATCAAGCTTTATTTTTCGTTCCGCCCCATAATGCGATAGTGTTGCTTCACGATCAAAATTCATATAAATCCATTTATCACTGTTGACACAGCGGCGGACAGAAGCGGGCCTCGCCGCTCGTAACGTTTCGTTTGTCCAAGAGAATATGTGTGCGGGAACACACCCCGGCCATGGGGTTTGCCATTCGCGCTCGCGTGTATCGGACGAATCCGATGCTGCCCATACCGCTGTCCCGGACACCGAACGGAAAGATACACGAGTTGCATAAACGCAGTCCACATGGGAGCCCTCGATATATTTTTTGACCCTCCATATACCAACGCCGACTATCATAATTCGTAGCCAACCCCCAACCCCGACGCCCCTTCGCACTCTCCGCGTTCGACGAGTTTACAATTACGGTAATCGCGAGTAAAATCCCACGAGTAATCTCGACCGAGAGAAGCTTTCACACCTGCGTTGTTAAAACGACAACACGATTTTTCTGTAATTCTTTTTTTTTTTTTTGTTCAATTCAATTTTTATCTCGTGAGTATTGTATTGTTTTAGACTTTTGACAATTCGTTTTACGCATTAATCCTGCAGATAAATGTTTTTTCAATATTGTCAGATTTCAATTTTTCGGTACACAATCTTTATTTGAAAATCACTTTTTTTCGAGTAACATAATTCGTGCTAGTATTTAGATTTATGTGAAATACCCCTATCTTTTTTTCAGTTTCGAATTATCGAAAGTTTCTTGAAGATAAATGTTCGTTTACTTTTTCAGTATAGGTAAAAATATTAGAAAAAATAGTGATTAAAGGGCGATTACCATTTAGAAAGCCGAGAACTTACTATTTTTCACGATTTTTTTTTCAAATGAAAAGTATTGTCAGATACTATCACAACTTTGTACATTTATTTCACATATTAACTATTTTAATGTCAATATTTTTTTTGTTAGCAAATGGCAAATGGTTATCTCGAAAGGTCACATCGTGGGTTGCAAAATTCTTGAGATTCTAGAATCAGCTGCAATTGTCTGAAACAGATGAACCAAAACATGATTTCTGAAGTTTACATTCATACTGCTAGTGATTCATAACAATCAAAACATGTGGACAATTGACAGAATGGTGGCAACTTCAGAAAGTCAATGTAGGAATTTTTTATCAAATTTCCACTACATTCTGCAGAAAAATATGTGCACTGATTCGAATTTCCCACTTTCTTCGGTTCACCGACCAAATGACAATATTAAAAACATGTCTGTAAATTTTCATCAAAATAGTCGCATAATTTCAGAGAAATCGTGCTAACAGTTTCAATGCTGTTGCGAGAAAAATTAGTCCAAAGTTTCAACAAGAACAATTCCAAAAAAGTTTATATAGATTTCGAAAATTTAACAAATCAATCGCTGCTAAAAAAAAAGATTGATTACCAGAACGATACAAAATCGTATCGTTGAACGATTTTTGCTTAAACTAATTAATTTATAACTTTTTGGCATTGGTATTATGCAAAAATAATGTTTTTAGTCTCTTCTGTAAGGTTGATTTCGAAATTATCTCTAAATTTCACGTTCGTCTGCAAACCCAGAGGTATACCCTCCTTAAATCTTCAATTTTTTGCAAACATTCCAGTGCAGTGGACCGATGTCATTCTTTAATGTTCGAAGTCAATTCTCTCTCTTCGACCGTAACTGAATACTGATCCATCGAGACGACACGCTTCGTTGATCCCAGGTAATTGTTTCGGCGCTAAATTCCTCGTCATGAAATTCCGATAGTCGACAATGGCCAGCATGGTAATCGGACTAGGTTGTGTTGGTTAAATGGTACTGCCGTCGAGGACAGAGATGCGCATTCTCACCTGTCGTTAAGCAGAAATTGCCTCGGCAATGTATCCAATCGACGTGTTTGACATTGAGTGTTTCAGAATAGGTGACTCGCGCTAAAGCTCCCGTCGAGTGGCTTTCGATGACTACTATATACTACGACTACCAACACTGGCAGTAATAAAAACTGAAGAACACAGACGAATAGACCAGGAGTGATCGCAAATGGACACCAATTTGCTGGACACGTGCGATGAACTACCATGTAAAACACTGTATTCCTATTGTCACTTCCAATTTCACAAATTATCAAACTGAAAATGGTGTCGCAGAAAGAAAAGATAGTTAACAATGTTCTCATCGTTTTCGCGTTCAGTTGCGTTTTTTTGTCCGTACGATGTATGTTCAAAAATAGGAAATGTAGTGGGTAGTGCTTCTTTTCTCTTCGATGTGATGTTAAAAAATAAAATGGCACTGCGTAGTTCTTTCTCTTCGCTGCAATCAGATTGGACAATATAGAAAAAGTACTATGTAGTGCTGCTTTTCTCTTCGATGCGGTGTTGAAATAAAAAATTACACAGCATAGTTCTTTCATTTTGCTACAATCGGATTGTACAATATAAGAAAGGCGAAGAGAACGAACTACTGCGTAGTGCTTCTTCTCTTTTCAATGTGATGTTGATAAATAAAATTACGCTGCATAGTTCGTTTTCTTCGCATCAACGTGAATGTACAATATAGACCAGGTACTGCATAGTGCTTTTTTTACAAAAATGTGATGTAAAAAAGTAAGCAAGCAAGTGCCTAGTATTTCATCTTCACTGCAATTTAATGGCAAAAAATGGAAACGATACTGTGCAGTGCTTTTTCTTACTACCATGTGATGTCAAAAAGTAGGAAAGCGACTGCGTAGTGCTTTATCTTCGCTGCAATCTAATGGTTAAAAATAAAAGGATACTGCCGAGTGTTTTTTTTTACTTTGTGTTTTCCACCGTTTCGCAAAAGCCCGACAAAGCAGCTATGCATGTGCTGCAAGCTCTAGTGTTGCTTATTCGTTGTCATAGAACACAATGAACTCCTTGGGGTTGATGATATTTCGTCGAAAAAGCTATGAAACATGAGAATTTAAATCATATTTATGTTTCGTTATTGTTCTCACGTCAGACGTGTACTTTGAAATAGTTCAGCAATAAACAATCGATCTGTAATTTTCTTCCTTTTTATCTACTCTGATCTGGATCTTCTTCAGATAATTCTATCGCTCTCTCGATTTATTGTGTCATTTTGCAAAAATAAATCATAAGAGTGAGAAAAAAAATCAAAGTGTGTTCATTATTTCTTTTACGTTTTTTCACCGTTTACGTTTTAGGAAAAAAAAACAATACAATAAATAAAGAAAAATAATATTAGCTGAAGAGATCCGAGCCGAAACGTTAAGAATGAAAGAAACCAAGCGATTTTTCATTGCTGCAACTCCCTAAAATTGATCGTCATTTATCTCGAGCGGAATAATTAAAATTTCGCCGCCGGTCCTTCAATAGTAATTCACTGCATTATTTTTAACCCCGCTGACTACAAACCCGTCGCTCATTCTATTCTTGGCTCCGCACTTGATTCGCAAATTGCATCAGAGTAAAAAAAAATGTACTCACCATATCCAAAATGTTGAAGAGCGCTCACGCGGGGGACTACATTGCCGAGTTGAAACGGAAAGCTGGAATACACTTGAAAAACAAGGAGCAACGATAGAAACAACAGAAACGAGTGTTATTCGTTTGTTTAGCCCGCGCCCTTCATCCCTCTCGTTGGCTCCATCAGAGGAAACTTCGCCGGCGGCGATCGTGACGCGCGAGTAAAGGGAACTGCGTTAAACACGCGCATACACAGAAGTTCTCGTGTACCGCAACAATTCTCGTGGGTCTTTTCTGTCTCGTTCATTCGGCGCCGTATAAACACACGTCGTCCTTACGCTCGTCCGGGGTTCGCGCACTGTCGGCGCACCACACTCGTAGGGGCAAGAGACGGATAATTATACAGCGTTTCTCATCTCTCACCAGCGCGTATCCTCTAACTAGCGCTAATAACGCCGCTAATGCTCTTTCCAAGGAATATAACTATACACATAACTAACGACCGTGTACGGGAAACACGTCGTACAGTCTCTCTCTCTCCGCTCGTCCCAACCCCTCGCCTCGCCGGGAATCTTCGTGTTACGTGAAAAATAACGTAGTAACGGAAAGTTTTTTTTTTCCCGCCGCAGTACAATTTGATAGATTTAATTTTAATGCACTCGAAGGAACACCGAAGGTCGAAGAACGATTCGTTTACCTCGTTTGGCTACTGACGTTATGTCACTACTCTGAAAAATGACGGTAAATTTCATTCAACCGAAAATAACAAATTGACAACTATTGTATGTTAATCGGAGATTTAAAACAGTCTGTCGATATCGACGAGTCGGTGAATTGACGAATTATAAAAAAAATTGTTTGAGAATAACTCCATTCTGACGTAAAAATGCAAAAAGATATTTCAAATTCACGTTTTTTAAAATTTTATCAGGTAATTCATGCACGCAAGTTTCACATGCGGTATTGGAAGAGCAACTTTTTCAGTGAATATACAAAATTCGTTAAAATTAAAAAATTAACTTAATTTATTAATCAAATATTCATTAATTAAACTATTAATATAATTAATAATAATAATAGTAAGCAATCAATATAATTAAACTGAATTTTGTTTAATTGACTAACATTTATTACTTTATGGTACCAAAAGTTTTTATAAATTAACTAGTACGAATATTGAATTTTCATGTATAATTATGATGATTTTTGCTCTAAAAGTACTTTGAATTCCATAATTTACTAAATTTTGTCACAGAATTATATCAAATTTTTATTGCTTTTGTGAATTAAATCTAATGTAAAAAATGTATGTACAGGAACTTCGAAAACTGTAAATTAAATTTATAATTATTTTTTTACAGTGTATTCATTGCATTCTGTGCCGTCGCGCCGTAGAACAAAGTATGAAATACATTATCGACGAGTGAAACAAACCAATTGTTCTTTTTAATGGTTGAACAGTTTTACGTAAATGCCGGCCGAACAACAGCGGCGGCTTCAAAAGAATTTATCGTTCGTGTACACCAGCGATGACTACCGCTGTAAAGCATAATTATTTTTCGCTGCCGTCGTAAAATCATAAACACCTGAACCCCGGCGGACATTGACGAAGGGGCAATTTGATGGTGACTTGCGTTACAATCGGACCCCGATACCTTTGTATGGCCTTTACAGTGTTTCATTGTGTTTTATGATTGGTTTTATGAATGAACGTCGAAAATGGTAAAAACGAATCACGGTCACGGTGGGGGAAAAAGGCTTTGAGCAACTAACTGGCAGGATAAATGCGTGCGAGACGAGGCAATTCTACGTTCAGAACGCGCAGAAAGTATTTTTTCTACTTTTGTTTTATTTTGTTTTTTTCGCAAATGGCGAAATGTCGTTTTTTACGAAAGTCGTTTAGCCTCGAATACTCTTTGATCCGTCGACGATGTTTAATCCGACGAACGATAACCCCTCAGGGAATATCAGTGCGATAGCGAAAACGTTGAAGCGTGTGTATTTACGCGCGTAACGAACAAAAACAAGGATCAGGCTTGACTAGAGATCTTAAAATAGTGTTATTTTACTTATCCTAAAATTAGCGGCAAAATACTGTGTTTTTATCGTGTTTTAACATTATTTTCTGTTTCATCATATTGCGATAGAAAAATACTGGTCACTATTTTTTTTCAGTAAATTTATCGTCAAATAGACAATGTACACCGGTGTAGATAAATCTATCTATGAAAAAATCGCAGATGCTATTTTTTTTGCACACTTTGCGTGTGATTTGCTCGTGTTATTGCAACCCTCGCCGCTGGCTCGTGCTGCGAGCTCACACTCGTTCAAAAAAGTTTTATCGCACTAGTATCGGAAAGTACTTTTTTTTACACTCTCGTGCGGAAAGGTACTTTTTCCTACGTCCTAGTGCGGGAAAGTACTCTTTTCCTACGCCCTCGTGGGGAAAAGGACTTTTTCTCTACGTCCTAGTGCGGAAAAGTACATTTTTCTACACCTAGTATGTAAAACACTGTTATGAATAACTATACTGCACAAAAAGTTAATTAAAAGTTCGTTAATATGAGTTCGTAACCAATATGGTAATTTTGATCGCGATAAAATAGTTTTATTACTGTAGAATTTGGTCAGATTTATCGCTCACGTCGCTATCTTAACATTTTTTTCGAGTATCCTCGATATCCTGGCCTCCGAAACTCATAAGATTCGTCCAAAGCGTGCTGTCAGGACGCCACGCGTCGTCGAGAAAGTTACTGTTGCTCTCGACGACGAGATACACGCCTCTGTGACTGGCAATTAGCCGAATGCAAATCTCGTTAGCGCGAGTGAGGAGGGTCAGTGCGTTTTGGAGAGCATGAGGGAGAACGGCACGGGGCGGGGAAATGCTTTGACAAGGGTTGCTTTCGACCCCGAGAGTCAAGTTCACCGTGACGACTTCCACCGACCCGGAGAAAGTTTCTCTCGATCCCGGAATAATGGATACATATTTTTTCCTCGAATGTCCGAAACGACAGCTGTTGCGAGGACAAATACATTCGTGAATTTCATCGACGAAAAACCATCCCTTTGTTTTTTTCTCATGCAGGCTACATGGAGATGTTTCGTTTATTTTGAATTTCATCAACTGCTTAAAAAAACAAGTAGACATTCGATCGGTTCTAAAAAATAATGTTTTCTTCAAAATGTTTAACTAATTATATAGAAATATTTGCAGAACGCTCAGCCATTTGGTGACTTCTTGGAATAATTTTAATTACAGTAAAAAAAAAGTTCGCGGAAAGAGGTTCCTTTCATGAAAAAAAAATTAAGTATTCGTCATATTTTTTTCGTATCGTATTGAAAACTAAAAAAAATTGCCTCCCAATGCGATTCAGTCACATATTATTTCAAGTTACAGAAAAGCTAATTTAAAAAAAAAATGACTTAGTATTTTTCCTCGATCGGAGTATCCTTGAATTTTTTCGTTGTTTCGTCAATTGCTTCAAAAGTACGTGGAAAATCGTTCTGTACTAGAAAAATACCTATTGCATGTGCTATTGGATGCCGTTGATGATTAATTAATTACCTCAAAGCAACGAAGAATATATCTACCGTATTGTTTCAAAATAATGTATGCTCAGAAATTCTCGATCATTATAGTATATTTAAAGCGCGTTAAGCAACTCGGTAACTTCTTAGAAGAAATGTATTCACACAAAAAAATGTTGGTCTTAAATTACCGTCCTTCTAAAAAAGAAAAAAAAAAAAAAAAAAAACGAATTGCGCCCCAGATCGAAGTCTCGTATTATTTTCAGTAAAAAAAAAAGATGAACAAAAAAATGCCTGACTGTTGACACACCGTCGAAAGTGGTCAACGTTGACTCAACGCCAATTGCACCGGTGAGCATCATACATATATATTGATTATATTGTATATAATATAATATATAAAATATATATAATATTATTTATCATCAAGGCATAAATATTATTCTTAATATAATTTTTTTATATTCATTTATTTCTTTTATCACTGAAGTATTTCGCGATATGAAAACGAAGCGAGAAAGTCGTCGGGTATACGGCAGACGATTGTCGATGAGATAATAGAGGCGACAATTATCCGAATGGGAAGCTCCGGTTTGCGCTTAGGTGGCACGGAACCGTTTCCCAGCAAAGACGCCTATATAGGTGTAAAGGGGTCGCGGGGGGGTCGGGTGCGACGACGGGGCTATCCGGCTCTCGGCCTCCGCGGTTGTGTTAGTGAGAAGCGTGCTGAGGCTCGCGCGCGCGGGGCGGCGGACGATGACGGCAGTGGGTTGCGGGAGGAAGGTAAAGGCGCGCAAGCAGAGGGGCTTCGCGCAAGTTGACACGTCGTTGGCCGGGTCGGTTGCGCTCGGCAAAAGTGTCGGCGGGGCGCGAACCGACAACGACCGCCGGGACACGACCGACACCGTGTCGCGGCGGCCACCAGAGGGGAAGGAAGTTCAGTCGACGAGCGTTGCGAGGGGAAGGGGTGGGGGGAACGATTCCCAGGGGACTCGTTGGAGGGAGAAGTCAGCTGAGGGGTGGGACGCGCGCGCGGCTTGAGAGGCTCGCCGCCAAGTGGAGGACAGTCGCGACTGGGAGCCCGTCACGTGAATCTCGCTCTGGCTGTTGCCCCGACGCTTCTGTACTCGCTGTCTTATCGTGGGACAACTCGATAAAAAAAAATCATAAAAAAACGTCGAGAGAGGGGAAAAACAAGTACAGTTGATGTTACGAGTCTAATATATATATTTAAAAAATAAACAACAAGTGTCAAGTGTCATTGATGTATTTCATCAATTTTGAAACAAATTCGTGTTTTTTTTCAAGGAATTAAGAAAAAAAACGTGATCCCATGTGAAATTGAATTTTTTTTCGTGATTGTTGGTTCGTTAATATTAGACCTTCACGAATGGCTTCGGCTGCGAGATACTCTTTTATAGAGTCGTTCGAGTGCGAGGACTGATCTCTATCTCTGATTTAAAAAAGGAAACGCACACTCTCGCTCGGTTATTATACTAATTATAGTAATAATAGCGGTATATTAAAATCGTTATATATATCGCTGTGGGGTGTTTGTGGCTGTGTTATAATCAGTGAAATTTGTGTGGATAATCGTACGAGAGTGAAGGGTGAAAGTATACAGGAAAAGCGACGACTCGGACTCTTTTTCTGATACAGAAAGATAATATAACAAATTACACATACAAAAAAATGCTGACCTCAAGTGCGAATCAGTATCTCCGTCCGGAATACCTCACACCTCTGCCAACTACGGTTAGTTTGAATTTTTCGATTGTAATTCACCGAAAAAAATTCCGTCGGTTATCCCTTCGTTGTTGTCCGAACGAATGATTCTCGAACGAAACCTCGTGACCTGCCCGTAGCGCGCTGTTCAAAACTTCACCGATCGAACGAACGATTGCCAAAACAAAGCCCTCCGAAAATTTGAGAATGAATTTCACATTATTTTAGAGAAAATCCCGGAGACAAAAAAAATTAACTTGAGAGAAGAGCAACCGGTCATCAAATTTTTTACAATTATAGATAAATAATAATAATTATATATAAAAAAAGACGGTGAATATTTCTGGAGCAACACACTTTTTGTCTATAAAATAATTACCGAGAAATCTTAAAAAATTAGATTGCCACATATTCAGTAGTTTTTATTTATTTTAATCTGAAAAAATTAACATGAAACAAAAGCCACTTGTGACCAAATTTTTTATGAATATCTAAGCACAATTTTATAAAGATTATGAAAATTATTCATGAATTATTATATTAAAAGAATGGCCATTATCAAAAACGCGATGAATCTAGATAAATATTTTTTTCTGCCTACAAAATATTTACCGAGAAATCCAGAAACCGAATCGGATTGCTGCAAAACTATTTAGTTTTTATTTTGTATTTAATAAATATTCAAAAATAACTTTACGAAAAAAAATCCTTAATTAAAAAAAAACATTGACTAAAACTAGGCGAACAAATTATTTGTCCACAAAATATTTACATGAAAGTCTAAAAGAATAATAGCTGATAAAACATTTCATGTTTTTTTAATTTCTTCATTTTCGATAAGTACTTAAAAATGTGTATAAGCGTTATTTTCGATTCTTGCATTACAGTAAAAAAATGCCTGCAAACGATGAATTTCAAGTAGTTCCACTCGACTCAAATCGTTCTTCTGCAACTCTAAACTATTATCCGCGCGAATACGTTCGAGTTTCGCGCATGGTCTATTCGGGAAGTAAGGAAAGACGAAGACGAGGAGAAACGTTCGAGAGTTCCGTGAATAGAGGCGGCGAGAATCTCTCGCGTTGATGTGTAATGTAATCGACGTCTCTCGTTCGGCGTTTCGTTCATTGCTCCATTTCGCGCCTCGTACGCCTCCCAAGCCCATAAACACTTTAACGCACGACTCTAAATATTTATATCAAGCTGTACTCGCAACAATTCCATTTTTTTCCTTATCTCTCCCGAATCCGCGATCGTACGATCCTCGTCGAAAGAATACCAAAATATCGTCGTACGAATAAACCTTCTTGCGGGCAAAATTTCAAAATCTCTTCACGCAGCCGCGTCGTCGTTGTAAACGAAATTCCGCGTAACGCATGTAAATAGTCGAATTTCGAGCGGGTGAGTTACAGTCGATGTTACGAGAATTAAGCGGCAGAATAATAGCCGGGTCGTTTGCATCGAAAATTTAGAACACGGAAGACCAAGGGCCGTGACTCGCTTTGCGAAATTCGTCTTGGTCGCGACCGGGAACTTTCGTACACTCGCATTCATACACGCGTGTGTACATACACATTTTTTTTGACTCCGTTAACGGCTCATTAAAGTTGCATGGCGTATATGTACGTTCCGTCAACGTCCGCGCCAAAGCCCATTTCACTTCCATTATACAAACGACGTCGACGAAACACAACGACCGAAATTCTCATGTAAACTATTTCGGTTGTGGGACAGAGCGAATTCTGGCAAAGCCTTTGCCGCGACTTGCTCCGGTTTATGCGTCGCATAAATCAACTTCCGTCTCCGCATAGCGCAACGATATCACAATGCATATTTTCGCGCAGTCGAGAAAATCCCCCTCCCGGGATATCCGTGATCTATAAATATGTTTCGTCGATGTTTTGATTGTCGATGTGTGATGAATTCGATTCAGTAACAAAGACCTTTCGCGCCTTAAGGATAGTGTATTGCCATAGATTCGCTAAAGATAAGGTTTTGAACGATCTTCGATCATTTTTTCATTGAATAACGATCTTCATAAAATCCACAATACAACCAATTTTTTTTTTTTTTGTATCGTATCGATTCGACATTTGCAAAAATCGATAGAATATTTTTCCAAAAATAGGATTTTCGAAAATTAGAAGAAAATGTGAACAATTTCATCTGTATTCAGAAAAATTAACGAATAGACTTTTCCTAGAAAACAAAGCTTGTCGCATTATTCATTAATCATTTTCTGTTAAACATTTTTTTTTATGCCTCTTTGAAAGATTTTTTCCCAGGGGGAAGTCTTCGACATTCTCTCGAAATCTCACATGTGGCTGCTAACGCAACAATACACTCTCCTTAATGCATAATCTAGTCCATTAAATATGATGTATTTGATAATTCTTGAGGATTAACGTAACGTTTCTTTTTGCTTCCTGAAGAAGCTTTGTTTTGGTAAAAATTTTTTTTTTTGAAATTCTCATGAAAACGTGATCAGAATGCGTCAAACGTCGAAGGATCACATTTAGAAGAAATGTCTGGATGTACGTGAGAGTGTGGATGTGTGCGCCTCGTTCAGCCTCAGAACTTGGAAAGGGTTTGAGATATCAAGCTTAAATTTGGATCACATATTGAGGGGCCAAGTTTTCTTCTTTGGTATTATTTTTGGCGAAATCGATGCAGATGTTCAGTTTTTGCATCATTTTCAATTTCTGAAAAAAAGTTTCTTTACAAAAAAACTACTATCAGTAGCAAAAAATAAATTAAATGACTATTAAACTATTGAATAGGTGTATTTACTAAATAAGTAAAAGTATATTAATAGACATGTATGAAAAAATAACACTTGAAGTAATTTCTCACGAAACAAAGCTTCTTGAGGCAGCTAAAAATGTTAAACGCACTTTTTCATAAACAGAGCTTGGTAAACCGTGATAAAAGTAAAAGAGGAAGCATTTAAAAAAAATGTATTTACTTTATTTTCAATAAATTACTTCGACTTTACTATAAAGGTACCCTAAATTTTATGATTTACTTCAATTACACTATAAAAATATTTTTTATTCAATTCCCTTAAATTTCACTCTTCAAAAAGAACACCTTTTTCATCGCGCGTTGTGCACTAAATTTAGTTCACGTATTTATGCCAAAAAACTTCCAATTTTTCTTTAATCAGCCTAGATTTCGAATAACGAAACTGCGTGATTGAACTGCGCGTGGATTGAATTAATTTGTCGTCAGGCGAGAAGGTATCTCGATGTTAAGGCCCGTCTTGGCACTAATTTCTGTGATCCGACTCCTCCCGCCCCCCGAGTGTCTAACGGTAACTCTATTAACGAGTTGTCAGTCAATCGACGAGCGGCCCCTGGCAAGCCAACGTGCATGCACACTTCGCGACCGTGTTGCGTCATCGAGAGTTATTATGTCAAACACTTCCGTTCCGCGGAGTCTATTTACGAGCTCGTAATATTCTCACCCGTCGCCTCGGATCTTCGAGTTAAATGTTTCTCGCGCTCGTACCTGTTTAGATAATCAGACGTCGTGCACGGTTCATTTTTTTTTTCTTCTTCTTTTAACGACGCTAAGCGTTGCGAAGAGTTTGACGCATCGGTGCCTTTGTAACGTGCGTTTCCGTCGACGAGGCATGGCCTCGTTTTCCGACGATAGGCGAACTGTTGCGCTCTCGAGTGCGTTCGTTAAACGCGCGTGTCGACCATTCTTATTAACTTTTAATAACGCCGCGTTGACAAGAAACTCTTTGAGAGCGCCGAAACGCGTCGCGGAAAATTTGTCGAAAAGAATTCCCCGAAAATGCAATTTGCCGAAAATACAATTTGTCGAAAACAATTCGCCGAAAATACAATTTGCCGATAATTGTTTTCGACACATTTTCCGGATACCCGGCGAAACAAACCGCAGTTCTTCGGTAATGCAAAATGTTGTTGGCGACATCGAGAAATCGAAAGCCCGCAGCGTTAATTATTCGCACGCGGGAATACGACAAGAAAGCGCCCGCACGCGCGAAAATGATTCCCCCGTAAAATTTTATCACTCATAGTTTATGCATGCGTCATAAAAGCGCTCCCCGTCTCTCCGTTCTTCCCGGTCCTCGTCTCAAAGGCTTCCCCGACGTTTCGACGCGACTCTCGACGACTGTAAAGTGGAATAGATTATTATTCCTTTGTAAAAGCGAAAGCCCCCTCCGCCCGAAACGGACCGTTTCGCCTCGCGGAATTGCATGACAAAAATCTTTGAGACTATTGCTCCCCCCTTTCTCGTCATGAATAATCAATTTTCCACTTGACGAGTATAATGGCGCGTCTCGCGAGTCGCCGACGGCTTCGGTGAAAATTTCATTGAATACAAAAAATACGAGACGCGAATGAATCGTAAGAGTCTCGAGACTACGGAGGCGAGAAAGGAAAACAAAGATTTCTATTGTTGGGCAAAACCGTGCAAGTGTCGCGGCGATGGCCCTGAATGGTGTGTCCATTTTTGGAACATAATGTCATTCGGGTTTTGTATCTTGAGGGGACGAACGAAGCTTGACTGAAAATTCAGTCGCTTTGAATTGCTTAGAACAAGACGGAAACAAAATTAAATCGCTCTTGTTCTCGAGCAGGGAATTATTTTAGAAGTAAAGGTACTGTCGATAACAATTTTGCTGTTGCCGACTTTATCGAGCATGCGATTTTCACTTTCTTACGATTAAGAGAGAACGACCGAAAGTTTCTTTGAAAATAATAGAATTGCACTGCAAATAAATTCTTATCGAAAATGAATCGAATGTGTATAAAGTTTTATGCAAACACAGCTATACGAAATTTTGAGTGTAAATTTGTGATAAAGTTACCTTACAATTTTACTGAAAATCGGAAATAATAATAATAATAATCATCATTTTTGTGATGTTGATATAGGCAAATATAGAATTTTCCCAGAACGATTCAGAATTTTCTGAGGTCTTAATTTTGGAATTAGTTGACTGTTACATATTAAATGCGCATTGTTATGAATGTCTTTTCAAAGCGAATTCGTAAACGTATGTAATTAATTCACTAAAATACATTGAAGTATATGTCCTTTTAATACTATATTTAGTTATAGACGTTTTAAAAAAATGTGCCTATTTGGTTTTTCGACAAATGCAGAAGCTTTTTAAATGTCTGCTTGCCTTCTTTTCAGTTCATTGAGCGTTGTTATTATTATTCCTCTGTAGGGTAGTTTTTTTTTTGGTTACTGACTCTGCGATTCTCTTCCAAATGTAGTTCATTTAAACAACGCCTTTTTTCTGAAATTCAGAACAAAAAATTGATCGTTATAATATTTCAAATATCCGAAGACAAGATTCCGTAATATCATGTTTTTTTATGTGTTAATTATTTTCATAGCGGTACTTTTTTTAACCTTGCCCACCCCTACGCGAACCCACATCAAGCTAGGGACTCGCGAAACCGGGTCGAACGGCGAAGCTTGCCAATTCGGCGGACAAAAACACTTCGGGCTATCTCAGCCGTAACGCCGAGTCGTACTCGGTCGTTAAGTTTTCTTCTCTTCCTCCCGTATCGCGCCATTTTGCCGTCGCGTTTAACCTCCGTTAGCCGCGTTTTTCCCCCACCCGATGCAATCAGCATAATCGCGCGTCACGGTTTAAAGCGTTTCCAACGATCTTCATCTCTTGTCTCTTGTGTAATTGCAGTTGGACGCCAAAAAGAGTCCGCTCGCCTTGTTGGCGCAGACCTGCAGTCAGATCGGTGTCGATCCGCCGAGCGGCAAATCACTCCTCGCCCCGTTGGACGGCAAATCGACGAGCGGCAGCGGCAGCAAATCATCGTCAAAATCGTCGAGCGAACTGAGGGAAAAATCATCGCCATCGGGTGGATCGGCGCATCAACAGACGGACAGCGGAAGCGCGGTGAAGTCGAGCTTCAAGCCTTACGAGTCTTGCTTGGGAAGGGACAAGGCTTCGAGTCCGGAGGAACAGCAGCGGGCGCCGTCGAGCCACTCGGCGTCGGGCCGTTCGAGAACACCGGGAAGCGGCAGCAAGAGGTGTTCGAGCAATCAGAGCGCATCGTCGGCACGAGCGGTAACGCCGCAGGGTCGAAGAACCGCGACGCCGAACGGCGAGATCACCAGAGAATCGCCGGCCTCGAGGTCGGGCAGCGCGTCGGCGTCGTCGGCCGCGGTATCGGCAGCTGCGGAAGCCGCCGCCTCGTCCCACTCGCAAACCGGTAGCCCGATGCAGTCGAAATCGGTCTACAGTTCGGCCGGCGTTCTGTCGATGAGCGATCCGTCGATGAAGGATCTTCCGCTGGGTAGCTTCAAGCCAGGCTCGACAATGCCGGTCTCCACGTCGGCCGCGTATCTCGGCTATCCGCCGCAATTGCCGATCGACGTTATGGCGAGCTCGCTGATGTCGCAACATCACGCCGCACTCAAGAACGGTCTCGCGAGCAATCCTTACCTGAGCTACGCGAGAATGAAAACCAGCACCGGGGCCGACACCCTCGTGCCGATCTGTCGCGATCCGTTCTGCACCGGTTGCCAATTGACGCCGCACTTCATGAGCGCATCGTCGGCGAACGCCAAAGTACCGACGAGCACCGCGAGCTCGTGTCCAGCCGGTTGCGCCCAGTGCGATCACAAACCCAGCGCCTCGTCGCCCTACGGCGCAATGAGCGCTCACACAACGGCGGCCGCTGCTTACGCTCACGCCCAATTAGCCGCCCTGGCCGCGGCGTCCCAATTGCCGTACGTCTGCAATTGGATCGCCGGCGATACGGCCTACTGCGGCAAGAGATTCTCGTCGTCCGAGGAGCTGCTTCAACATCTCAGAAGCCACACCAGTGTGTCGGCCGGCGATCCATCCGCGGCGGCGGCGCTGTCGCTTCTGTCGCCGCCTGGTTTGCCGCCGACGCATCCTCTGCTGTCGAGAACTTATCCGACCCCGCCTTTGAGCCCTTTGGCAGCGGGTCGTTATCATCCCTATGGAAAACCGTCGTTGATGCCACCGTCTCTGTCGTCGCTGGGTCTCGGTCTGCCGCCGCCTCATCATCCGGCCGCCGGTTTGCCGCCGTACTTCTCGCCGTACTCGCTGTACGGCGGACCTCGTCTCGGCGCAGCTTCCGGCATGCATCCATGAGTCGGCTACGAGACTTAAGGAGCTCCCGCGGTTACGGCGAATCGCGCGATTCACGACGCGCGGAAAAACCCAACGTTTACCTGTGATTTTTCGAGTGAAGAAAATTTTTTAAAATACGAAACAGTTTTGCGCGTGTTCGTCGGTGCAGCGCTGTTGCGTGGTTTATTTCTTGTTTTTTTTTTTTTCTTTTTTTCTTTCTCCGTTGGATGAACGCGAATGCGATTGCGTGAATGTTATGTATCAGTGTGCGCGCATGGATAGGGAAGTAAAGGCGTGTTTCGATGTGGTCGTAGTGTGTCTAGTGTTCGTTAGAACCTGTTGATAAATCACACGCAATTTTCGCGGTATCTTCGAACGAAAGGAAAAATGGAGAGCGTGCGCAGGTGCTGGATTTTGTCGTTTCGATAGGGTAAACGGTACAAGAAATTTTTACGGGCTTTTGATTTACGGAGGGTCTGTCGCTGCTTTCCTGGCCGAAGGTGAGATTCGGCGAGAATTTCGAAGACTTCCCGATGGTATAAAAATCAGCAAAAAATCAACTTTATAGAAAGTGCTGGTTCAAGAAATCCGCCGGTGAATTTGACGATTTTTTTGCGGACATTGAGTACTTTTTCGAATGCATAATCATATTTTTAAAGCTTTTCACATTTTTTACAATTGTTTTTTCAATCTTTGACCAATATTGGCGAATATAATTGATCTATTACCCGATTTTTTTAGTTTAATACTTGTATCTAAAATTTAACAGTTTAAATGCATTGAAAAAAATTGAAAATTAAAATAAACCTTTTTTAATTGGTATTTATGTAAAAAATGTACGGATCAATTTCTGCAAAAAAAAAGTTTCAATCATTTTTGAACATGATTGATATCGAAAATGAATTCTCTCAGAACCTTCTGTATGGTTGATTTTTTTAAATTCTCCACTTTATTGTGAAACGGTCGGTGTTTGCCCGGAATCTTAGCTGGGCGATAAACCCTACGTGAACAATCACGGGCTACGATTTTACTATAATTTTCTGCGGCAATAAAACAATAACCTAGAAGAGCTATTTTGCGGCGGATCTCGATTAAAAAATATTTACAACTGATATTTCACAATGCAAACCATAACTTTGATATTAGAATTATTTTTCGATCCGAAAAACAAAAAAATACGAATACGAAATGAGCGTAAATTTTCCAGATGACTTTTTCGTTCGCCAGAAACTGCACCGTTTACCCCAGCTCGTCGTTCTTACGAATAATTTCGTGAAAATTCTTTGTCACACGAATCACGGCACGATAATCCACGATATCGACATTTTTCCCTATCATCGTAGAAAAATAGTGAAAAAAGCGAGATATTCGTTTTTCCGAAGACGCATAATTTCGAATGATTCTTACCTACGTTCGAGCGATCGCGAGACTCCGCCAATTGGCACCGATCGATCATACGGCTTTAAAAAAAAAAAAGAAAAAAAAAATATATCGATCACCGAATTGTTATTGTATACTCCCCATCGTCGAGACGCGACGACTATCCCCGCGCGTGGAAAACTTGATCTGATGTAATCGGTCTATGTGCACTATTTATAAATTATTATTCATATCCAATCTCTATTGTAATTACTGTAAATTTGTTCATAGTCGCATAATCCGTAAGCCTGTTGTGAGGGTAAAACAGTAAGACGAAAATGAAAAAAAAAAAAAGAAACTCCAATGAAGAGATCGACGACGAGAGATAAATAGGATGGATACGGGAGATGATGGTGACGACGTGCTAACGATAATTCAGCGTCTATTTTTGCGTAACCAAAGTTTTTAGTATCGAAATTGTGTTAGACTTGTAGCGCGACGATAACGTGTTACGGTGGTATTACAATTGCGTGATGCTAATCGAGTGAGAGAGGATGAAAAAAAAAGAATATAGAACGCGCGCGAGCAAATGCGAACGAGAGATACGAAGAATAAAAAAAAAACACGGATAACAACTACTACGTATAGATATAACATATTACGAAGAAATGAAAAAAAGTAATAACAAAAAAAAATATCGATTGTAAATAGATTTATTATTCTTAATAGTAACTATATTGCCCGGTGGCATTGAGAATGCCTCGAAGAGACTTGCTCACAAAGTCCCCCCCCCCTCGCCCCTTCTTACGTTAACAATGATATATATCTTTGTGTACCTGCATCTATTCTGTAATGTGCATTGACCCTCAAATAGTCCGGCTCGAAGAGAAGCATCGACGATCTTATTGAGATATTTAAAAAAAAAAAAAAAAAAAAAAATGAAATATCGACGAATCACCTGTGAAACTATTCGACGATTCTGTTTTTCTTTTTTTAATTGTTATTTATCGTTTAAATCGAATTTTCGTATGTTTTCGAAAATTCTCTCGAAACTGAAATACAATCCCCGTTTCTTACTAAAAAAAAAAAACAAAATCTACGTTTCATTTTTTTTCTCCACCTCCAAACGCTCGATTTCGCAATCCGACTCTGTCGAAGCTCCGTGAGAAACGGTGAGTCATCGTTGTGTTTTTTTCGACGCTCGAAGACTCGCGTGAATGACGCACGAAATGCAAAAAAACAAAAAAGTTGCGAGCATAATTCACGAGAATGTGGCATACATTGTATGTAGAAAAAAAAGGCAAAAAGTAAGACATGTGTGCGGTGTGTACGCATAAATGTTTCGCGGCGAAACAATATTTTCGTCACGCTTCAAACGTTATTAACATCAATCATCGTAAATCATCGAGGAGATACACAAACGCGTTTCGCCGGCGCTCCCGTTTCGTTATTGAGCGTAGAGCTTTATTCGCGTGACAGCCGTGCAATTATTGATTGCATTTCATTTGTTGACGCCGCGATAAGAAACTTCAAACGTTGGTAAAGCGTTGTTTTGCCTATAGATTACGTCTGCGTTTTTATGTAACTTTCAACCAGATGCACTCAATTATTTTTTTTTCTGTTTTTTTGTTTTCGAGTTTCTCGCTCGATTTCTCATCGCGCTAACAATCGGCTTATTCACGGATCCACGCTCGTTGCGGTCATTATTCACGTTTCAACAAAGTAGTCTCGGGAGGCACTTCCGTAAACATTTTTTTTTTTTGTTTTTTGTTCATACCCGTTCGCGAGACGCGGCGAATAGAACGAATGTTGCAAACAGTGAGTAATTACCGTCGTACTTATCGGCGAACGGGTGTGATTAATTGCAACGCATGGTGAACGATCGCTCGCCGACATGCAACGATAATCCCACTTATTCGAGGAGGACGAAAATATACGTTGCGCGCAGAGCGCGAGCGAAAAAGATAATTTCTTGTCTATCAATCGCCGTCACCGTAATTCATATTTTCAGCCCAATAAAAAAAAAAAAATGTCGATCTGTTTTTTATAATAAAAAGACTATTTCCTGTTTACGTACGAGCAGTGAGATCCGCGCAAAGTTTCCATAAATGTTTGAACGTATTTTTTTTAAGGAATTTGAATATTTTTCGTAATTGCGTGAGGTTTAGTTTTATTTTTTCTTCACTTATTAAGTAATTTTTTCTTTATTTATATTAAATCTATTTTTGGCCAGATTTCTTTATTTTTCAAAAGGTTTGTTCATTTTTTAAATAATTATTTGCAGTTCAATAACGGAGGCTGTTGAATGTGCGTGTTTATACATTTCTGAAGAAAAAATGTTGCTGACTGTGATTTCTATGAATGTTGCTATCGCGACTGTCGATTTTATTTTTCAAAGTAATTTTAAGATTCTGCACAATTGTTTTTTTTAAATGGTATTTTTTTTTTCTTCTTTTTGTGTCGCGTACAAAAATTCGCTGCGGTGCGTATCAATGTTCTTTTTGCTTTTTCTACTAGATATTGGGGGTATTCAAAAAATTATTTGCAGAACAAACAGTATCATGCGTACGTATCTATAAATTGCTTGGAAGAATTAGGGCAAAAATCGTCCGACCATCGCACTATGATTACACTTTTTGAAGTCATTTTAATATTTCTCACAAATGTGTAAGTTTTTTTCTCTGGTTCTTTTTTTCTATTTTTGAAAATACATTTTTTATATTACAAAAAAAACCATTTGGTATGTACAAACTGGGTCGCGCGCGTTTATAAATAAATATAAAAGATCTAAAAAATGGTTCGATAATCGCGACGGCTGAAAACATTTTTCAGAGTACCTGTTAATATTTTCCACAATCGTTTGTATGTTTCTATTTTTTATTTTCCTTTCAATTTTAATTTTCTCTTTACTTGCGATGAAAAATAAAAAAGATTGAAAATCACTTTAATATTTTTCACAAATGTGAACTTTTTTTTTCTGTTTCCTTCGTGTTTCGTTAAAAAAATACTCAATTGCCTGAAATTTTTGGCACAAATACAGATATATTTTTTTCTAAAATGAATTTGTTACATTACTAAAAAAAAAAAGATTTGCTATTCACAAACCGTGTGGTGCGGGTTTATAAATAAATCAAAAAGATGTGGAAAATCGTTCGACAATCGCGACTGTTGATAACATTTTTCAGAACAGCCGTTAATATTTTCCACAATCGTTTGTACGTTTTTATTTTTCTTCAATTTTAATTTTCTCTTTATTTGCGTTGAAAAAAACAAAAAACAAAAAAAAAAGATTAAAAGTCTATTGACGAGTCGTTTTCACGTCGAACGCGCCTGCCAGTACCGCGCGCGGCTCGGGGCTGTGTTGCAGCTGTATTGCATTGGACCGCGCGCGTCGGTCAGTCAACGGCTGTCGACGGCCGTGCGGTCGAACGAAAATAAATTGTTCGTAGTCGTACGGTGAATTGTTTTTTTTCTGTTTTTTTTTCACTCTGCCGTACAGAATGTCAGGGCAGTCAGGGGCCACAAGGCTCGATAGTTCGCTCTCGTTGTGGCCCCCCGAGATTCGCACACACGCCGAACGTGACTTTTCAATTCTGAATTTTATTATTTACCACGGAGCGTTAATTTTCGCAATTCAGACCGGCTCGAATGGGTCTTCGCGGACGTTGCAGGATACGCTGGCGATTCTGGTTTTTTTTATAGCTTACACACATATATTCGCGCGTGAGAGTGAAAGCGCGTTAAAAAGTTCAAATGGGCGACGGGCCGTAATTTAACGGTTGAATGAAACAACGATGCAAAGTCAATTTTTTTTTTTTTTTTTTTTTTCGTTCCTCGGTTCGTTTTTGTAGCCAGTGGATACTCGCGGTCGCGGAGGGCAAAAAGCGGAAGCAGATGCATGGGAAGCCGAGTACAAGTATATGAGAAGGGAACCGAAGAAAAGACCGGGGTATCGTTGAACACGAGGAAGAAATTGTGTGTGCGAGTCGAGAGTGGATAGAAAGAGAAAGAGCCCAGATAGCAGAGGCCAACGCGGAGGTTGGTGGGTCGACGCTGATCTCCGGGCTTGCCCTCCCGAGTGATTTATGGACAGGCGCCGTGACTCCATCTACTTGACCTATTCGCCTCGTTACTCGTTAGAAAGGATAATGTATTCATGAGTGCCCAACCGCGGGGCATTCAAGTCCATTCTGTGCCGAACGTACGGCGAGCAGCGGCTCGGCGCAGCCGTCGATACACAACGAGATCCTCGAGGAGCCTCGGGGGGATATACACGCTATTGGCCATGCCGATTTTATAACCCGCTATCTCGGCGAAACTACGAAAACGGGACTTTCCCGTTCGGCGGTACATACCGAGCGCGAGAGCGCTACCGCCGGTCCAGGGGCGCTCTAACGTAATTCGTAATTCGCGATCAACGATTCCGATGCACGACGAATCTATCGATGAGGGCTCTCACCGCGGTACCGATCTCGACCCCGTTGCGAAAGTTGTTTCGTGTCACGCGAACGCGAGCTCGATGTAAATCACAGTTACGCTCATTGGTTAACGGAATTTACGGAGTTATATCTTCGTTCGCGAAAAAATGTGATCCATAGACTTGTGTCACTTTTACTAAAATCGTTGAAAAATCGGGGCGTGGATTTTGAAGAAACCGTTTGGCACAAAAAAAACCGGATGTTTGAAAGGAATCAACTTAGCAAAAGAAAATCGGTTTTAAGCAATCGTTGAGTCATAAAAAAATGTTATTCAAGGATCCGATTAAGTCATTAAAAAAAAGATTTTTAAATACTCGATTACGTCATAAGAAATCATCGGTTTTTGATGGATCTTTGAGTCATTGAAAAAAACATCGATTTTTAAGAAATCAATTGCAACAGGCGTTTTCAATTCATATTAAGAAATCGATTACAACAAAATTATTAAAAAATGAATTTGAAGTCACATATCGTCTCGACAGAATTATACGAAAACGATTAAGTCATAAAATTTTTTTAAGAAATAGGTTACGTCATAAAAAAACATTGGTTTTTAAGAAATCTTTGATTTATTGAAAAAAACATCGATCCTCAAGAAATCGATAGCAACAAATCATCATTATTACTATTTATCATTATTATCATTATTTATTATTTATTATTATTATTGTTATCATTACAACAAAATTGGTTGTTAAAAAGTAGAATAGAAGTTATAAATCGATTCGATAGATAATAAAACGATTACGTCATAAAAAGCATTGATTTTTCAAGAGATCGAGATTGGTTCATACAAAAGCCATCGACTTGCAAGAAATCGATTACAAGAATCATCGCGACCAGTTTGATCCATGAAAAAAAATAGAATCGATTTATCTTTCCTGAAAGACAGTGGTGCCAACGGTTGTTCTCCCACGAACCGCGACAATATCTCACTGAAACAAGAAAAATCTCGCGTTTCATTTTCTTCTTTGCCGCGGTGACCCCGAGCGAGATTTACACATCGTCGATATCGGGCACGACGGGCGCGTGCGGATGCAACAAAGTCCGGTGTTCTCGGTTCGAGCGTGTACGGAATGAATTATCGATCAGGCATTTCCGCGGCTATCAATCCACATCGTCGTGCGAAACAAACGGCTGACAGACGGCGTCGAGCGACTCGGTCGAGCGACGATCTCGTTTTCCACTCTCGATTCCGAAGCCGTACGGGCTCGCCGTATGGCATTCCCGGACTCGCGTATTCTTCCCGCGAGAGAGCTATGTAACACATCGTCGACATCCTCCTCTCGCGCGACAGCGGGTAGAGAATTTTCTTATTTTTCCTCTCCTCGAACCGGTAATTGCGAGTCGTAAGCTGTGTACCAGCGTGTCAAAGCTTCTTCGTACGTCCCCGCGCGTCGGGCTGCATACTTCGAGATCGGCAAGCCGAGAGCTCGCCGCGCGAAGCACGGGGAAGCTTGCGCGCAAGAAATTCTCACGCCGCGCGGCGAGGTTCGCTCTGGAAGTCGTTTGAAATTCTTCGCTGTACGAGTTCTGGTTGCCGTTAACGTTCGGGCCAACCGATTTCCGCGTAGTCTGCGAGCGATCGACGACAACGACGCCAAAGACGACGACAACGAATGACTACTGGTGTTCGCACGAGTTCCCGACGCGCCGCGGGGCTTTGCGCCTTCGGAATCGAGCGCATAGGTGGACGAAGACGACGTTTTCACGCTCGGCCAATTATTGCCCGGGATGTATACGTGTACGTGGCGCGTTTCGCAGGCGAGCGTGAAACTAAACGCGAAGCGACATCGCCGCTGACGTACCACGCTTCTCGGCCCTTCTCACGTCGCGATCGCGCTGTCCCTATCGCTGCGGTGCGGATACTCTCGGCAGCTGCGCGCCTATCCGACGTCTGACAATCTTCAACCCGCGCGCCAACACACGCACGAGCGTTCTGAGTCATCGCGCGACGTCCCATTTGCGAGACGCTGCAGAGGGACCGAAAGAGAGATCCGCTTGCTCGCATGCGATGTAATCTCCTCGCATCCGGCGCCGGGCTACGATGATATTCGGGCTCGTCAATTAAAACGAATTTTCGAGTCATCGTGAGAATCTGAACTATGGAACTGTAAGGGGATTACGAGGAACAATAACTTTAACTGTTCTCAGTATCCAGAACTTTCGGTCTGTTTGTTGTTATTTATTATGTATTATTATTAATAATTATTATTATCATTAATAATTATTTTTTATTATTATTATTGACTATTATTAACTATTGTTGAGAATGATTGATTATCGGATGGCAGATGTGCAGTTCCTCTCGCTTCGATCCGTAAAATAGTTTGACATATTTTTGCGGTTGGGTACATCGCATTTTACCGAGGTAAGTAATAGATACTATGGTACTAATCACTTTTCAATTTAATACCGCTTCAACTTCACCCAATCAGTGCTCGTTTTGGACCAAGATTTGCAGCTTTCATACTTCGAATGCCTCAAAATGTCTTTCAAGGGCAGCGAAAACTGGCCTAAAATGGAATAAAACTACAAAAATGGCGGCTAGTTTTTTTAAAAAATTGAAAAGCGCATGATATTTGTTGTAATAACAATAATAAAAAAAAAATTTATCATAATTTCAGTTTTACTTTGTAGAGAAAGTTGCTAGCGGAAGAGATCGTATTAACAGAATAGAAAAAAAAACGGACATTTAAAAAAAAATTCCCCTTAAAGAATTATGTCTATCGAGCGTCTTGAAAAAAAGAGCCGAAGTTTGTGTTTTCTTTTTCTCATGAATAATGATAAAAAATAATGATTGAAAAGATTTTTTCTACGATGTTTGGCGATGGACTCCTCAGCTGAAACGGTGTATATGAAGCAAAAAAAAGAAAACGAAACGAGTTATTCAAGTGAGTTGATACTAGAGGTCTTCGACGCTCGCCGATTTTCTCAAAATTGCATGACTTAGTGAAATCTGTCATTTGTACGGTATTATAATAAAAATTGAACACGATTTGAAAAATCTACGATCATTGAAGATCTCTAAATGTGCATTTTATTAATTGTTTAATGTTTATTTATTTTTTATCAATTATTAATTAATTGATATCAATTAATTTTTTGATGGGCCACAGCCATACATTTTCCTTAATCATTTTTCTCAATACATATTTATCGTAGAATAAGACAAAACGGGTCGATGACGCACAAATAAATGTAAATCCCGTAGACGAAACAATTCTTTTCTCGTTGGCGAAATTATGATTGCCCATCGTTGTGATATACCGAAAAAATTCCCAACGATCAGGAAGCTCGAAGAGAAGCTCGACGAGTTTGTGTATTCGGCAATGACTTCGCGAGCCCGGGCAAAACGTTCAAATTGTTTGATTTAATTTGCAAAAGTGCCTCGGGACGTTTGATTACGACGCGCGGCGCAATCAAAGCCCGTAATTTTGCACTGACGAGCTTTACCGGAAATTCGTTGCCGGTATACACATACTTCGCGATTCCCTGTCGTGTTCTCGTCCGGATAGCGGGAAAGCTCTCCCCCGGCTCCGTTCGCGAACGAGTGGCCACCACCCACGGATTTCGCCTCGGGGCCGTGAAAGTAAATCGAGTTATTCGATCAACGGTGCGCGAGCGGAAAACCAAATTATTAGATGGTTCGCATTTTCGCAATGGGATATTATTCTCGTCGAAGTTGTATTCCAATTGGAGAACAACATTTCGCTCGAAAGCCGAAGACGATTTTTCTTTCCCGATCGACGCAACGATCGATCTTGAGGAAAAAAAAAAAAAAATACATAATAAAAGTCTCATCTTTTAGATGTAAAAAACGAAAATTTCAGGTCTGAATCGGTGCTCGGGCGGTTGACGATAAACGGACAGCGAGCAGTGAATTCATCGAGCGCGCGGCGCCGACTAATCCATTGAAGCTCTCAAAACCGAGTGGCGGCTTGCCATCTTTCCGAGCTCTGGCACCTCGGAACGGCGTCGTTGATCTCTCGAACGAGACGTTGGAAGACGACGACGACGGCGTCGCCGGAAGTAGCTTCTCGACAGGCCACTCTGGCCGCGTACACAGATAGAACTTTATCCTCGCGTCACATTCTCCAGACGTTCGGCAACGCGAAGCTAACGATTCGAGTATATCCTTCGAGATTTGGCTTACGAGGAAAGAACTTGAAGAACAGACGATGATCCCATTGAGATCCTTGAAAGCACGATCTCGTGTTATCTTACTTTGTAACGATGCGTTTCTCTCTTTCTATTGAAGAACCGAAAAAAAAGGCAAACGTATTTGAATGACGCAAGAGAGTCTAAAGCGAGCAGTACATAAATAGGCATTGATGACAAAAAAATTCAGAATTAGATTTCGTGAAACAAGGTTTTGAGGGATTTTGGGGAAGAGCGGGGCAGAACGGCATACCGGGGCAATATGGTCTTGGGCCTAAATAGGACGAGGTCATAGTGAGATAGGGGCAAAATGGAACAGCAAAAAAATTGACTTTGATGGGATTGTCCCATTGTTCCATTTCGCTCGAATTCTATCATACATGAGACACTATTTTACCATTTTGTACCATTGTGCCCCGGTATGCCGTTCTGCCTCTCTCTCCCCTAGTAATGTCCCTCCTTAAAGTCCGTCGAGAAATTCAAGCCTGAAACCCCCTCGTACGGGAATATTTGATGATTCGTCGTGGAAAAGAGCGTCCACTCGGATTCACCGTGCGACGGGGATTCGATGGGTCGAACGAAAAGCCGTACGGCAATTGCGAGGGAAACGAAGAAACGTGATTACGTAACCACCGAGGGATGAGTGTCGCGGTGGATCCATTCGGCGTTTGTCCACGCAACGACCGTCGAAGAAGAAGATATATTCTTCCTTCGCCTCGAACGTGACTCGGCTATGTCGGATATTGCGTTCACCGACGGTGCATCAACCGGTGGAAACCATCCCGTAAATTCCGGACAGCGGCTTCTACTTCGCCATCGGGCATACGCGGGAGGGCTTTCGCTTCTAAACGAGTTAAGTCTCTCGTAACGCGGTTAGGCTGATTGGTCGCACGATTAGGAAGCAATTACCGCGGCAACGAGATTACGTGGCCTCGGGCTCTTCGCTAACCCGGCACCCAGTTTCGCCAGCGTGAATTTCCTCTCGAAAGCCCTTTTGACCCGACCACCCCCTCACTTCCGGTCCTCTTATCCCGAGCGGTCCTTCGCATCCCGAGCGCTGGTCATTGTCGGTAAACTGCGACATGTACCTACAATTCTCGTCGTAATCAGAATTTCTTTTTATATCAAGCATTTCAAGTATTTTTCAGTTAACGAAACAGTTTCATTGATCTGGCGAAATCTGTAATGAATAGTATATTGTGCAACAAGGGTCGAAAGTTGGCGATTGCGACGAGTGTGAGGTTTGCTGCCCGAGCGAAGCGAGGGCTGCAATCACACGAGTCGCAATCGCCAATTCGACCCTCGTTGCACATCATATTTTTCGTAACGAGTGCATGAATCTGCGGCACTTGGAATGGCAGTCGCGCGAGACGAACACTGAAAAGTGAGGTTATGACTCTAGGGGCGAAAACGTCGAAAGTAAACTCCCAAGGGCCGAAAGTGAACAAAATACGAACTGCGCATGCGCGACTTTATCATTTCACCACGGGTTCGCGACTGGCATGCTATTGGCCACTTGCGGCTCGCAAGACTGCCATGGAAAGTGCCGCGATTCATGCACGAGTTACGAAAAAACTTTTTCATTAGTTCTAATTTCTTATGGTAATTAACTTTTTATTTGTTTATTGAAAAAACATAATCAATTTTCGATTTGGTGATTTTGATCGTTTCGATTTTGATCGGCCAGACCATTGACATGGTGGACACAATAAATCGTTGATATTCTCCCTGTCGAATAATTAATAAGAAAAAGAATAAACAAGAAAAGGTTATTGTTATACAATTTTTTGGGCATTCACATTTTGAAACACGTCTCCAGTGACCGAAAAAAACGTAAAAAATGGTATTCTACGTAAGTTGAGCCGTAACGTACAGAATTTTCAGATTTTTTTTGTTATAGAAGTTCATTCCGTGGAGAAACGTTTCATTAACAAAATATTTAATTTCTTTTTTTTTACAGCTGTTTGAGAGAATTGTGATTGCGCCGTCCATATCGGTGCAACTCGTTAACCTCGGTACACAATTTTGTTGATAAGTCGAAAAATAATAATTGTTGTCAATGCCAAAATCGATGAATTTGTGCAAATGACAAATAACCTGGAGTAATTGAATAAAAAACAAATTGAAAAGTGCACATTTTTGCCAGATTTATAGGACTGGCTTGTTGAGGCCAAGTAATCGATTAAAATTATTTGTTTTCCGTTTTGTTGATCAATTCTCTATCTGTAATCTGAAGAATATTGCGTACAAGCGCGATTTATTATTCGAGGAAAAGCGAATCATTTTCATGCCTCTATGAAGTGGCCACCAAAGAATTAACTCACTAATTTTGTCCTCATGGTAATTATTTTTAAAAAAGAGTGAAATAAGAAGAAATTTAATTTTTTTGCAAAAATGTAAAAAACGACGCCAGAGATTAAAAATAGTGTGCAAACCATTTTTTGATAATGCAAAAAAGAAAAAAAATTATATGAGCCAAATAAACAAAAAAAACTTGTTGAGTCCGTAAAATACAAATAAACAAAGGTGCATCGAAAGAAAGGACGTGCAAGGTTTTTTTTTTTTACGTTTACTTGGCTCATATGATTTTTTTCATTTTTTAATTATCAAAAAAAATAGTTCTTAAACTGTTTTTAGACTTCTTGGCGTCGTTTTTGACATTTTTTGCAAAAAAATGTTTCTTCTTTTTTTAAACAGAATACTGCAAACCAACGCCTCTTCAACGTTTCGCCTTTTGTCCCGTGTCCAGAACCTCGAACAACCAAAACGGAACCGTTTTACCGCGTCAAAGAAAAATCACAAGATCGTGCCCGAGACGCGCCCACTTTTTTCTCCTCGTCTCGAATTCTCTTTCATACTTTTCTTTCTCTTCGCGCTCGGCCAGTCGGACGCGGTTCGTCGCAGATCGAAATTACGAGCTAAAAGTACACACCCGTCGCGTTTCCGACGCTGCGCTCGGTAAGGCTCGCTCGCTTTATGGATATTTGTACAACACAATTTATTTCGCTCCGGGAATCGGCGTGGCCGAAGCGATATAATAAAACCGACGAGGCGTACACACACCGTGGAGCATTTGCTTTTACACGCTTGTCGTGAAGTTTCCTACCCCCTTGGTCTCTCCCATACAGCGCGCGGTTGCTTCTCTCTTGCCCTGGATAGGATGCAGGGTAGTATAGTGTACGTATAGTGCATATACACATATCCGTAGTGCAGGTTAGAGGCAGATTTACCGTGTCTAGAGCTACCGTGAGCCGTGTAGTTGAAAAATATCGTCCGTGCGATAATCGATTACGTGCCGAGTGAAAGGAAGAGAAATCATCGGTCTCGAGAATCGGGCGCATGTAGCGTACAAACGCTTGTAGAGCCTCGAATTTAATGGGCTCGGATGAGGGGGGGGGGGGGGGCCTCGCCCTGGGCCTTTTGTTGGCCGAACAGACGGACGGGTGATCGATCTGGAAGAATGCGCCCTAATGCCGAATTATTGCGCCTAGGTGCATCGGCAGCTCACCGATCACCGCTCTCTCGCCCTCCCTGTCTAACCCACCGTACAAATCGATTCACCTCGCTTTACCTAGAGCTTGTATTATTGTATATCATGCGGTGCGCGTACGTAGGTAGATCGCAGGCACTGCTGTGACGCAACGTGTGTCACGCACATCCACGGGGGTGCCG
This sequence comes from Ischnus inquisitorius, assembly GCA_963924025.1. Classification (NCBI taxonomy): domain Eukaryota; kingdom Metazoa; phylum Arthropoda; class Insecta; order Hymenoptera; family Ichneumonidae; genus Ischnus; species Ischnus inquisitorius. Next base: position 16,891,349 of record OZ001249.1, on the reverse strand, counting down.
AGAGAGTCCCCAAACAAACGTGCCCCTCGGCGCGGATCACCTTTCGTGTTTACGCGCACCGTATTGCGGACGACGGTGGAAAGAGCCCTTCGCCAGTAAGCTCTTCGGACACGCTCGCGCTCGGGGGTTAAACTTGACTAATTGCGACCCTTCAAGACCGCGAACGACGGACATATTACGGCGAATATCGACGAGGCCTGCGTTCTGAAGCGCGCCTTTTGGTTGTGCTCCGCAACCCTGAAGGAATGCGCGTCCACGCCTTCGTTCCTTCCATTGAGCAAAATTTACCCGTTCTTCGGCGCGTAACGATTTATGCACGCATCTCCGGGACTCGTATGGGTCTATTGGCGTTTTTTGGGCTCAACCGTCTTCCGAAGACAAATGAGACGCGGACGTATTGTTCCCGCAGTGAGATTGAAGATGTAGAGCACTTTTTTTTGCTCTTGTTTCTCTACGCGTCGACCCATGGATGCGTCATTGTCGAAGCAGCATCCATGAGATCTTTGGAAAAACAAATTAAGTTTACTGATTTTCAAGTTTTTTTTCCTTTTCTTTTTTATTTTGATTTTTTTTTCCTGTACGGCGGTATTGATCATGCCGTGAGGTTTTGAATAATACGAATTCGACTTGCACGCCTTCACGAGAAAGTTGTGGTAGCTTTACAGAGGAAGCTTTGTGAACAACGTTCACAACAAAATCAGGAACCGACGTGCAAGTTCAACTTGCATGATTTTTTTTGCTCAATTTCATTCTAAACATGCAGACAAGGCAAGCTTGAAAAAATTGCCCCAGTTAAATCACAAACTGACTCTTTTCCGAAAAATGTCTTAAATGTTAAACGCGTCGAAGGATTTGTTTTACATTCAATGCCGACTCACGCTATTTTATTTAGTGCCGTTTAACAACGGGTTGCTTGTGGTACAATTTTGAGTTGGATATCATGAATTTCAGCCGCTAGAGTGATAACGAAAAACCTTTCAAACATGAATACACATTCATTTTCATTTCTAAACCACTTTTCTCGACGTTTCAGAAGATTTTGAGTGTCGAGATAAACATTGCTCGAAAAAAAAATATATTATCAAGCAATTTTTATTTAATAACGGAATTTTCATTTTCAATATTTAATAATTTAAATAATTTAATAACAATTTTTTCATTTAATAATGAAAAGTTTGGTCATTGTTGAAAATTCTGATTCTCGAATTGAGCTACGATGACTGTAAAAAAAAATTTGATATTTTTTCGTTGTCTTTATCTGGTTGCCAAACAAATTAGCCCACCATTCGCTGTCTTGTCGAGTAGCCAATTTCTTTAAGAAAAAAAACCCCCCCGGCAAAATGGTAATTGCAGACGCAAAGAAAAAGCGAGATTTCAAAGTATCAGTGTGAAATTATCCCGTAAGCATAGCGTGGCAAGATAATTTATATTGAATCACCTGGCGCTTCTCAATGCCAGCGGGATGTACAGAAGAGAAAAATAATTTCCAATTGCTCGTTATGGATACTCGAAGAGATAAAGATATTGTTCAACGACCAATGTCCGGTTCGAACGTGTTGCAGCTGCTCCCGCAGTTGCTGCTCCTTCTGACAAAAAAAAAATATATATATATATATATACATCCCTCCAATACATTTCGTTTTAACGTTGAAATCGCCCCGGGGAACTTTGCCGCACACGAGCGAGGAGAATCAGTAAAAGACGAAGCTCCGCGCTGTTGCACACGCGCGCATAGAGGAAGTTCGTGCACGTACCGCGAGATTTTTCGAGTCGCCGTTCATCATTCCCGGGACTAATCTCTTCCACTCGAGCAACGCTGACGCGTCGTTCGTTCGCCGATAGAGGAACAGGGAAGCATTGGATTCCTACGAGAGGCGGCGCGCGTTGCAATCTCACCGAGTCTCCATAAGCGTCGTGCAGCCGCGAAGCTCTCTTCGGGTGAGCTCTTCGGAAAGTAATTGCCCTCCCTCTCCGTTCTCTCTTTCCACTGAGCTTTGCCGTTCGTGTGCTTCAGAGTGAAAGAGAAAGAGAGAGACCTGTTCCTCGATATCGGGTCATCCGATCGGATCTTTTGTAATTTCTGATTACGATCGAACGTGATTGCCAGAGGGCGATTGCCACGGCTATGCCGCTTGCCCGCTACTGCTATCCGACTTCAAATTTACAAATTGCTCCACTCGCGTGAAACTTCGTTAGGAATTTTATATTTATTCGATACAGCGCTCCATCTGACTTTGTAACTCGAGGATGAATTTACACTTACGAGAAAAATGAGATTTTTTAAATTTTTTCTCGGGGAATTATAATAGAATTTTGGAACCGCGGCTCTTCGAGTTGAAAATTTACATTCTTAAGAAATGACGACAATTTTTTTTAACAATTTTTTTTTTTTTTTTGCATTATAAAAGAATTTCGGGGTCGTGAAGGGAGCGCAGTAAAAAAAATCTGACCTAATGAGGTCATTTTGTCGAAATGAATCCGAAACAAAAAAATCGAACAACATATTAGTATCAATACTATCAGGGTCGTGTCGATTAATGTGGAAAAATATCAACTTTTGACAAAATGTGGGAATGCTGAATTCAAATAAAAAAATTTTAAGAAAAAACTCGTTCGTTTTTTACCAAAAAAGAAACTAAGAGTTAAAAAAAAAACCATGTTATGTAATAAATGATGATAATAATGATGTATACAATCCAAGGAAAAATTTCAAAGTAATCGCTTTAGAAATTTTCGAGATATTTCCATTGCCAGTTTAAAAAAGATTGGTCCGAGAAAAACACCTGCGAAATTGAAATAAACTCGAGTATTCCGTGGACTATACATTCGTAATTTTTTGAAAATTGTGCTTCAAATTACCACCGGACATTAAAAAAAAAATACCACATTCAGCCCGGAATGACTACTGTTACGAACGAAATGAGACATCGAAATCTAAAATCCATTGAGTCCAAGAGTTACCACAAGTGAATTTTTTTGCATTCGGTTTGGCAGCGTTATGAGCCGCTGAAAGGCTCTAAAAAAATAATTCAAAAAGATACTCAAATATATTTATTTCATGTGAGTGGAATATCATTCAAATTTAAATTTATAATCAAATGAGAAAAAAAATCGTGTTTTGTGGGTGAAAAAAATGGATAAACTTATTTTTAGGACGCTGCTAGAATTTCCTCCTTAAAACTCGATATCGGCTGCAACGTGTGTATATGATTGTAGAGAAGAATAAACGCGTGGTAATTGGACGACAAAATTATAAATCGCGCTGAGAAGAAACATTCCGCCTATAACCGAATCGTGTTGTAATTGAATAGCGGACCACCCGTGCTGACCTCGATCTCCGTTCGGCCCTCGTTGATTTGCAATCGTTAATGTAACCAGGCGCCCGATTTCGCATTCGGTAATTCGTTCCGTTCTTCGGCTACTCGGTAATTTCATACGCCGTAACCGCGCCACCCCCTACCTCACCCCTCGTTTTTTTACTACCTTGTAATATGCATCTCTGCGTTATTCGCGGGAGTACGCAATCTCCGAGAAGACCGCATATATTCCGAAGAATAACGCAGCCCACTCCGTTTGCGTACCGAAGAAGGGGGCGCTACATTCCCAGACAAAAATCAGATTCGGAGAGAATTTCGAAGAGATTCCGATCGGGCAAAAATTTGGAAAAAATCGACCTTGAAGAAACTGCTAAGAACATTAATTTGGCATAGTAATAATTACGAAAACTTATCATCAAATGAATTTTTTTTAAATTGTTCAACGAACTCAACTTTTTGTTTCAACTTTATTTTAACGGGAGTTGATTCGTTACATTTTTCAAAAACATGAATTTTTAAAGATTGTTTTCTCATTTTCGAAAATTATGTTTTTGAAAAAATCCTTTATCGATGGTTGCCGATACGTTCGATCGATTATCCGGACACTTGTTGAGTTTGAAGAGGACTGTTTCTACGAACTCGTAGGTAATTTCTGATGTTCCCTCCATCAATACTTTTTTTAAAAAATTGGAATTGTTTTTAAAATGTATTCAAAAAAATTCATGAATCACTTTCTGCGAATGAAAAATGTTGCTGAATAATCCGTTAATCAATTTGTTTCAACCGATTTTCCGATATCTTTTTCCGTGCGATTGATTTTTAGAAGATTTTTATTTCATCGGAAAGCGTTCGAAATTCGCTGGCAATCTCACTTTTAGCCGGCACTGTAGCGAAATTCAGTCTCCTTAAATTTTGGGTTCGACGCACGTAACTTCCTCTGCGGTAGGAGATCATTATATTTCGTACGTGACAGTAAATTTCGTTTGTAGTCAGAAGAGAAAGAAAATAATTGTGTATCCTAAAATTGGCGAGTGAATGCCGAGTTTCGCGAACGGTACAACTTTTTTATTACGACAAGAGAACCAATGAAAATTATTTTTAACATCGAAAACCCGAACGTAGAAGTTACGGACAGCGTGACTCGAATAAACAATTTTATCGTGAATTATCATACTAAAAGGTAGAACGCGCTATTAATTCTTGTATTATACGCGAGCCTCGGCTTCTTTTTCCATCGTCGGAAGAAATTCATGAAGATCCAAAGGTCGGATCGTTTATCAACATCTGCATCGCTTTTCTCGTATAAATTCTTCAAACAATGAAGCGCTCTATACTGAATGCGATGATCGTGTCGTTAAAAAGAAAAAAAAAAATTAGTATTGTTCCTTCACTACAGAAGGCACCGCGGTCGAAATGATTCGGTAGGATGACTTTTCATTTGCGAGTTTCTCGAGTAGAAAAAAAAAGCGATTTCAACGCTATCCGCCGAACCTTCGAAAGTCATGGGCGGAGGGCAATCAAATGTGGCAGCAGCCGCCTCCGTTGCCAGCCACCACCGCCGCCCCGTCGGAGTAATCAACGTAAGCGCCAGGGCGTCCCTTTGTGCTTGGCGGACCGCACAAGCCCAGAACCGACGGATTTACAGAAGCGTGCATCGCGTACACACACACTCCGACTCGTTAGCGTTGTAACCCCGGACTCTTGTCGTTCTCGCGTACCTCGCCTGCATACACAACATTTCTGAAGTGCACATTTCACCGCGATTGTCGCCGTCGTCCGCATTGTCTATTCCAATCCACTCGCCGTTCCGTAAATAAAATTTGACTTGCAAAGAGGTATGAAAAAAAAATTGCTAAAAACAATATTTTCGTCGTAAGAATGTTTCCCTTTGAATTCAGCTCGAAATAAAGAGTAAACGAATCTGGTAATTCTTAGAGATTTGCTGTTATCGTTTATAATTTCTTTTTGCTAACATGGTTAATTTTTTTCTATTATATATTTATTGTATACTTTGTAAAATTTATTTTATTCATATATATTTCTTTTTTTTTTCTATTTTTTGATATATTTGATTTTTTTTTTAGTTTTTTTTTCGGACCGTGAGTAAGCTCGAAAGACGACTTTTTGTTCCTATCGATTGAAATTCTTTTGTGGAACGCGAAACTTGTCGCGGTCGTTTATTAACTCTTTTCATGCGATGTACTTGCGAGTTTCATCAACAGCGACGGAAGTCCTTCGGCCGCGTCATTCGCCGGTCATCATCGGTTATGAGCGAGCGATCCTTTGTTGCCGCGAATGTTCGTTGTGTTCGACGCATTTGCGCGAAGATGCGTCGGGCGAAAAAAAAAACGGCATGCACGTTCGCCAGCGAAATAATTAATTAATCTCAGTCAGGTATGATTCGACGAAAAACGGGCTCTCGGTGCGTGCGGAAAGAGAGATTGACGCGCTGAGCGCGGTGGCGGGCTGACGACGACACAAACAGCCCATTGTATCCTTCGGCCCCGAGGCAACCTTTGCCTCGTCACGATTAATCGTTTTTCTTTGGTCGCCGAGGCACGCGTTACATTTTCATAAATAATACACCGTCGGAGAACGATGTTTAATGGCTTCTCTCAAGCATCGTGTGTCATCCGAATTTTTATTTATTCATTTATTCATCCATTAATTCATTCGCTCGATTATTTATTTATATGTTTATTTGTGATTTTTACGTTTTTTTAGTTTAGAGCTAACTTCGTTACTAGAATCGTTCTTTAAAAACATCATGATTACGATTTCAATTCTATGCGGAGTTCGCAAAAGTACTCGAAATTATCTATCGCTCCGTTGAAATTGCAACCGATCCATTTATTTGTCCGTCGGTCTGTTGGTCTGTCGGTCTGTCGATCTGTTGATCTGTCGATCTGTCGGTCTGTCGGTCTGTCGGTCTGTCGGTCTGTCGGTCTGTCGGTCCGTCGGTCCGTCGGTCTGTCGGTCTGTCGGTCTGTCGGTCCGTCGGTTAGTCAATCTGTCGGTCTGTCGGTCTGTCGGTCTGTCGGTCCGTCGGTTAGTCAATCTGTCGGTGTGTCAATCTGTCAATCTGTCAATCTGTCAATCTGTATATCGATATATTATGCATTCATTATAATACACTTATGCTAATTAAGGTAATTCTTTTCCTGAGTTGTTTTTTAAATACATTGCGATTACAATGTCAACTCTATGCGGAGTTTGCGAAAGTGCTGCGAATTGTCGATCGTTCCATTGAAATTGCGATTGACTGGAAGAATCGTATTGAGGCACGAGTTTGTCTAACGCAACGAAACGCTTCGTTCTACCTCGAGTCTCAGTTCCGATACTTGGAGTTTGTTTCGTTACACCGAATGTGGCGCACGTAACACCGTAGCGAAGAATAAGAAATATGCGTGACCACGAAGGCAAAGATGCCACGGCGCAGCTTTATGTTCCGCCGGTGACTCAGCTTTTCGCTTCGCTCGATTATCGCTCGCTATTTCTCTCTTTCACGTCGCGAACGCTCTCTCGCGCGCGCGCGCGCTCACCGCGCAACTCGCACGAACGAAACATATTTTCTCATTAATCTTTTTCTCGTGTAATTAATGTCCGACGGTTTGTATCGTCTGACAGGCAACGGGGAGAGCCCGAGAGCCGGCATATATATATATATATATGTATGAACACCGGTGGAAACGGTAGGAGGCCGTGAAAGCGAGGATGACTCTCGATAGTGCTGTCGGAGAGCGCCGCTTCTTTTCTTTTCTCCGTTACCGTTTGTGCGGAACTCTCTTGCAGGTCTCTCCCTGTGGGCCTCCCTTTTTCCCCTTCTCGCACGTGTGTTTGGGCTCCTTTATTCTTCTCGTGTCGAAACTAACGTCCGATTCTTCTCGCGTTCTTCGCGAGGGTGACCGCGACGTCGACGAAACGATTCGGATTGAACGTCGAAAGAAAAAAACGATGAAAAAAAAGCGATGCTCGAATTTAAGCTTCGGGCTGTATATCAGACAATCTCGCGGGCTTTAGTGCGGGCTGTAACTCGGGCAAATTACCGTCGAGATTACCGGCGCAGTCAAGTGGCTTCGCCGAGTGCGAATTCTTCGCTCTTGAATTTTATGCGATGAATACACGTGTTTATTATGCTCTTCCCGCCGCTCGGATGTCTTGACTTTCGCGTGGGTGCGCGTTTTTTCCCGAAGCTCGACGTTGGAATAAAGGAAATGTTTCGCGGTTTATCACCGCCGCGGCGCGATAACTACCGAATGAAATATAATCCATAGCTTTTCGCGGGAATATATCCTTGGCAACGGTGTCACCGACTCCGAAAAGCGTTTCGCGAGTCTATCGCAGCGTCGTTCGGCAACACACCCCGCGGATTTATTTACGATGCTCGGTGAATAGCCGCGATTCCGTCGACGCGCGGTGCGCGTTTAAGCAATGTTGCGGATAAAATATGGGTCACCGAGGAAGATAATTCAAATAAAAAATACACTACATACTCTTTTGAGTGAGCCACGCTTTAGAACATTTCTAAATGCAGTAAATAATTTTTATCTTAACTTCATTTTAAATTATTGAAGAAAAAAATTAAATTCAATAAAAAATTAATTAATCATTAAATTGATAAATGTTTTTTCAATTTCGACATAATTACATGAACTGCTTGAAAAAAAGATTTATTTTTACCTGACGCGACGCTACGGCGTAAACGGGAATGTACCGGAAGTAAAACTTTCGAAAAACATAAGTAACGAATAAATCATCGGATCAAATTTCTGTTGGCACTTTTGTCGTACAATTTGGGGGCAATCTTTTGAAAACGCTTTGTTACGTCTAAATCGTTTCAGCCGATTTTTGGAAACCGGCGGCTGAAATGCACAGTGTGATTTTTACGTCATACAAATGTTTTAAAAACTTTATTTCTGAAAAAAAAAAAATATATATGGTACGTCAATTACTTCGCAATCAGTGTTAATATATGTAAAAAGTAAATTGATCCGTAAGGCCATGACAAATTATACCGAAATAAAAAATGTCTTAAAACTTTTTTTTAAGTTATTTTTCAAGTATTTGGCGACGAAACGTTACCGCGTTTCTTGATTAAAACTCCGTAAATTTAGTAATTATTATTATTATTATTATTCACTATTATTAACAAATAAATTACCTATTAATTATTATTAATATATTTTACAATTTTTTTTTTTTTGGAATAATTATTCGAACGCGATCCACGAATGGATTTTTCGCTTTTCGTTCGAAGAAAGCACCGAGCCAGTCCTATACAACGATACTTTCTGATCCTCACGTTGCTCCGTTCGATGCTTTGTGCTCAGCGAGAAAAGTGCAAACTAAGCGACGAGCCGTCGCAGAGCCGAGCGCAGGAATCGCGCGCGCGGAGAGAAGAAATGATTTATTACGCCCGCGTCCTAATTCTATAATCTGAGCGTAATGAGGGTCATTATCGTAATGCTTGTCTTCGGGAACGGGATGATCCTGATGCTCGGTTCGAAACCTGTGATCACTCCCGAGGAGAAACGGCGGCGGTCGTGTATAACCACCGAGAACCCGTCCGGTACCCACCGATGGGGTACCGGGGCTATCTCGCGCCCTCCATTCAGCGTACCGGGGGCCCCTCCGAGCGCACTGCCATCACCGTGGATGATTGCACGTTTATGTGATTCCTGTTATTTTCAATCATTACACAGGGCCCCCACGGTTCGGCCTCCCTCTCGACGGTTATGTACCCGTGGAGAAACCGGCGTGCCCCACCACACCCCAATCGGCCACGGTAATGCTCGTAATCAACGGGAAAATAATGGGCTAGCGCGCGGTCTCCGGGAACCTCCCGTAGTCTCTCGCCTCCTCTCGCCGACCGCGGCTTCGTGTGTCTCCTTTGCCTGTTGCTTTTGTTACGAAAGTTCCCGAGGGGCCGGGCTGTTACCTATCGCGGCTCGTACGCGTTTAGTCCACCGGCGCGAATCGTCGGCGGCGAACCAACTCGACCGAGCTTAACGCGGCGCCGCTCGCGAATTGTAATTCGCGCGACCGAGAGACGAGACGCGCGCGCTTTGTAAACACGCGCATTAATATTGCGGACGATCGAATCGCGTTGAGAGATCGCGCTTCAATATCCTTAGCTCGGAGCCACGAATCAACGTTGGCAATTTGTTGCTGAATTTTCATCGGTTTTTTGAGACACTCCGGCCGCGATTGCTGCAATGTGCATTTTTCTCCGAAACTTATTCTGAAATTTCACTCTTACGCGATGATCGATGCAATCTCTATGCACAATTCAACGGTATATTTTATTTTTGCGGTGTTTTGCCGTATTTATATTTTTTTCGTGTTGGGTTCGAATACGTATCCACTTTCTACACAAAGAAGCTCGAAGTATTTTCTTTACCTCTGCTCACAAACGCTCGGCGAAACACCGGGAGAGAGAGAGAGAGAGAGAGAGCGAGGCTCGTTCGTATAACGTTGCAACGAAAATCACCGTGATTACACAAATCTCGTTAGGTGGATGTAATTTCAGCAAACTCGCCGACTCTATCGCTGCGCACGTCCGCTTTTGCCCGATAGACATCGCGGGGGCCGCTCTGCGGTACACGGCGCGCTCGGCAAGAGGCTTTTCTTGGAAGTTCTAACGAGAGGCACGCGGAGAGGGCAGTTATTAGGCTGCCCGCGGTTAATACATCTGCGTATAGTTGGAGTATCTTACACAAGACTGAACTGTATCCTTGACGAAGTCTTTCCAACTTCTACGAGACCGAAGAGCCCTCTTTAACTTGCATAGCAAAATTACCGGAGTAGAGAGATTAAAAGAGATTAAAAAAAAGACAAAAATTAACGTCGTTCGGTTTCAAAGTTTGCCGTGTTGAGAGCGAGCATCGGAAAATTTCAAAAAATGTCGTTTTGTCTTGCATATTCTGTTACTCCAATTTCTTCCAAATATTTTGGTGCAACGCGAACTGAAAAAATTGCAAAATCGAGCTCAGGAGTGCAAAACCATTGAGGCGAGAAAAAAACTCCAATACTTCGCGCATAACTCATGAACGATTAAAGAAATCGGCTTGACTTTGTTTTATTAAAGCTATCAACTTTCCCTACGAAGTAAACCTGATACTGTGAAAAAAAAAATTATTATTATTGTTATAACAAATGTCATGCGTTTTCCGATGTTTTTTCGAATTTTAGCCGCCATTTTCGTAACTTTCGTAGTTTTTCAATCATTTTAGCTTTAATCTGTAGAGGAACATCTCCTGAAGAGAATGGCATTTGAAAGTTGCCCAAAACTTGAATCGACAACTCGGAATTGTGGCAACAAGATAGCAATGTGTGTGATGCGTGGCCATCTTTATCCGTTCACATCTCCCTTAAATATTCATATTTTTGAAGCTACAACCTCCTAATTTAATAGCCAAAATCTCAATAAAAACGTTGCAAGAAAGACAATGTAAGTCTGTTGTTTCTTTTTTTCATAACTGCCATTTGAATTTCACCCCATTTTTGGCCCGTTTTCGCTGTCTACTCTCCTTAAGACAACCGCCTGGCGGCCCGCCCGCTTGAAAAAAGAACCGAAGTTTGAATAGTTTTACATACATTATTGGAGGGAATTAATTGATTTTTTCGCTTGCACTTCCATATATTTCGAGCCCTAAAACAAATTATTCGATAAAATGAAGTGTTACGTCTCAGAGGTTTACCGGCGAACGCATTGACTTGGACGATAGTCTCAGCGGTCACGCGCGCTCTCGACTTGACGACGTAATGTAGGAAATATAATAATTTCGGGTTCGTCTCTCGAATAAGATCAAAAGATCCCGTTTTCGAGTTTAATAAATCGCGTTTATTCGTTGAACGTAAATAACGAATATTACAAATAAATCGCGATAAGTTGTGCGTGTGTGTGTGTGTTGATAAGTAAGAGACTCTAAATTATAATGCTAATTAAATATATCTTAATCGCGGAGGAAAGTACCCGCTCTAAAGTTGAGTCCGACCGATTAGTTTGAAATTTGGAATAAGACTGACGATCGAGTGATCGAAACTGGCCGTCGCGAGGCGGCCGAAATTGCTGATACAGCGCGGCACGCGCTGTTGCTAAGCCGGAGGTGAATCCAGCATGAGGGAAACTCAAAATGCTGATTAGGCCGTGAGACAGAAAAGTAAGAGTTCCGAGAGAGATGAAAGAAATTATTCCGTTCTGAGTAAAGTCGTGAGCGGATATGGATTTGCGAAATATGATATTCGACATCCGGTCGAACGAGTCGGGCTCTTTCCTTTGCGTGAGAATAATTTTATGGATTTGAATAAATCGTAATAAATGAAATTCAGGAAAGTGTATAGATTAAGGGGCAGGACGTAACATGAAGAAAAAAATGTAGACACCGGAAAACGACTTTTTTTGCTTCCTCAAAAAGTTCTGTATTCGTGAAAGAAAACATTTTCAAAATTTTCATGTAAACGCGTTCAAAATGTGGGAAAACGTCGTAAGAACACATTTACAAAAAACGGTGTTATGTTTATGAATTCATGAAAAAATGAAGTTCAGAAAAAAATGAAGTTTAGAAAAATTGAGGTCGTCAAGACCTTCAAGCGTGTTTCGTCATATTTTGTTTAGACTCAAAAACGGTCAATCGAGTAGTTCTCGAGACATCATGACCAACGATTTCGAAAACCGTTTATAGTTTCGTGGTTTCGCTATTGTTGAGTTGACAATTTACAACTTTACCTTCAATCGCAAATTGCAAGCCGTAATGGACCTTCTGAAGGAACTGCCCGTTCACTAGTAGTCGATTTCCCACACAAACACTTGTTCCATTGAAAACGCCAAAACTCCCTCAATTTTGTTGATATTAATCCTAAAATTTCAAGGCTCACTCCAAGAAAGCAAAACTTTCAAAAAATCAAAAAAAATATCGATTTTCGCCCCGGCCAGACGGGGTCCCTTAAAGTCAAGAGGCGCGATAAAAGCTTCGCTAAATAAAGCGGTATATATGATAATCGCAAGCGGGGATGAGACGACGAGGCAAAGACGATAGGGTCGACGGGCCCGTATATATCTGTACATAAGCGCGGAGATGTGTATACAGGACACAGCGAGTTTACTCCGCAAGGTTGGATGTGCGGAAGGAAAATAGGATCGTGTCCCATAGTCTCGTTGTCGTCGAACATATTCTATCAGTCTGATAGCTCTCGGCGGGGCACTCGAAGGCTTTCGCGAGGCTGGGACGCGTTGATATCTAATACGAGGATGTCCCGAAAGTGGGGGAGGAACGAGAGGTTGAGGAAGGAACGAAACCGCGCTTAACGGTGCACACACGACGGCTTGGATATACTTATACAGGCACGTTTATGCCGACGCCCCCGCGTAATGTCCGCCTCGGTGAAGCCGATCCTCGTCTCTCTCCACGCTCCGGCTCTCCACGCCGACTAAACTTTCCATGTAAGTGGAACGCCGTGCCGGTAAATAAAAGTGCGAAGAGCCCCGAAGGCGTCGGGGTCGCCGCGGGAGCAGTTGCCGGCTTCCGCATAGTCTCCTTCGCCGTCGCCCTCGAACGTCGTTTTCCACTCGTCCGTGCTGGTAACAACATTCGCGCACCGATAGCGTACACAGTGTACACTGGCTCGATACACACGCGACCCACCCTCGAACCGCGAGGGTATCGATATCCAACGAGCGTAAATGCACTATTCAAATGCGGCTCGACTCGCGTTTAAAAATATCATATCTTTCGAATCGATACGCGTTATCCGGCGACGTTGAGACGCAAAACAACGGAAAAGCACCCGGAAGAGAAAAGAATTCGCGAGCCACGGCGTTATCGAATCAGCATTATCATTGGGTTGGAATTTTTATTTAAAAAAAAGCAGGATCTCATCCAGCGGAATTCTGTATCTCGAGAAACAAATTGCCCGACGTTGATACGGATAGAGGACAAAAGTCACTTGAACCGTTTCGAAGTGTAGGCCAATTTCCGAGAGGAAAATCTTTGTGTCTGTTCGCAAGGAAAGCTCTCTTTCTCTTCTTGCAAACTGGCGGAGCGCGCGAGACGAAAAAGAGGATTCCGATACTTTGGTAAATATTACAGTGCTACGAAGGCAAGTGCTGTTCCACCGAGCGGTTGGAAATGAAATATCCGTTGTTATCATCCGCAATATCTACGGTAGTCATAAAAATATTATTCTGTAATATTAAATATCGAAAAGTTATTTGCGAAAGTGGCAAGATAACACTTCAACGCAAATACGATCGATGTGAACGTTGGAGAAACGTACAATTTTATTTGCGCCGCATTTGTTCATCTGTTTAAGGGATTAGACCACTATGACGAACGTCGAAGCAGAGTAACTTTCAGGAATCAATTTCATAGACAACATTGATGATATTTTCACCATTTTTTTTATATCAACTCGTGTACATATTAATGAATGTGTAAAAAAATAATTATTGAAAAAAAAATCGCTATGTTATGTCTCTTCACGCATTACGAAGATTTTCACGCGCGGTCGGTCCATGTACATGAAATCGCGAAAATCCATAATCTGAAAAAAAAAAAAATATGTCCGTTAAGTACATTATATTATCTTTCGGTGGGCGGAGCTTTTTTTCTCTGTTCCGCGTTGCCGGCGAATCGAAAGCTTCAGTAGTAAGTCCAATAAAGTTCGGCCAAACAAGGGCTTCAAAGAGAATTTCGAACACTTCTCAATAAAGGATACAAATCTGAGAAAAACCAGACATACGGAAAGTATTGCAATGATTGGTTTTCCATAATAATTATATTAAAATGTTATTAAAAAATTATGAAAAAATTAATTGTTTAACAAATAACCCGGCAAGTCAATTTTTTTTTCAATTGAAAATGAGTCGTTAATTTTCTTGGATACGTATAAATTTTATTCGAATTCTGTCAATTTTTTTCATTTGAGTTTTTTGGACAAAATGTAAGATGAAATCGTAGTTTCAAAAAGTTAGATAACATTTTGAAAAAATGTATCCATAGTCAGAAAAATGAACGCATCTTTGTCAATTGAAAAAAAAGTTGGGTTGTCGGGTAATTTGTTGAACAATTAATTTTTTCATTAGTTTGTTAATAACATTATAGTATTATTATTATTATGCAAAATCGATCGATTTTGCACCTTGTTTATGTCTAAGCGATTTTTTTTCAGGTCGCCCCAATTGGAAAGTGTTTGAAATTCTCCTTAAATTCCACGTTTGGCCAGACTGTACCGGACCTACTGTCTTAACCATATTTAAACAAACGTATTAAAAATAACATGCATATTCAAAAATATTTTGATAATCCAGTTGAACTAACTAATTAACCCTGTTCTCTATAAGATTTTTCTATATTACTTCATCAAACTCTAATAAAAGTTAAATATGACCTCGATGTTAAACAAATGGCAACAATGCAACATTTAGGTTCAACCTACCTAGTCATCGCACGGTAATTTGAAGAAGAATAGCAAAAATGTTATATTTTCCATGCCGTTGATAAGTAAAGGGTTGCGATGCGGTGCTTCACTGCAACAAACGATGGGTAGTGTCAAACTCCCCGATTTTTTTGTTTTTCGCGCAACACTCATTCGAGACTTTCATGGCTACATCGCTATCCGTACAATATATTCTCCGGACACATCCGCGTGTCTTCCCCGTCGCTGTAACGTCGGCGCTCTAGACCATATACTTCGAGATTGAAATACAGCCCAACGTTCGTCTCCTCGGTTACGGCCTTCGGTTTGGCTCCGGAATAAGTTGGAGGGGTTGGCGGGGGTGGCGTTGGGAGAGACGACGGCGAACGAGCCTCTCGCGCTCGGGACAGAGAGAAGAGCGGGGCTACGGCAGCTATTTAACATTCCGCCTCATTTCCTGCCGAGCCCTTTCACACCCTATCCATACGGGATAGCTCCTCGGTGGTTCTCGCTCGCGAGCAGGCACCGCGCGGTTATTCTCTCGTCCTCTCTCGCGCGCGCGGCATTTCCTCGCTTTTGCTCCGCGAGAAAGCGCGGAGGCCACGGACCCCGCGATGCGAAAATTGCCTTGCCAGGAATTATTGACTATAAATTACTCGTCGCTACCCTATGGCCTCTCCGCAGCGCGCGGGGTTTCTCGCCCGTTACTCATGCGAACGGCGAACGGGGCGAGAGAGAGAGCGAGAGGGAGATAGAGATAGGGAGATGCGGCCCTCGAGCCATTCGCCCGGGATGCGCAGCACGAACGAGAGAACAGTGAGAGAGCACTTGCCACTTACTGTTATAGATACGAGAGACCCCGTGTGCGGAGGTGTCTCGATCACTGCGCCTCGCGCGAGAACCCATTCGCCCATCTCTGTCTCTCTGCGCCTCTTTGCGGACCTCGAGAGAGAGAGAGAGAGACGGAACATGGATGCTCTCGACGAGTCCACAACCGTCGGCTCACTCGCGAACGATCGCAGAGGGGGACGAATTGGCGCATTTACATTTTATTGCGACCCGCCGAAGACGTAGTGCCGTGGCGCGAAAACTCCGCTCGACGCGGTTACCCCGAATGCTGCGACCGCGAAGCCGAGCTCGCTTTGCGAGTTACGTCAATTTCATGGAAATCGGGCAGTCGCCCTTCTATAGGGAAATAATTATTTTTAACGTCGAGGAATTTAATTGATTTTTTTTTTTTCATTTTGCAATGCAACAAATGGTTTGGAATGATGAAAAAAAAGTGCATATCTGAATAGTCGATTTTAATAACGGTCGAGAGTAAAGAACGTTCGAATACGGACATCGGATAATAAATTGCTTGTGCTTCCATTGTGCTCTTCGAGCGTCTCGACTGAGTCTTGAGTTAAAAGCGAGATCGCCATTCATCGGCAAACGAGATGTCTTCCTAATATTCTCACACTCACAGGGCACAACGGCGGTGGTTTGCAAATTGATTTCATTCATTCTCTTCTTCAATTCATTCGAATCTCCGTCGGGAAGGTGGAAGCGAATCGTTCGATATTCCGGATGGCCGTATCTGCCGGCGACAGGTCTGTTCTCCGGCTTCGAGCTAGACTTCTCATTATTTTTCAATTGGAAATGAGAGCAACGACGAGGAAGAGGCGTATTTATTTGCCGAGAAAATTCCACGATCGTCAGTCATTACTGATTATTGTAAATCAATTGAATCGGCGAGAGTTAATTCTACGAGGCGTATTCGTCGTGAGAGTGTTGAAGAATGTTTTTAAATAAAGAGTAAAGCAATATTTTTTTTGTAAAAAATGTAAAAACAATGGCAAGACGTTTAAAAATAGTTTGCAAATCATTTTTTTAATAATTGAAAGAAGAAAAACATCATATGAGCCAAGTAAACTTAAACGCATTTTTCTCGAAACGACTTTTTCAGAAGCGGTGACCACGATATCTCAAAAACGCGAAGACTGAATTGCTTGAAATTTTGCATACATTTTTTACATTACAGGAAAATGAAGTGATTTTTTCACCGAAATTTAGACGTTCATTTTCGATCGGCAACCATTTTTTCAAAAATTCATATTTTATTAAATCCTTCGTTTCAGGACTAGATAATGCAATACAAAGACTAAATTTATTTGGTTTTTTAATGCGAGATGATTGGTTGGGAAGTTACAGTGGTCAACGCGTAAGGCCGTCAGCTCGGTGTAACCCCTTAAGAGTATATTGAATATAATACGGCAAAGCTTTTGCGGTGAATAAGTCATCTGATTAGTTTTCATTTTTCACCCGCAGAATTCTATAGATCATTTTCCAGCCAACGCGAAAAAGCTCCTGGTCCTTCGGGTCGTCGATGCGATACGCTGGAGTAGTTTCGGTCCTAGATTGTTTTTAAGCCATCGTGGACGACCTCCCAACTCTTCGAAACTAGACATAGATCTTTCAATTTCCCCATCCAAGTATTTGTCAGTACTTCACAATATTTCCGGGACCTTTATCTCATTTTAACAGACGATTGTATACTGCAATATCTAAATCGGTTTGAGAAACTCGTGTTTGTTGAACAAAATTAATATTGGGACATGTCTAATTAATTTATTTTTCTTTGCATTTGTTAATTTCCATTTATTTCTGCTTGTATTCAACGGAAGCTGAAAGTCTAGAGCTCTTCTACGATGTCTAGAAAATTATCTATAAAAGTTTAATTAAAAATGAAAGAGAATTACGATCAATTCTCAATGGGGTACAAATCTGAAAAAAATCAGCCATATGAAAGGTCTTGAAAATATCGATTTTGCATAGCAATAACAACAAAATATTATTTAGAAATGGATCAAAATATGAATTGTTTAACGAATTACCCGGCGAAGTAACTTTTTTCTATAAAAATGGATCGTACATTTTTTTGAGTATGTATGATTTTTTTTTCAGAATTTCGACCACTTTTTCAAAATTGTATTTTTTTCGACAAAATAAAGGGAGCGAGCCGGAATTTTTTTTAATTATATAAAATTCTGGAAAAAATCATAGGTATTCAGACAATTTACGAACTTTTTTTTTTACCTCAATTCTTAAAGTGAAGTATGAAAAATCTCTCGTTGCGGATAGAGTTATATCAAATAATACTTTCCATTGGAAGTATGTTAAAAGCGCGACGTATAAAGCGTATTGTGAAATACAATTATGCCGTCGGTAATTCCTAGATAATATTTTCTTTCAGGGAAGTACCATTCGCAAGAGTTTCGTCCGCCACAACTTCAATTTAAGCCTTCAATACGACTAGAAAAACACTATTTAAATACTACCATTTTTGGTGCGAGTAATCAATCGGCTTATTTATTTCAAACGCTATCTGGTGCAGTTCCCCGTGATATCATCCATATGCCGTCCATATTCCCATCAAATCTCTCTCGCATACCATTTTTTTCTACGCTCATCTCTAGCGGATCGTAGATAAAACGGCTATGGATGGAGATAATTAAAAAAAAAAGATGCATCACACGATTTATCGACCAAAAAGAATAATCCATGCATTTTTACACAGCAAAGCAAACCGATGTAAAAGTGATCGATGTCCGAACCATCTCAATATCTATCGACCCGGCACACACACACACACGCACACGTTCGGTTCGAAAATATATTCCTCTTGAAATATGACTCGTCCGCGGCGTTGTGAGATTGAGCGAGGGTCCCCATCGAGCCGGCATTATTTACGAATCCGTTCTCGTCTCTCGCACGCGGACTGGACCCGTCTCTTCGCCGTCGGCGGGATCGGGACACATAAATTCGATGTAGTGATACCTCACTTCCGTCTCCCGGTCCGTTCGCTCGTTCGTTCGTTCGATCTCTCGGCTCGGTTCTCTATACCTATATCCGTCGCGATCGCACCTAGCGCCTACAGAAAACGTTCCAACTCCGGGGGCAGACTGCCGAGACCGAATGTGCTCGTGGTTACGCGCATGTACCCCAACGTACATCGGAGGAAGGACGGAAGGAAGCGAAAAAGAAGAAAAAAAAGAAGTTCAACGAAGAACGCGCGACGTCGGGGCCCGTTCGCCGCGGGAGCGAGAGAGGACGGTTGAAAAGCCTTCGAGAAAGACGAAGTGGCCGAAGAAAGATAGGGAATCGAAGCTGTTGTATGGGGAGGGGTAATCGAGTGTAATTTGTTATTACGAGTCATTACCGCGTGTTAGTGGGACGGCAGTGGGCCCGGTGGTGCACACGGCTCGCGCGGTGCTGATGTATGGCACGGCTTTGTGCGTCCAGTCCGAGGGCGCTTTGTCAGGACTGCAGTTCCGCCGTACGTATAACCTTCCTTCTCTCCCTCTCTCCCGCGTTCGCCGCTCGCCTCCTCTATCTTCTTTTCCTCTTTGGACTCTATTTTCTTCTCTCTCTCTCTCTCTCTCTCTCTCTATCTCTGTGTCTCGCGCGCTTTCTCTGTCTCGCGTTCGAAGGCAACCGGCGGGGAGCAACAAGAAAGCGTTCTTGCCTCGAGCACGGCTCGCGTCACGATGCACGCCCTACCCGCAGGGCTTACTTATCTTTTGATATACAACGATCAAGTACGAACGAGAGACCCCTACCGGTCTCGACAACTCTTCTTCGAAATCGCGATCGTGTCAACGTTAAAAAAAAATACATTATCGCGATAGCACGTGCTATTTGCCTTTTTATAGTTTTTTTTCACGGCGTTTTCAGGAATCGTGAGGATTACTCGGAATTATCGATGTAATTACAACATTCGAAAGTATTGGTTGTCGAGAAACTCATGAGATTGAGACCGGGAAGCTGTACCTAAAAAAAATAATCTCTCTATATTATATTTAAGAAAATAAGTCGTCGCTGTATACAAGAATCGAGGGACTTGGAATATTTTTCTCGACTCCTGTAAATTCCGGGAATTCTGGGTAATTTCCGGGAATTTTCGGTAAATTCATTAATTTCAGGAATTCCGGGATTTTCGTCAACTTGAGGAAAATTTCGGGAACTCTGGGTAATTGAGGGGAATCAAAAATATTCTAAGTTCCCAAGTGGGGCGGTGACGAGGGGGTATTAACATCCCTCATGTTAACGATATTGAATTGCCAAAGTGGGTTTGGTCGGACGGTCGCGAGCGCGCGAGCCCAGGGATGCTCTAGTAGAAAAACGCAAACATCACACTACGCGCCGAAAGGTTATACAGACCTCCGAGGAGCTTGCGTACCGGCCCGAGTGCACATGCACCGAGCGCGCGGATAGTTCCGATATCCGCCGCTAGGTGGCTGCTGCCGCGTTTTTGTCTCGCAAGCGAAAGGGTTACTGGACTTCTATAAGACTCGACTCCCTACACTACCGAGGTACGGAACGCTGCCGATTCTGGTGGCATCGGGGACCTCAACTCCTCAGGGATTACGCTCCTTGTATCGCGATTTCGACCAAAGTTTTTTTGTAATTGCTCTGCGAGCAAACTCGACACGGCCATGTAGGTGCGTTAAATAAAATCGTGTCCGTGATTCGAGTAGTGGGACTTTGTAGGATTTTTAAAAAAATCTTTTTATCCCATTATTTTCTATCTATCTTATTTTTTTTGAATCTTGAAATGACGAAAGATTAAGGCAATCAACCTAAGTTTGGCCACCGGTTATTGGATAAGCAGCGGTGTCTTCAAAAAGACACCGCCAAGCTCAGTTTCGGAAACTCGAATCAGACTTCTGCGAAGCAGTCGCTGAAAATCGCGAGTTTGCCGCCAAAAATCGCGAGTCTTCCATCCTGTTCCGCGAACCGGGCCGAACCGCCCCCACTGGGTTCTACCGCGACAACCGACGCCTCATTCGAGCCACCGCGCTGTGAGTTAGCCCGAGGTCCGACGGCTTCAACGCGCTCTGTTTCAAAGGCGTACGTTTTTAGTCGCCACGCAACGCGGCCTACGCGTCTTGTCGCGTCGACCCGCGGGAAGCTCCCGATCATCGGCAGCCCCGTGAAAACGATGAAAAGTAGGGGGTCGGCGATGACCACTCGTGCCGTTCCTCCCTCACTCGAGACCGTTGTCGCTCGTGTAAGAGCTAAACTGAGAATCCGGCCGGCAAAAATAATCGCGGCACCGAAGCGTACACCCAGGAGGAGATAGGGGTCTCCCACGTCACAACGGCCCTTTTCAGGGCCAACAAAAGATCCAAACACAAATTTTCTCTTTAAGCTTCCTGTGTTTAGGGAACCTATCTTTGGTTTGGAGCCAAAGCTCGCAATTGGAACTAACGCTCGTTCATTTTTTTTCTTTTGCTCGCGTCAAAAAAGAAAAAGTTTGTGCTTTTCGGCTATAATGGAATGTTTGACTTGTCTTGGACAAAAGGTAATAAAGAATTTACTTTTTTTATTGAATTATTTGTCGAAGCGATTTTTCTGGTAAAAAGCTTCTTTTCCTTTCATTTGACCTGAAAAAATTCCGAGGGTTTTCGAGAAAATGTTGTAAGTTTTTCATCATCCTATAACGGTACGGAAATCATTATTTGTACGAGGGCGCAATAAGCAGACAATTCTCCGGAATTGCGTAAAAACTTCGACTCTGAGTGAACCAACCTGTGCTCAAAAAGGACAATTCCGTACCTATGCGGAAGAAGTAACGATTGTTCCGCTCCGGTCGTGCGTCCAGATTTTTCACGCACGTGGTCTCAAAAATCGATCTTTTATGCACAGGACGAAAGCACGAGAAGTCGATCTTGTCGCGCAGATACAAAAAAAAAATGTAGCACCGACAAATACCTTATGTTGTATATTTTCGATCGTAAAACACGAATCTTATTGAACTCAATATTTAAGAAAAACTGTATTAAAACAATATTTTCTGTGTCTACCGGATAAAAAAATTCCAATCTTTAGACGGCGCTCTTTTACAAAAGCTCGTTAACAACCAACGTTACGAATTTCCGTCGACTCCTGAAGCACGAAACTCTAAAAAATCGAAGATCTTCCATAAAATGAACCGCAGCTCGTGAATTCTCGCGCGTGAGACTATCTCACCGAGCGTCTTTCGCGAGTCGTTTTATCCGAGCAAGATCCGTTGTACCAACCGTGGAATATTCGAGTTTTTCAAGAGCACGCCGGGCCACAGTGGTGACGGTGGTGACACGGGCGGTCCCGCGCAAGTGCGGGGTATCGCTCGCGCGAGCAACACGCGAGGGACTGAGAAACGGGAACGATGAAGATACCGGCACTCCGAGCGCGCGAGAAAGAGACACCGGTCTGTGTTATGTACTCTTCGCCCTCGGCATCCTCGGTAAGCGCTGAAAGCGTCGCCTCTCTCAGCGGGAGTTCGTATGCTCTCATCCCTCTTGCCCTTGCTTTCTCGGTGTTCTCCACTTCCACCGTCCGAACCGAGGCGACCCGAGACGAGGAGGCGAGCGCGCGAGGGAGCGAGCGAAGAAAGAGTGAGATTGCATAGCGCGCGTGGGCGGCCGAAGAGAACGAAGCTCTTGGGCCTTGTATAAAGAGCGAAACGAAAGAAGAGTCTCGCGAGTAAGAAAGACAGCAAAGCGTCGAGGGTTCTTCGCCCTGGGTGGCGAGGTTCCTATCCTCCTACCGTATCTCACGGGGGAGCCGAACGTTTCTGCCAACGTGCATGGGCAGGCGTGTACAGCGAAATACAGAACTACCAGTGGCCGTCCTCTCTCGCTCGCTCGCTCGCTCTCTCGCGAATGCACGGGCGGAGGACCCGGTCGGGGTATTATGATAATGCCTCGCTATCTATGCGTCGTATCGACTTGTCGAGTTATTGTTGCTGCTTACCCCCGGCGCGCTACTGCCCGCACGACTCTTCCACAATGACCACCGATACAATAGTTGCGCGCACACGACCCTCTTAGCTTCGTGCACGTTTAGCCCGAGCGTCTTTTGCACGTGTGCGAGCAACCATTGCGAGAGTCCGAGCCGTTGCAATGAAGCGGACTGGGGTACAACATCGAGGGATAACGCGACACAAGTGCCTGTACAGTGGAGACTCATTTGATGCACGTTTAATCGTTGCCTAATGTTCCCTAAGTTGTTCAATTGATGCAGTCATGATCCATGGTGGGCCACTCAGGGTGATTCTCCCGCGATTCAATGAATGTCCTATCGCCGGTAAAAAAATTCACTATTTATGAAGACCCTCGGTTAAAGTAGCTAGGAAAGTTTTGCAGTAAACGAGCACCCACTGTACCATTGCTAGCCGCTCTTTCCGCTCGAGCGAGTCCCCAGCTGTGTCCGACCACTACTGGCGCTCACTACTTATTCACTCCTAACGCCGGAGAATCTCGCCTCGCCTCGCGCACGAAGACTATTCACTGGACAAGCCTGAGATTACCGATACAACTGTACCGAAGAGAGGAGATCGAGGTGCGCCCTTGTGTACCTTTTCGGACCGACGACAGCCACACGCAAACACACGGGTAGGCTGCAACTCCTTTTTTTTTTCTTCGATCCTTTTTCTCCCTTCCCATCCCACTGCTCGGTGCCTCGTCGGGACTCTCGCAAACTCTCGGGCCCACACAACGCTTGTATCTGATCCTGTAAAGTTCTCTACGCCTTGGTCGCGAGGGCCCATGGAGAGCATTCGACAGGGCTGCTGCGACCGCGGCTCCGGCTCGCCTCTTTATCTTCGCGCATTATGCAGTGCGTGTCCAGCATATCACCTACCGAGACAACCACCGCGCTCATTTACCAAACGACCCACTATCTCGTCCCGGTGAGGAAGGGAAGATACTCTCACTACGGCGTATACACTCGGTCGCCCGAGTGCCGAGACGCTTCGTCGCCTTAACCCTCTCCCTTCCCCGGACCCGGCGGCGGAATGCAACGAGGAACGCCGCGCGACCCGGTGACTCCGTTCCTCCGGGAACTTCGCCGGCACGAAACATCGACGACTGCGCAACACCCAACATGCTATACGTATCTCGTGGTATATATAGAAGACGGCTTGGACGGAGATTCGAATTTTTTTCTGCGGTCAAAACAAAACGAATGAACGCGAGACGATAAGGTTACGAGGCACACGTGGGGCTGCCTTCCCGAATCTCGAATCTCCTTTTGTTGGTTCATTCTTTCTTTCCATTGCATCGGTATTTTATTTATTTTATTTATTTTATTTATTTTATTTATTTTATTTATTTTATTTATTTTATTTATTTTATTTATTTTATTTATTTTATTTATTTTATTTATTTTATTTATTTTATTTATTTTATTTATTTTATTTATTTTATTTATTTTATTTATTTTATTTATTTTATTTATTTTATTTATTTTATTTATTTTATTTATTTTATTTATTTTATTTATTTTATTTATTTTATTTATTTTATTTATTTTATTTATTTTATTTATTTTATTTATTTTATTTATTTTATTTATTTTATTTATTTTATTTATTTTATTTATTTTATTTATTTTATTTATTTTATTTATTTTATTTATTTTATTTATTTTATTTATTTTATTTATTTTATTTATTTTATTTATTTTATTTATTTTATTTATTTTATTTATTTTATTTATTTTATTTATTTTATTTATTTTATTTATTTTATTTATTTTATTTATTTTATTTATTTTATTTATTTTATTTATTTTATTTATTTTATTTATTTTATTTATTTTATTTATTTTATTTATTTTATTTATTTTATTTATTTTATTTATTTATAATGTACAGAATGATTATGAGTATACAGTATGGTAAAGACATGCAGGGGCATTGTTTGGATGGTCTCGGGGCTTTCTTCGTGCGTTTGCTCGTACGTTTGGTCCTCTCGTTATTAATACCCACCCCTCCCCGGATCGTCGTACTTTTCGTCGTGTCGTTATGTCCTTGTTGCCGCCGCCGCCGCGCATAGAACTCACCTCCACCTCCCCTCTTCCGGTGCGACGAATGAATAACGGTTTTAATGAAAAGTTTAGAGCGTCGAGCGCGTATAACGTCGATAAATTGTCATCCCCGCCTCTCCACTTTTATCTATTACTCTCTCGCTCTTGCGAGATCCGTTACCGTCGTTCTTCACGCTTTTAACCTCCTCTTCCCGTACTCGATCCGCACTGCCTGGCTTCCTAAAATATTTACCGGAATTGATATTGGTGCCGATTTATACCGGTGATACGTGACGCGAGTCTAACGAATAGCACACAAACACGCCGTTTTTTCAATATTCACGGGCACCGCACACGCACGCGTCGCTAAAACGTTGAGAGCAATTTTTGCCGAGAAGGGGATGAAGCGAAACGCGAATCGCTACGCAGAGATCCTTTTAAACGCTTAGCTTTCAAATCTCCGAAATTTCATAAAATCAGCCTGATGATTGCTCGCTCTCTGCCACGTGGTTGTCGTTGGTTGGAATAGGCGGAAAAAAACTCAAAAAAAAATTAAAATCGTAAAAAGGGGGTTTTTTTGGGGGACTTTTTTCCGAGGGATTTCTTTCCCGGATTCGTTGGTTGGGCGTACTAAAAACGTACTAAAAACCTCGCACAAGTAAAAAAAAAAAAAAACGCTTTCTCTCAAGTTTTTTCCGCGTTGTCAGCTGTTGCCGTAGAAATGTATCTCCTTAAATGAAATTCGACAGATCCGTATACTTATCCTTGTCTCGCGACAAATGAATTCCGCCCACTTTCAACGTCAGTCACGCGGAGTTCCGTCCTCCGCGCGGGAAGCTTTCGCGAAGCCGCATAATCAACATGCCGTCACGTCCATTCTACTTTCCGCAATATAATCGACAAACTCCTCATTCGCGTGTGCTTATTATGTAGCACCATAATTCAGCGCAAAAACATCCCGAGATCCTCAAAGTCGAAGAGTCGAAACACTTTAACGACGAAAGCCCACTTCGCTCGTTGCTGCCGCTCTTTCGTTTTCCAATGAGAAAAAAAAAATAAAAACTAAAAAAAAAAGAAACCAAAAATGCAGATCGTGTAGACATAAACGGATAGTCCCGGCGGCGATGTCTCGGGGACATATACCCCGGACCGTCGGAAAGAAACGCACGAACGTTGCGAACGGTTGGACAAAGAGAGTCAAGAGAGCCCCGCGAGATAGGCGGCCGAGAGAGAATTACGATGGGTAATTGGTGGTTACGCCGCGCTGCCATCTCGCTGCTCGACACCTCGTCAGGCCCACGGCCGTACATCACTCGGTTCCGCGGCTCGGCAACGACCAGCGCGAAACAGGCCGTGGAACACTGCAATTCGCCTCTTTCACTCTCTCTCCGCGTGTGTGAGAGGAGCATTATACTCGGATACCGGCACTTCGCCTTAGACGAGCGTTCCTCTCATCTCTCCGATGCTTCTTCTTCCTCGACCATTTTTTTCCCTTCATTCCCTGTATTCGCTCCGCTGTACTCAAATAACCCGGGAGCTCCGTCGGTGAGGACCGAGCGTCTCGCTCGGTTGAGACTTCGTTCGGATGGTTTCGTCTCTTTTCTGATTTACGAGGGGTAATTGCACGGGGCCCGCATCATCGCCTCGGTCTCCTTTCGCTATAGAGCCGATAATTGCACCCCCAGCGGGCCGGGAAATCGCTCGGTAACTAAACCGATCGGCCCTCAATGTGCATGCGTCCAGGGAGCTCGGTAGCTTTGAGACTTCGATCTCGATGAGACAAGATCTTGTTTTTATTTTTGGGATGGTGTTTTTTTTTTCATTTTTTTTTATTCTTTTAAATTTCTCCATCATCGCGGCAGCTACGATTCCCTTGTAAATTGAGGAAGCTCCGATGAGAGATCTTCTCGAAGGGCGATTTCGAAAGATTCGGGGAGTGCCTTAATCACGTTAATTTACCGGTAAACTGTATTAGGTACGTAAATCGTGCTCGAGCGATTTAACATAATGCTCTCGAGAATTGATAGCGCTCTTTGCAATGCTTGTTTACCAATGGATTACTTTCGAATCATTCGGAAACGTTTGTACTCGGAGTACCGTCGGAAAAATTGAGGCGTCCTGTTTCGGCTCACTTTTCAGTTTCATTCGTCGGATGTGCATTTATATTGATAGCAGATGTTGTTTCTACTGAATATTAAAATATTTACGGGTCTCTTTT
Source organism: Ischnus inquisitorius (assembly GCA_963924025.1). Lineage (NCBI taxonomy): Eukaryota > Metazoa > Arthropoda > Insecta > Hymenoptera > Ichneumonidae > Ischnus > Ischnus inquisitorius. Next base: position 16,864,565 of record OZ001249.1, on the reverse strand, counting down.
AAGGGTGCTCAGTCACCTGAAAAATGTGATTTTATTTGATTTTTCTTCGGTTTGACTATGAATCCAAATTTAAGCGACGTTCCACCCATATGAAATAAATATACTTGACTATCTTTTTGAATTCTTTCAGTCTTTCAGCGGATCGCAATGCAGTTGACCAAATTTTTTAAAAATCCCTTGTCGTAGCTTTCGGACCAGAGATTTCAACGGATTTTGGCTCTTGATGTCTCATTTTGTTTGCAACGGTAGTCATTCCGCTCCGAATGTGGGATTTAAAAAAAAATGCTTTCCGGACGCAATGACAAGCTGTAATGTAGAAAAACGATGTTTTTTAATTTGTCGAAAAAAAAGTTTAAAAACAGGTATCAACAACTTGACTTTACCTCGCATACTAAATTCCCATTCGTCAAAAACCAAGATCCATTGACTTGTCTGGTCCGAAAGCTACGACAAGCGAAAAAAAATACAGTGTCGAGAAACGCATTTTGAAGATGAAATTCTTAATATCGCTTCACTGAATTATTTTCAATGAAATAATTTTTTTTCTACTTGAAATTATAAAAAAAAAATTCCGCACGATTGATAAAAAATTTCTTTAGAAAGATCCGAAAAAAATTTAATATTTTTCAAGAAAGTAAAACGCATTTGCCAAACGCACATAATGAATTCTGAGATTTTATTCCTTATCGAGTAGGGATAGGTAAAGAAGTTCTATCAATAATAATGTCAGTGTAAAACGGCAGGTGGGAAAATGACTCTGGAAAAAATATCCCCAGAAAAAAATACCCCCGGAAAAGTAAAAAATTGTCATTGAAGTCGATCAAGGTCCCTTCTTGAGATTTTCTCCTGGACGTTGGCCAGGGCGTGAAAATGTACACCGCACCGATGTGTGATCTCGATGAAATCTAGACTACCCGGCACATTTCTTAATTTACCAGTAGCAACGCATTTGACACGCAACGCAAATGATATTTTTGTCAATTGGCTTTTCCAGCTCATTTTTTTTCATTGTGATTGAAGATACTTTCATACCGTTGAAATTGCTGCAATCCTGATGAAATTCAAAAGAAGCCTGTTTCTATTATGGTACAAATTATCAACTTGATTTCCCTTGAAATTGCGTTTACGCATATGACGTGTGGACAATTTTTTTCAGTATTTGTCTGAAACATATAATCGAGTGGAATATAAATAAATAAATACGTGAATAATAATAATGATGAATAAATAAACGATGAATATAATAAATAAATAATAATTTACCTTTGCACCAGACATTAGAAGAAAATTGCGAAAACCGTAACAGCGTTACACAAAATCGGTTATGTAGTTTCAGTCACTTGTTGCGCCAACGTTGGAAGGTATCCGTAACCCCGGCAACAGGGCGTCATTATCGGAACGATACCATAAATAGTATATCCTAATAACTTGAAAAACGAATGGATCGCATTAATAAAGATTCATTACATAAATTTATTTTTGAAATTACAATACATACCGGTCATGAGTGGGAAAAAATCAGAATCCGGCTTTTGAAGATGACCGCACCTGAGCGTTTGCGCTTGCACGCTATTCCATCACCACTTCGAACTGGTTGAATGCGCAAACGAGAATATCGATAGAAGGCGATTTCCCGTGAGTGATAGAGCCCCGGAGTTGGCAGAACGAAGGCATCGATGGTAGTTGCGTGTTCCGACGTAGATCAAAGCGAGAAGATAACAAGATGACGAGGGAAAGATCGCGGGAGAGAAAGGACGTTGAAAAAAAAGAGCGCAGAAAAAGGGCCATCGAAGGAGTAAGACGGAAAGGATGAGATCGCGTGTCTCGCAGATCTCATCCTTTCTTCGCTCCACCTAATGGTTTTGATTTCTTCCTTTTTGCCTCTCAACTCCGACAACGCGATGCATCGCAGTACCGCGAGCATGTTGGACGAGCTTAAAACGCGAATCTCGAACTGAAACGGGAGACCATCGAAGCGAGAAGTCGGCGACGAAAGAGCGCGGACGAGAGAAACGAGAGATGAGCGAAGACGAAGCGGAGGACGAAGAAAAAGACCGAACGATCGTCAGGCGTGCGAGAGATCGTGTGAAACGATAGTGCATCCATCCACGCGATTGCAGGGCATCCCGAAGAGCGCGAGTTTCGCCATACATGCACAACACCGGTGTCGGTCGAGTGAGAGACAAGCGCATCTGTACTTGGTGCGCGCTTGTCGTCGTCGCGGCCAACGATGCATGTGCGAATCGGTGCGCATCGGCTTGTAATCGTTTCAACGCGGGATATTCTCTCGAGAGCTTTGGGGTAAAACCGTATATCGACACGGGCGCGCGCGCGGGGGCGAATGGACCGAATGACGGGTCATTCGTTTGACTCTCTGTAGTCCCGGCGCAGCGGAATACCACGGTATACGAGTGAGGTACGAGGGACCAAAGCGGAAACCTGTTGCCTATGCGCGGCTGTGTGAAAGCTGGCAAACGAATTTTTCGACCAACAGGTTTATTGGTTTCGATGCTACCGATGGCGCATTGTATAGCCGGTGTGTGGATGCGTTCCAAACGATTTTGTTGGGTTTTTTTCACCCGTATCAATAGCGGATAAATGGTCTCACTGACGACTCGTCAGTTACCTTGAAAATATACAGATTTTTTTTTACACAGTATTTAAAAAATGTTGATATTCTTGTATCATTCGCATAACGAGGTTCACATGCAGGGAAGAACTTAGTCATTTTCACTAAAATCGGTGTAGTAAAAGTGTCGGATTCGGGCCTTTTGGATGAATTTTACCGAGTGCATGTTAGGCGTTTCCATACTTGTCATACATTTTATTATTTGCGTATAAAAAGGAGTAACTTTATTAGGACATATCGTCGAAGATTGGTTTTACGATAACAACTGAACATCAGGAATATAAACAACATGATGTTACTCAAATGTGATGTCACGTCGATTAATCGTATTCACTTGTCGTTTCCAACAATACAAAATACATTTTCGTTGTTATTTATGTTAATTTCAGTAAAATATGTATTAAATTCGAAACAAAAGTTTGAGTTTTCAATCAATTTTGGGTATAATGTAGAAATGTTTGATCGATTAACTCAGTGAGTTTGAAAAATTTGTCCCACAAATTGTTGAAAAGAAAGATGTTTTGAAATGGCAGATTTTTCGCACGACAGACACGCATGCCTCGTTGACAAACAAAAGAAGAAGGGAAGGAATGGTAACAGAGATCGGTTTATCCGGATAGACCCGGAAAAATTCTTAAAATTTCGCCAATTGATTCCAAGAAAGATGGTAATATAAAAAAAATCCTTTTGTTCTAGTTGCTTACATGTAAAAACGAATCGAACCCATACGGCGCCGGTGAACCGGATCGAATCCAAAAAACATTTCCGTTCCATGCTATCAATATGTCGGACAGCGTAACATGCACTTACTTGATGGCTAATGTCGCGTCTACTAGGGTAGATGTACCGTTTGTGATAATTTTTATTATTATACACTTAATTTTTCTCGTTGCTTCATAATCGTAGATCGATCCTTAAATAGATTCAATATAAACTCATAGCATACAATCTTCTAGATTTTTTTTTCGAGCACATTTTGTTTAATTAACGCGAAACCACAATTGCACCAAAGTCATTAAAAACCGCACGTTAACCATATCTACCCGAGAAAAATGAGAGATGGATTCGTTGCTTAAAAAAAAATCTGTTCAAGTGTTGCAAGAAATTGAGTGAAGAAGTTATAATGAATGATAACACCGGTATATCGATACGGAGTAATATGTGATCGATGAGAACAATAGGATTTCTTTAATCAGTCGATATTTTGCAGATGAACGGTTTAACAGCATTGCAAGTACCGTCGTCTATACCAGTGCCCTCAGGTAGGATACGTGCGCAATTATATGCAGAAGTCCCCGAAAATGTCTTCGAAAAACGCATCCATCCAATTCTCTCGAGTGGCTCGTCGAGAACGGAAATCCAATCGCCCTCTGTGAATATGTCGTGAAACCCGACCCAAGCGTGATCGACCGCAGCATCGACTATCATTTTCCGCACGATCTTTTCTTCCGACTCGGATCTTATAACAACCAAATGACCTTGCAACAAGAAAAATTCAGTGCGAAAAAAAGTCATCACATGAGTTTATACCAATTTGAGTAATTGAGGACTATTTACCTCCCTCTCGGACGCAAATTCGCCTCGCTTCATACCACGTGGCTTCTTTACGATGTAACTTATGCGCACCAATTCCATTTGTCAAAGTATAGTCGGAGGGGAGTTGCTTGCCGATGTTGGTAGGAGTCGTATTCACAACGTCTTTTCCGAGCGAAGAGCCAGCCAAGTAAAATATCTGCTGTGCCGCATGGAAATTGTTGTTCCCAGTCAGTACAACTGTACTCGTAGGATAAGAAAGAAAAAATTAAGATTTTGGCAATTTATGTATCGTCTAAGAGATCGGGGCTAGTTGGAACAGATGCGGTAAAAAAATCGAAGGTTTCTGGTATTCCGGTATGACGAAGTTATTCATTTCATTTTTTGAGATTATTTATTTATCATCACTTGACTGTTAACTAACGCTGTAGAGGTCAAACGCTATCGCTTTGCGCTCATTTCGCATAAGTTCGAGAAACGCGAGAGCAGCTTGCAAATACTTCTCGATGATATAAAAATCTGACAAAATTCATGAATATCAAAGGTAGGGGAAAGATTGATTTTGCATAATAATGATTCTAAAATGTTATTAACAAATTAACTAAAAATAAATTTTTCAACAAATTTTGCGGAAACCCAATTTTCTTTTAATCTAAATGTTTCGTTTATTTTCATGCATACTTATACATTTTTCCAGATCTTTCAATTGGTTTTGAATTTTTTTTTTGATGAAAAAGCAGTGTAATAAGACACAAAATTCAAAGCTAATTGAAAAATCTAAAAAAAATGCATACATACGTAAAAAAATGAACGAATTATTTTCATTAAAAAAAATGACTTTTCGGGAAAGTGATTAAAAATTCGTTTTTTGATCAATCTGTTAATAACATTTTGAAATTATTATCATGACAAATTAATCTTTGCAGTAATTTTAATATGCACGCATTTTTGCTTCCTCAAGAAGCTTCGTTTTGGTGAAAACATTTTTTTTCGAGATTTTCATGTTAAACTGTTCAGAAAGAATGTGCCAAAACGTCAAAAAATCACATTTAGATAAAATATCTGGATGTATGTGTGCGTGTGTGTTCGTCTCGTTTGATTTCATGGCTTGGAAACGGTTTGAGGTATTAAGCTGAAATTTATACCGCATATTAAGGGGTAAAGTCCCTTTCTTCGGTTCAATTTTTGGCCAAATTTATACAGTTGTTCAGTTTTCATGCCATTTTGAATTAAAAAAAAAAAGTCTTTACAAAAAAAACTACTATCAGTAGCGAGAAATCAATTGAACAGCTATTGAACTATTAAATAAGTATATTCAAAAAGTAAGTGAAAGTAAATTAATAGATTATAAAAAAAAAAAAAACAATTAAAGTAACTTTGCACAAAACAAAGCTTCTTGAGGAAGCCCAAAACATTAAACGTTCTTTCTTACAAACAGAGCTTTTTCAGATTTTTATACCATCGAGAAATATTTGCAACTTGATCTCGTTTTTCTCGAACTTATGGGATATGAGGGCGAAGCGACATTACTACCTTAAGCTTCATACGGCACTATTAAATATGCCTTCGCTCGACTATCGCCTAATTTCTTATAGTGCCATATGGATTTATCGATTTTTTACTCTCGATAATCGCTAAATTAAAAAATTGTCGCTACATACCGTGATAATCGCTCTCGTTCAATGTTGGCGAATGAATGAAAGGAATGATCGGAGTCTCAGTATCGTTTAGTATTTGCGGAGCTCCAGAAATTCTGTGTGTCCCATGCCAGAAAATAACACACAACACCGCGAGTTTGAACATTGTTTGAATGTTTCCTCTTCGATGGCGAACCGATTGTGGTTGCAGACCGGGATGTTCTGCCTAGATAACAAGATTTTCCGTCATATTTATAAGTCGCACCAATGAAAAAACTGCGGCCGATAAAACTTTTCGATAAAACTGCGGCCGCTCGGGTTGAGGCCGGGGTCATGCAAAGTCAACAAACACTATGCCGATTCTGGACCCATCTGTGCGCGCGTCACACGTACACGGAGAAAGCAAGTTTAGCAGCATTATCAAAATGCTCGGTTGAATACGTGCGACTAAATATTTAGGTCGTTCAAGAACTAAATATAATAAATAACATTAATAATAACATTTTTTAAGTAAATAAATGGTATGTTAGTTTATTTGCATGTACCAGAATACAGGGATTCATAATGCAGAGGGCCTGTATGTTACATTTGCTTAGTAATAATAATACTCTCTCCGCAAGTTATCCTAGTACCACGTATTGAGCCAAGAGGCTCTTAGTTTGAAGCTATGTGATAGGAAGTAGTAGAGCGATTTCAGGCTTGTCAAATTTCCGGGATTTGATAATTGTTTTGGGTTTTCTCCTGGGAGAGAATCTCATTGACTGTAGGAGTTATGTGATGCTCTCTAATCGGTATTTACCGCTTACTAAAGTTAAGTCAATAAGTGAATAAATATAATTGTTATGCCCTGACCCTATTTTGGGATATATCTAGCTATAGTAATACTACTTTCTGAGATTCAAATCTACGGAACATATTGTACGTTCCGTTATTGCGCCTGAAGGAGGACCGCGGCATTATTTTTGTATAGTCGACCGGATATCATCGTTGTGGCGCTATCTTTTGTTTTTTCCTTATTCGTTTGTAATCACGCTCTCGGAATGATGGACGAAGCGCGTGCCCTTTGCAGTTATTAATTATTTAACGCATTAAAGTTTTTTTCTCAAATATCGTGTACTCTCATTCACACCCACGTAGCACTCCAAAAGATCGCGAGAAGCGCGAGCACATACTTTCGTTCCCACGATTAAGTCGCGGATTTGACTCGCGGCCACGCCACTCGTGATCAACGGTCAGCAATTTATATTCCCTGTCAATATAATTGCTCCCGTCTTTATGAAAATACTCTCCTCTCTGTCTCGAACGATCGTGCGTGCCGCGCGAATTCAGCAACTTCGGCTGCCTCGCGACAGCCGATTGCCGAACCATTCAATCAGTCTTAACTCATTCTTCAAACCTATCGGTCACTTTTAAATCATATCCAACGCGAGAATCCGCCTCCTTCCTTCGGCGAAAAAGTAACTTCTGCGTGAATCACTTAAATCTATATTGTCAATATTCAAGAAACCCATTATAATTATTACGAGGAATATTTCTATATTTCAATTCGGGAAACGCTCGTTCCCTCCTGTCTGTGACGTAACAATAATAATTAATAACGACAATGTCTCTCTAAATAAAGCCAAAAAAAGAGTTCGCTGCCGCCGCCGCCGTGTACAAGAATCGAGGCTCGCGGGAGCTCAGAAGAAAATATCTTAAGTCCCAAAAGGGGCCTCCGCCCGAAATATACTAAGTTCCTAATACTTTTTTAATAAAAATTATATCATTAAGAGAATTATTTTCTATTAAAATCGCCATTCTTCCAGGCCGTTGTGATTTCATCATTTTTGAAAATTTAAAAAAATATCGTATATTTCGGGCCAAGGACCTTAAAGACTTAAAAATTTTGCCCGGCGGGGAGGGGGGGCAGTGAGATATTTATATCACATAAAGAGATATCGCAGTTGATATTATTTGACAGCCGCGAGCGCGCGAGCCCGCACGTCCGCTAGTCTTACTACATCTCTTTCTCAGTGTACACGACTCACACGGGCCCACACACATGCAGCTTCCAATGGAGACACGCGGGGGGGGGGGGGGGGGGGGGGGGGGGGGGGGCAGGTGTAATAGGTTAACTTCGGTCCCATCTACGTGTGCGTGACACACGGACGGCACAAACGTCAATACAAAGGCATCGGAGTGAATAAGTCTGACGGTGGAATTTCACTGAAATCGGTGCAGTAAAAGTGTCGAATTCGGGCCTTTTGGACGAATTTTACCGAGTGTTTGTCAGGGGTTTCTATACTTATCATACAAAATACATTTTCGTTGTTATTTATGTTAATTTCAGTATAATAGGTATTAAATTCGAAACAAGAGTTTGAGTTTTCAATCAATTTTGGGTATAATGTAGAAATGTTTGATGGATTAACTCGGTGAGTTTGAAAAATTTGTCCCACAAATTGTTGAAAAGAAAGATTTTTTGAAATGGCAGATTTTTCGCGCGACAGATACGAATGCCTCGTTGACGAACAAAAGAAGAAGGGAAGGAATGGCAACGGTGTTCGGTTTATCCGGATAGACCCGACAAAATTCTTAAAATTCCGCCAATTGATTCCAAGAAAGATGGTAATAGAAAAAAATCCTTTTGTTCTACATGCTTACATGCAAAAACGAATAGAACCCATACGGCGCCGGTGAACCGGATCGAGCCCGAAGAACATTTCCGTTCCACTCTATCGATATGTCGTACAGCGTAAAATGCACTCGCTTAATTATGATGAGACTAGATGTGCCGTTTGTGACAATTTTTATCATTATTCACTTAATTTTTCTCGTTCCTTCATGATCGTATGTCGATCCTTCAATACATTCAATATAAACTCATAGCACACAATCTTCTAGATTTTTTTTTCGAGCACATTTTGTTTAATTAATGCGAAAGTGGTGAACACAATTAGACCAAGGTCACTAACCGCACGTTAAACGTATCTACCCCGGGAAACATGAGAGATAGATTCGTTGCTTACAAAAAAATCTGTTCAATTGTTGCATGAAATTGAATGAAGAAATTATAATAAATCATAACATCGGTATATTGATACGGAGTACTATGTAATCGATGAAAACAATGATTTCTTTAATCAGTCGATATTTTGCAAATGAACGGTTTAGTAAAAGCGCAAGTACCGTCGTCTATACCAATGCCCTCAGGTACAATACGAGCGCAATTATATTGAGAAGTCCCCAAATATGACTTCGAGAAACGCATCCATCCCATTCTCTCGAGTGGCTCGTCGAGAACGGAAATCCAATCGCCCTCTGTGAATAGGTCGTGAAAACCGACCCAAGCTTGGTCGACCGAAGCGTTGACTATCATTTTCCGCACGATCATTTCTTCCGACTCGGATCTTATAACAACCAAATGACCTTGCAACGAGAAAAATTCAGTGCGAAAAAAAGTCATCACATGAGCTTATACCAATTTGAGTAATTGAGGACTATTTACCTCCCTCTCGGACGCAAATTCGCCTCGCTTCATACCACGTGGCTCCTTCACGATGTAACTTATGCGCACCAATTCCATTTGTCAAAGTATAGTCGGAGGGGAGTTGCTTGCCGATGTTGATAGGAGTCGTATTCACAATGTCTTTTCCGAGCGAAGAGCCAGCCAAGTAAAATATCTGCTGTGCCGCGTGGAAATTGTTGTTCCCAGTCAGTACAACTGTACTCGTAGGATAAGAAAGAAAAAATTAAAGAGAGATTGAGATTTTGGCAACTTACGTGTCGTCGAAGAGATCGGGGCTAGTTGGAACAGATGCGGTACAAAAATCGAAGGTTTCCGGTATTTCGGTATGGCTAAGTTATTCATTTCATTTTTTGCGATTATTTATTTACTATCACTTGACTGTTGACTAACGCTGTTGAGGTCAAACGCTATCGCTTTGCGCTCATTTCGCTCAAGTTCGAGAAACATGAGAGTAAATTGCAAATACTTCTCCATGATATAAAAATCCGAAAAAATGCATGAATATTAAAGGTACAGAAAAGATTGATTTTGCATAATGATGATTCCAAAATGTTATTAACAAATTAACTAAAAAATCATTTTTTAACAAATTTTGCAGAAACCCAATTTTTAAAAAATCTAAATGTTCCGTTTATTTTTATGCATACGTATACATTTTTTCAGATCTTTCAATTCGCTTTGAATTTTTTTTTTGAAGGGAAAGCAGCGTAATAAGACAGAAAATTCGACGCCAATTGAAAAATCTGAAAAAATGCATACATATATAGAACAGTGAACGAATAATTTTCATTTAAAAAAATGACTTTTCGAGAAATTTATTAAAAAATTCGTTTTTTGATCAATCTGTTAATAACATTTTGGAATTATTATTGTACAAAATTAATCTTTGCAGTAATTTTAATATGCATGCATTTTTGCTTCCTCAAAAAGCTTCGTTTCAGTGAAATATTTTTTTCGAAATTTTCATGTTAACGTGTTCAGAAAGAATGTGCCAAAACGTCGAAAAATCACATTTAGATAAAATATCTGGATGTATATGTGTGTGTGTCTCGTTTGACCTCATGGCTTGAAAACGGTTTGAAGAATTAAGCTGAAATCTATGCTACATATTGATGGGTAGAGTCCCCTTCTTCAGTGCAATTTTTGGCCAAATCCATGCAGTTGTTCAGTTTTCATGCTCTTTTTAATTAATTGAAAAAAATGTCTTCACAAAAAAAAAACTACTATCAGCAGCGAGAAGTCAATTGTACAACTATTGAACTATTAAATAAGTATATTTAAAAAATAAGTGAAAGTGAATTAATAGATTATAAAAAAAATAACAATTAGAAAAACTTTGCACAAAACAAAGCTTCTAGAGGAAGCCAAAGATATTAAACGTCCTTTCTTACAAACAGAGCTTTCTCATATTTTTATACCATCGAGAAGTATTTGCAATTTGCTCTCATTTTTCTCGAACTTATGGGATATAAGGGCGAAGCGACATTACTACCTCAAGCTTCATACAGCACTATTAAATATGCCTTCGCTCGACTATCGCCTAATTTCTTATAGTGCCATATGGATTCTTCGATTTTTTAAACTCGATAATAGCTAAATTAAAAAATTGTCGCTACATACCGTGATAATCGCTCTCGTTCATTGTTGGCGAATCAATGGAAGGAATGATCGGAGTCTCAGTATCGGTTAACGTTTGCGGAGCTCCACAAATTCTGTGTGCTCCATACCAGAAAATAACACACAACACCGTGAGTTTGAACATTGTTTGAATCTTTCCTCTTCGATGGCGAACCGTTTGTGGTTGCAGACCGGGATGTTCTGCCTAGATAACAAGATTTTCCGTCATATTTATAAGTCGCACCAATGAAAAAAATGCGGCCGATAAAAGTTTTCGATAAAACTGCGGCCGCTCGGGTTGTGGCCGGGGTCATGCAAAGTCAACAAACTCTATGCCGATTCTGGACCCATCTGTGCGCGTGTCACACGTACACAGAGAAAGAAAGTTTAGCAGCATTATCAAAATGCTCGGTTGAATACGTGCCACTAAATATTTAGGTCGTTCAAGAACTGAAAATAATAAATAATATTAATACTAACATTTTTTAAGTAAATAAATATTATGTTACTTTATTGGCATGTACTAGAATACAGGGATTCATAATGCAGAGGGCCCGTACGTTACATTTGCTTAGTAATAATAATAGTAATACTCTTTCCGCAAGTCATCCTAGTACCACGAATTGAGCCAAGAAGCTCTTAGTTTGAAGCTATTTGATAGGAAGTAGGAGAGCGATTTCAGGCTTGCCAAAGCAATTTGTATTCCTTTTCAATATAATTGCGGGGGTGAGGGGGGGGGGGGGGGGGGGGGGGGGGGGGGGGGGCAAGTTGTAATAGGTTATCTTCGGTCCCATCTACGTGTGCGTAACACACGGACGGTACACACGTTAATACAAAGGCATCGAAGTGAATAAGTCTGACTGGAATTTGCGGATAATACGGGTCATTTTCACGACTTTACACAATAAACGGTTATTCGTGAGCTTTGTGCGTCAGGCCCAACGCGGCTCGGTACTGCGAGGGTCGCGAAGGTAAGGGCGAGGCAAGGCCGAGTGAGATAAACCCACATATTATGCGACGAACGGACTGCTCGAGAAATTTTTTCTTTCACTCAAGGTCAGTGCAAATGCGCGTACTATCATGCAATATCACGGAATAAAAATGATATTTATAGTTCGCGAATATTACGCTTCGGGAGGTGCTCGATTCGACGAAGATAGAGCATCGCGCACTATGGAAATCGACGCGCCGAACGGACGCAGCATCATTTATCGGTAATCCCAGGATTTGATATGAAACTTCCGTTGAAGCCAACACGAATTCCAACACGAAGTACTCGGAGAATTGAGGTGTGTGCGTTGTGTCATATCGGTTTTTGTATGTCTCTTCCGATTGGGTATTTTCACTGAAATCGGTGTAGTAAAAGTGTCGAATTCGGGCTCTTTGGACGAATTTTACCGAGTGCATGTGAAGCGTTTCTATACTTATCACACAAAATACATTTTCGTTGTTATTTATGTTAATTTCAGTATAATAGGTATTAAATTCGAAACAAGAGTTTGAGTTTTCAATCAATTTTGGGTATAATGTAGAAATGTTTGATGGATTCACTCGGTGACTTGGAAAAATTCGTCCCACAAATTATTGAAAAGAAAGATTGTTTGAAATGGCAGATTTTTCGCGCGACAAATACGAATGCCTCGTTGACGAACAAAAGAAGAAGGGAAGGAATGGCAACGGTGTTCGGTTTATCCGGATAGACCCGACAAAATTCTTAAAATTCCGCCGATTGATTCCAAGAAAGATGGTAATATAAAAAAATCCTTTTGTTCTACGTGCTTACATGTAAAAACGAATAGAACCCATACGGCGCCTGTGAACCGGATCGAGCCCGAAGAACATTTCCGTTCCACTCTATCGATATGTCGTACAGCGTAAAATGCACTCGCTTAATTATAAATAGAGTAGATGTGCCGTTTGTGACAATTTTTATTATTATTCACTTAATTTTTCTTGTTCCTTATGATCGTATATCGATCGTTCAATACATTCAATATACACTCATAGCACACAATCTTCTAGATTTTTTTTCGAGCACATTTTGTTTGTTTGTTTGTTTGTTGTTAATGCGAAAGAGGTGAACACAATTAGACCAAGGTCACCATAAACCGCACGTTAACGATATTGAGACGGAAACCGAGGCCGAATTCCTCTCAATTCATCGTCGTTGTCATTCATTGACAGTTCTTTTCGATATTTATTAAATCTTTATTGAATTTTGTTGAAACTTCGCTTCTTCGCGATTAAAATATTCCCGCGCGTGGAAAATCGACCCGTTCATTGATTTTCGCGGAGAGCGGCGCGCCGGTACTGCCGCAGTGGCTCTCATTAGCTGTGAGAATTTTCGTGAGCGGTAATTGGCTCAAGAAAAAAATACCGCAATGCGGCATTTTTCGGCCAATCAGAGGGGGCCAAAGTTAGTATAACACAGCGAGCGGAGCGAAGAAAATCATCAGTCGGCTAAGCGGGATCCATAAGGTACCTTCTCTAGTTCTACTTGGTCTAATAAGCCTAGGGGCTAGGAGAACCCGTTGTCAGACACCGATTATCCTCAGTTCCCTAAAGAAAATAGGCTAGAATATCCCGCGGAGGTGAGCTTGCACCCTGGGAGACTCGATCGTGGCCCCCACATTCGAGTTCTTTCCGGGCGAATACCGAGCCTCTCGCCGAGGGCCCTGTGTGGGGTTAGCGTACAGGGTAGTGGTTCGAGCTCGTTCCCCGATCCTCCTCTGCGTGAACCTTCCTCTCGGCAGATGCTTGATGCAATTTAGCAATTCCTCAACTTTTAAGGGTATTTTAAGCGATCGGGGAATACAACCTTAAAATGTTTATTTCGCGACATAACCTCGAAAATCATCGACAAACGCGCGTCGGAGAAATTCCTTTGCACCGAGAAGGTCAGTTCGGTCGGTAATTCGATTCGGTCGGTGATTGAATTCGATCGATAATTCGATTCAAAAATTCATTGCATCGGAATTTTTGTGTCTCTCTCGTTTTTGATCGGTAAAATCATTGTAATTCGTAGCTTTCGGAATTGTTGTTAAATTTCTTGTTTAATCCGCGACAGAAGATTGGAAAGATCCACAAAACGTGCACTGTGCCGAGAGGAGTAGCTCGGTCGGTAATTCGATACTAAAAATTCATCGGAATTTTTTTCTCAATTTCTTGTTTGATTTTTATGTTTGCGAATATCGGAAAAGTTATAGGTAAAGTTATTTTTACACTGACACTCGGTCGGTAGAGTAGATCATTACTTTCTTTCTCACGAAAATTGAGACATTGTATTGCATTTTATTTTGACGGCTCAATCGCGGTAAAGATTCGAGATAATTTTTAAGTTTTCTTCATTATCCGCGATTAACTAACAAACCAATTATTAATAACAAATTTATCAATAATTGTCTTTTTGCCGAATAACTCGAGTGTGTTTCGTCACACGATTTTTGACACTGGAATCATCGAAAGGAGAAAGCGTCGATACAAAAGAATTTTGTATACTGTATTTCGTATTTTTTATGTGTTTTGCATAAACCATCATTTGTTTCAACGCATTGACAACATCTGACGATTATTCGCTCTTTATTCGGTCGTTAAGGCGACCGTTACAATATCTACCCAAGAAAAATGAGAGATGGATTCGTTGATTAAAAAAAAATCCATTCAATTGTTGCATGAAATTGAATGAAGAAATTATAATAAATGATAACACCGGTATATCGATACGGAGTAATATGTAATCGATGAGAACAATAGGATTTCTTTAATCAGTCGATATTTTGCAGATGAACGGTTTAACAGCATTGCAAGTACCGTCGTCTATACCAGTGCCCTCAGGTAGGATACGTGCGCAATTATATGCAGAAGTCCCCGAAAATGTCTTCGAAAAACGCACCCATCCCATTTTTTCGAGTGGCTCGTCGAAAACGGAAACCCAACCGCCCTCTCCGAATAGGTCGTGAAACCCGACCCAAGCGGGTTGGACCGAAGCGTCGACTATCATTTTCCGCACGATCTTTTCTTCCGACTCGGATCTTATAACAACCAAATGACCTTGCAACAAGAAAAATTCAGTGCGAAAAAAAGTCATCACATGAGTTTATACCAATTTGAGTAATTGAGGACTATTTACCTCCCTCTCCGACGCAAATTCGCCTCGCTTCATACCACGTGGCTTCTTCACGATGTAACTTATGCGCACCAATTCCATTTGTCAAAGTATAGTCAGAAGGCAGTTGCTTGCCGATGTTGGTAGGAGTCGTAGTTACAACGTCTTTTCCGAGCGAAGAGCCAGCCAAGTTAAGAGTCGTATTCACAACGTCTTTTCCGAGCGAAGAGCCACCCAAGTAAAATATCTGCTGCGTCGCATGGAAATGGTTGTTCTCAGTCAGTACAACTGTACTCGTAGGATAAGAAACAAAAAATTAAGATTTTGGCAATTTACGTGTGGTCGATGAGATCGGTCCTAGTTGGAACAGATGCGGTACAAAAATCGAAGGTTTTCGGGATTCCCGTATGACGAAGTTATTCATTTCATTTTTTGCGATTATTTATTTATTATCACTTGTGTTCCCTAACGCTGTTGAGGTCAAACGCTATCGCTTTGCGGTCATTTCGCTTAAGTTCGAGAAACATAAAAGCAAATTGCAAATAATTCTCGATGATATGAAAATCTGAAAAAATGCATGAATATTGAAGGTACAGGAAAGATTGATTTTGCATAATAATGATTCCAGAATGTTATTAACATATCAATTTAAAAATACATTTTTCAACAAATTTTGCGGAAACCCAATTTTTTTTTAATCTAAATGTTTCGTTTATTTTTATGCATACGTATACATTTTCTCAGATGTTTCAATTTGCTTTGAATTTCTTTTGTTGATGGAAAAGTAGTGTAATAAGACACAAAACTCAAAGCTAATTGAAAAATCTGAAAAAATGCATACATGCATCTGATAAATGCATGGGTATGTGAAAAAATGAATGAATCATTTTCATTAAAAAAAAAAAAAGGCTTTTTGGGAAATTTATGAAAAATTCGTTTTTTGATCAATCTGTTAATAACATTTTGGAATTATTATTATGCAAAATTAATCTCTGCAGTAATTTCAATATGCATGCATTTTTCCTTCCTCAAGAAACTTTGTTTTGGTGAAATTTTTTTTTTTTTCGAAATTTTCATGTTAACGTGTTCAGAAAGAATGTGCCAAAATGTCAAAAAATCACATTTAGATCAAATATTTGGATGTATGTGTGTTTATTTGTGTGTGTGTGTGAGTGCGTCTCGTTTGACCTCATGGCTTGGAAACGGTTTGAGGTATTAAGCTGAAATGTATACCACATATTGAGGGGTTAAGTCCCATTCTTCGGTGTAATTTTTGACCAAATCTATGCAGTTGTTCAGTTTTCATGCAATTTTGAATTATTTGAAAAAAATGTCTTTACAAAAAAACTACTATCAGCAGCGAGAAGTCAATTGTACAACTATTGAACTATTAAATAAGTATATTTAAAAAACAAGTGGAAGTAAATTAATAGATTATAAAAAAAAAACAACAATTAAAAAAACTTTGCACAAAACAAAGCTTCTTGAGGAAACCAAAAATATTGAACGTACTTTCTTACAACCAGAGCTTTTTCAGATTTTTATACCATCGAGAAGGATTTGCAATTTGCTCTCATTTTTCTCGAACTTGTGGGATATGAGGGCGAAGCGACATTACTACCTTAAGCTTCATACAGCACCATTAAATATGTGTTCGCTCAGCTATCGCCTAATTTCTTACAGTGCCATATGGATTTTTCGATTTTTTAAACTCGATATTTGCTAAATTAGAAATTGTCGCTACATACCGTGATAATCGCTCTCGTTCATTGTTCGCGAATGAATGGAAGGAATGGTCGGAGTCTCAATATCGATTAACACTTGCGGAGCTCCAGCAATTTTGTGTGCTCCATGCCAGAAAATAGCACACAACACCGCGAGTTTGAACATTGTTTTAATCTTTCCTTTTCGATGGCGAACCGTTTGTGGTTGCAGACCGGGATGTTCTGCGTACATAACAAGACTTTCCGTCATATTTATAAGCCGCGCCAATGAAAAACTGCGGCCGATAAAACTTTTCGATAAAACTGCGGCCGCTCGGGTTGAGGTCGGGATCATGCAAAGTCAATAAATTGTATGCCGATCCTGGACCCATCTGTGCGCGTGTCACACGTACACAGAGAAAGAAAGTTTAGGAGCATTATCAAAATGCTCGGTTGAATACGCGGACTAAATATTTAGGTCGTTCAAGAACTAAATATAATAAATAATATTAATAAAAAAACATTTTAATTAAGTAAATATCATGCTAGTTTATATGCTTGTACCAGAATACAGGGATTCATAATGAGAGGGCCTGTATGTTACATTTGCTCAATAACAATAATCGTCATACTATTTCCGCAAGTTCCGCAATATTCCGCAATCTTCGCAATATTTTGGGCCAAGGGCCTTAAAAACTTGAAAAAAATGTCCGGAAGGGGGAGGGGGGGAGGGGCGGCAGTGAGATATCTATATTATATAGAGGCATATCACAGTTGATTTTATTCGACAGCCGCGAGCTCGCAAGCCCACACGTCTGCTAGTGTTACGTCCTGCGAATTTCAAAACTTTATTCGCGCACGCAATTTAGAAAAATCTACGATTCTAAAAATTCAACGATAAATCAAGAGAGAAGAAAGAATAAAGAAGAAGGAACAAGAGAGAACCAAGAGAGAGAGAGAGCCATGGATGGTCCGAGGTGCCATTATTGCACATGATTCCATTATTCTCCTAGAGAATATAAAAATCAATGATTGACGACAACTAAACATCTGGAAAAGCCCAATATCCAATCATTGGCATGCTATTGGTCATATACTTGGACGAGATTTGGCGAGCATTCGAATTACAGAAGGGGAGGTATCGCCAGCAGAAATATCGATGAGCATAATTTAAACCAAGACGTCTGGGAAATCCGAAACTCTTCTACGCACATCAGAAAGAATTAATTCTTATCGCTTCAACACTATGGGAAGTTCTTCGACGATATATACAAGCGTGCAGCCAGAGAATCGATGTCACTGTTTCCAAGGTACCGAAACAAGAAATTATCGTCATCGTTAACGAGTGCAGCACCTCTCGAACAATTAATCAACAATCAATTTTTGGAGCGACAACGTAACAATCAACAATGAACCGAGTCATCAACATTCCATCAAGAAACTATAAACAAATCATTTCGAAATTTCGCGAATAAACAAACAGCTTCTAAACTACGTTATTTATACTAAAATCGAGCATGATCAATATTATTTGGGTCACATCGTTACTAAACAAAAATATAAAAATATAATTAAATTATTTTAATAAGATCTTCATAGTTAAATTGTTATCTTTAGTTGCAATCAACATAGAAATTTGTTTTAAATTCGACAATTAATATTTTCAACTGGACAGGATGAATATAATAAAATCCAATAGAAGTCATTGTTTATTTCATAAATGAGCAAATTGTAAAATTTAGTACTCGTAACCAACAGACGATCGATAATTACCAAAGGTGGGAGTAGAAGGTTCTATGAGGAGAAGTATGGGCCAGGAGATCCTCCGAGACAATCAATAAATACAAGACCCAAATTGACCCGAAAGTCAGTAATTTCAGTTCAGAGATATGCGAAGTAATCAGTTAGTTCAGTACGATCAGTTCAATCAGCTCAGTTCAGTAGCTCAGAGATAGGGGAAGCAATCAAGAGATAGTTAGTTCGGACGTAGAAAGTAATCGGGAGTTATCGTCATACATTCAAAATCATTAAGGGGGCTGAGTCACCTAAAAAAATATTTTTTTGTTAATTTTTTTCGGCTTGATTTCAAATGTAAATTCAAGCGGGATTCCACCCACCTGATATACTTAACTATCTTCTTGAATTTTTTTGGAGTCTTTCAGCGGATTGGAACGCTGTGAGACCAAGTTTAAAAAAAATCACTTGTCGTAGCTTTCGGGCCACAAAAATCAATGGATCTTGGCTTCGGACGTCTCATTTTGTTCGCACCGGTAGTCATTCCGGTCCGAATGTGGGATTTTTCTTTAAATGCTCTCCGGAAGAAATGGTAAGCTATAATGTGAAAAAAAAAACAATGTTTTTTAATTTCTTGAAAAAAAAGTTATAAAACAGCTCGCAACAACTTAACTTTACCTCGCATCCTAAAATCATACATTCGGACCGGAATGACTACTGTTGCGAATAAAATGAGACGTCAAACGCCAAGATCCGTTGACTCGTCGGGTCCGAAAGCTACGACAAGCGAAGAGAAATATACTTGTCGGGAAATGTTTTTCAAAGTTTGGTGAAGGTAATCAACTTTGATGACTCAAAAATTTTTTTTTAAATTTGTCGCATGAAAAACTAATTGTTTATAAAAAAAAATGATTTATTTCACCAAAAAATTGTTTTAACGCAAAAAAAATCGTAAAAATAATTAGAAAAAAAAACTGTCGAGGCGAATGACGTTCAATAAAAAGTTCCGCGATCCGCGAATCGCCCGAGCGATTTTTCACAACTGTCAAGGAAAGCACTGTCAAAAAAATGACATAAAAATAATTGAAAAAAAAAAATGTTACTTGGCCATCCGATAAGCTCGTACATATTTTTATTACAAAATAAAATATCGTGAAATTCGGAAAAAAATACCGTCGCGCCATTGACGTTTCAACAATAGGTTATTGATTCAGTATTTGGTGCTTTCCGACACTGTCACGGCACAAATATTATTCTCATAATATCACTGAAAAATATAGAATCTATGTCATTCGTTCACGAAAACTATAACCACTTCGCACATGAATAATTGCAATTTTCCGGATGCCGGTTCTTTACGCGGTTGACACATCGACTAAAAACAATCATGGCTGCCGCAGGACGCCGGTGCAGCGTAGACTCGACGGAGCGCGGTAGCGGCGGCGATCTAACTCGCATCGATTGGAAGTAACGACCGCAGGGTCGGTAAATCGTTACCGACCAATAGCGTTTTCGTAAAACACAACAAATTTCCCGGGAACCCAACTTTTTTTTTTTTATGAAAATGATCCATTTATTTTTCTGAATACGTATGAATTTTTTCGGATTTCTAAATTGAGTTTAATTTTGTTTATTTGAAAAAAATTGTCGAAAACCATGAAATTCAAAGTGAATTTAAAAATCTGGAAAAATTCATACGTATTCAAAAAAATGAACGAATCATTTTTATTAAAAAAAAAGATGACCTACCAGAAAAATTGTTAAACAATTTTTTTTTTATCAATTTGTTAATAACATTTTGGAATTATTATTGTGCAAAATGAATCTTTTGAGTATCTGTAAAATGTATGATTTTTTTCAGATTTGTTTACCATCGAGAAAATAATTTTTCAATAATTCACTCAATAATTATTCGTTATCTTACTAAAGTGCTTCTAACTTTGGTAATTTTTGGAATTTTGATCTGAAAATTAGTATGTAGGTAGTAAACAGTATGTACTTAAAGAAAAAAATTAAAAAAAAAAATCGATTTTTTTAAATTATAAGGTGACTCATCCCCCTTAAGAGTAATGTAAGTAGTGTAACTAATGTAAGTAGTGTAATCTAATGTAGTGTAACGAATCGGAAGTCATCAAGAGTCATTTTAAGTTGTGTCACATCAGTCTTGTGATTTAAATAAAAAATAATAATCAAAAGTTAAACAAAAAGTCATGCAGTCAATATTATTTCCACAACGGTTAAATAATTTGAACAATAACATCGTTAAAACAACAATAAATTCCGACCGATTTCATCAAACTTATAGTAAACGGTGTTTACTATAAGTTATTATGTTTACTACGCCTTATGTTTACTACGGTTTACTATACGCGTATTACGAGTTGCTGACTCGCACGTTAGTAGAGATCAGTGTCTTCGATACGGGAATTCATATCGTATATTAACGCACCCTGTACCCCGCCTGAGGAACTCTCCGAAAGGTCAGTCTCAAAGGGGGATTTTAGTCAAATAAAGCGCCTCAATGGTACAAAAACGTGTTCAATGGGAATTTATCCCATGGCCGTAATTACCGAGGAAATGCTAATTTGGACGTAACAGTAGTCTTACTACATCTTTTTCTTAATGCACACGACTCACACGGACCCACATACATGCAGCTTCCAGTGGTGACACGCGTGGAGGGCGGGGCGGGGGGGGGGGGGGCGAGTTGTAATAGGTTATCTTCGGTCCCATTTACGTGTGCGTGACACACGGACATAACTTGCACGGACGGTACGCACGCGTTAATGCAAAGGCATCGGAATGAATAAGTCAGACTGTGGAATTTGTGGATAATACGGGTCATTTTCACGACCTTACACAATAACCGGGTATTCGTGAGCTTTGTACATCAGGCCCAACGCGGCTCGGTGCTGCGAGGGTCGCGCCGGTAAGGGCGAGGCACGGCCGAGTGAGGTAAACCCACATATTATGCGACGAACGGAGTGCTCGAAAAATTTCTTCTTTCACTCAAGGTCAACGCAAATGCGCGTCGTATCATGCAATATCACGGAATAAAAATTATATTTATTGTTCGCGAATATTACGCTTCGGGAGGGGCTAGATTCGACGAAGATAGAGCATCGCGCACTATGGAAATCGACGTGCCGAACGGACGCAGTATCATTCATCGGTAAACCCAGGATTTGATGTGAAACTTCTGTTGAAGCAATTCCAACCCGAAGTACTCAGAAAATTGAGATGTGTGCGTTGTGTCATATCGGTTTTTGTATGTCTCTTCTAGATTGGGTACCAATCGAACACTTGGTGTTAGTTGTTATTTCAATTTGTTAGTTTTTTATTACAATTCGGGCAACAAAAAATTATTTACTTCTTTCATTTTTTTTCAAGTTTACGAATTTTTTTACCAATTTACCCCGCATCTTTTTTAAATTCCGGACTGCCCACTCTCCACTGCATCATGTCGATCAGGGTATTTACTTCGTGATGATTGATCTCCAAAGCGGCGAAAAATTACTTATTCAATATTTGGGGTTGTACGATCAGTGAAGATCGTAAGTCATACCATCCAAGCCGTAAAATGATTGAAACGGCTATTTGCTCAGATTGATAGAAGAAATGTTGTACTTCGCGCCTCTTCCTCAAGATCAGATATGTAGTACCCCCCTTTCACGCTAGTGTCGCCACAAGATTCAAAGTAAAATATTTTTTTTCAACGGGAGTCCGCTCCCTCTATGCCGTGACCCTCGGGTCCCGCGCATCCACCATCATTCTTTCTTTTTGTGTTAGCGTGGTCACAAGAAAATTTTTGTCGTTAGCTAATAACGATGGGCAAGAAAAGAAGATCGAGAGAGGAAGACAATTCTTCGCTTTCTGAATCGTCGGACGACGAAAAGGAGAATTGCAGACTCGAAAGAGAAATAAAAAATCTCAAGAAAAAGCTAAAGAAGCGTAGAAAGAAACGCCGTCGTAAGTATAGGTTATGTTGGTTTTTTTTTCTGCGCAGGTTATAAACTCATCGGATGGATCATCGAAATATCTGATAATTTTCAACAACCTTACATGCAATCGACTCTTATCGATTTGCATGGTACAAACGGCTCTAACCGTGAGTACGCCTTTGCTGTGTCAGAGGATCGCTTTATAGGTTGGGGCATCGGCGAGACACGTAACGATATGTTACGAAAACATTTTGTTTTCATGTCTCAGACCGAATATATGAGAATTTTCACCACCTGAATGGGCTCTTACCCATTCAGGGAGCTTGTGCTCGGGTGTATCTCGAAAAGGATGGTTATGTCAGTTCGATCAGTGGAAGGATGTTTTGCAGGTAAGCGATCGAGGTCGTCGAGCGAGCCGCGATCGCCGGCGAGGAGGCATCGAATATCGGACACCGAGGGTTCGGAGAGAAGTTTCCGAGAATCCCGCTCCCGTTCAAGATCGAACACGTCCAGGAGGTCGAACGAAAATTCGCCTGGGTCAGTACGAGTACTGAGCGATCCGGGAGGCGACGAGGCCATAATACCCTCGAATGATAACCCCGGAGGGGTTTCGAGCGATCAAGGGGATCCAAATACTTTGGTCGACAACGCAGCAGATAATCAAGCTGCGTCAGTCCTCGCACCGGCCGTTGCACAAGTCGCGGCGACGGTCCAGGGCCCCTCGGACGTTCCACAGTCCGCGAATCAAGTTGTCGAGGCGATTGCAAAACCAGACCATGAAGTAGATCTCGATGACGAGGTTCTCAAGGTCTTTGGTCCGCCTATACAGCCAGACTCTGTTCGAGGCCCAGCTGTACATAAGGATTTGGTTTCCCGATGGACCGACATTTTGAAAAAAGGTCTTAACGCGGAGGAACTCAAGAAATTAATAGAAGCATATCCGCCGCCGGAAAATTGCGTAGCGATTGACGCACCGAAGCTGAACGCAGAGGTGAAGGCGGCCGTACAAGAGGCGACGATTACGAGAGATAATCGGATTATAGACAAGCAAAAGCGTGTTACCGCCTGTCTTGCAGCAATTGGCAATGCGGTTACGATCACTCTGAAGATCAAAGATCAGGCAAGACTGAAACTTCTCGAACATCTGAGTGCGGCGGGAAGACTTTTGGCTTCGACGCAACGAGAGGAAACATTGATACGTAAGAGCTTGATCCTCATGAACTTGAACGCTTCTCTCAAGGATACACTGTCGAATACGACGGCTGACGAATGGCTTTTTGGACCCGATTTGGAAGGGAAGCTTAAAACGGCGAAGGTGTTGGAGCGCTCATCAAAGGATTTGAAGCCGCCGTCGAAACCGCAGCAAAGCAAGGGACCAAAAAACTTGAAGGCCCCGCCCCGTCAGATAAATTACAAGAATGTGCAGTCGACGTCGGGCGGGAACAGGAAGCCGGACACCGCCAAGCAGTATCAGAGGAAACCGTATGCCAGGAAGGATCGACAACCGGGGAGACGTCGTTAGAGATCGCGGTATGTAAGCCGGCTGGAAGACTGAGATATTTTATCCCCTACTGGTCAAAAATAGCGGCGGACACCCAAATAATACGATGGATTCGGGGATACGAGATCCCACTATCCGCACGAATATTCCAATCGTCGGCTCCCGTAGAAACTCGTTGGTCAGCGAGTGAAAGCGAGCAGATCTCGGAACAAATCGGTTTGCTTTTAGAGAAAGGGGCGATCGAGAAATGCTCCCCCGTGAGTGGACAATTTGTATCGAGAATATTTCTCATTCCGAAATCAGATGGCTCGTATCGTTTAATTTTGAATCTCCGCGATCTAAACGAAAATGTCAAGACAGAACATTTTAAATTAGAGGATTGGCGAGTAGCTAAGAGATTAGTCAGTCCCAAGTGCTTCATGGCGACAATCGATCTGAAGGACGCGTATCAATTGATACCAGTAGCTAAATCGTTCAGAAAATTGTTAAGGTTCTATTTCAAGGGCGATTGCTACGAATATACGTGTTTGCCGTACGGGTTAAGCTCGGCACCGTATGTTTTCACCAAGGTCATGAAACCAGTCGTGGCGTACTTGCGGAAACGAGGTTTTTTATCGGTGATATACCTGGATGATATTCTGGTTCTCGGGCGATCGTTTCTAGAATGTCAGGAAAACGTGCGCGAGACGTGCTCCCTGCTACAAGAATTGGGCTTCATTTTAAACCGGGATAAGTGCGTGCTGATGCCCTCCCAATGCTGTAAATTCCTAGGATTTATTTATGATTCCGTAGAAATGTCGCTTAAACTTCCGGAGAAAAAGATCCGCGGAACGATAGAGCTCATTAACAAATTTAAACGACTGAAGAGCTGTACTATACGGGAATTCGCGGTGTTTATTGGTACTCTGGGGTCACGTTGTCCAGCAGTTACGTACGGGGGCGTATATATGAAGGCATTCGAAAGAGATCAATTGATAGCATTGGAGAATAATGGGAATAATTATGACGCGCGCATGTTCCTTTCGACGTATTTAAAAGACGATTTCACGTGGTGGGAAACACATATACGTGATGCTTCCAGCCCACTAGCAGAACGCTCCTACGACATGGAGATATTCTCGGATGCGTCGCGCTCGGGATGGGGTGTGTTCTGGAAAGGACATCGACGTCACGGACACTGGAAAACAGACGAAACTGAGTTACATATTAATCAGTTAGAACTCATGGCAACGTTTTTCGGTTTGAAATGCTTTGCACAGCATCGTCACGATTGCAATATTCTGCTCCGGATCGACAACACGACCGCGATTGCGTATATTAACCGAATGGGGGGGTGTCGATTACCGGGATTGAGTGATCTCGCAAAGGAAATTTGGCGAT
The DNA here is from genome assembly GCA_963924025.1 of Ischnus inquisitorius. Lineage (NCBI taxonomy): Eukaryota > Metazoa > Arthropoda > Insecta > Hymenoptera > Ichneumonidae > Ischnus > Ischnus inquisitorius. Next base: position 16,839,277 of record OZ001249.1, on the reverse strand, counting down.
GGTGTGAAGATCGTCGTATATGGATCTTTGCATCGTATATTCGCTCCAGCGAGAATACGGAGGCCGACGAGGAGTCTCGAAAAATAGAGCCGGAAACAGAGTATGAGTTATCAACATTAGCGTTTCAAAAGCTAGTTAGGCGTTTCGGAGAACCCGAAATCGATTTATTCGCGACGAGAGCGAACGCGAAATGTAAAAAATTCGTTTCGTGGTTTCCGGATCCGGATTCCATCGACACCGATGCGTTAACTCTCGATTGAAATCCGTGGTTCTATTACGCATTCCCTCCCTTTGCGTGCATTCTAAGGGTTTTAAGAAAGATTGCCTTAGAGGGCTCGAGAGGAATAATTGTGGTCCCACGTTGGGAAGCTCAGCCGTGGTATCCCTTATTTTTATCGTTAATCGAAAGAGAACCGATTACGTTCAGGCCAAGTTTTAATTTACTGCATTCTTCGTACAGCCAACCGCACTCCCTGTGAAGGAATCTTACGCTGGTTGCCGCGATTTTGTCAGGCAAGCGTACATCAGGAGACAGATACCGGCGGAGTCCATCGAGATCTTAATGTCGTCGTTGACGGAGTCTTCTATTCGTCAATACAACTCGGGACTCAAGAAATGGTGGAATTTTTGTCGAGAGGAAAGGATCGATCCTTATTCAGCGACACCGCGCGACGTTTTGATTTTTCTCACGAGAGAATTTAAGAGTAACGCCTCATACAGTACGTTGAACTGTCACAGGTCGGCGGTATCGTTGATACTCGGGTCGCATTTAGCGCACGACGAACAGATTGTGAGATTCTTCAGGCGAGTTGCTAAGCTAAAACCAGTAGAGCCAAAGTATGATGCAACATGGGACCCACGAGTGGTTTTAACATTTTTGGCTAAATGGTATCCGAACGAGGATTTAAGCCTTCAAGTTTTGTCAATGAAATTAGCGACGCTGTTAGCACTCGTAACAGCTCACCGCATGCAAACGCTGGCTCTGATAGATATTCGAAACGTACATAAAGTCGGGCAGGCCTTCGAGATTTTGATCCCGGATCAAATTAAAACTTCTGGACCAAACAGGAAGCAACCAGTGCTAAGACTGCCGTTTTATTCGGAAAATAGCGCGATTTGCCCAGCAACGACGCTAGAGGCATATTTAAAGACGACTGCGGATAAGCGAGCGGATACGCGAAATCTGTTCATATCCTGCAAGAAACCGCACGGCGCGGTGTGTTCCCAAACGTTAAGTCGATGGATAAAGACAACGATGGAGAAGAGCGGAATTAATGTCGAGAGATTTTCGGCGTATAGCACGCGTCACGCCGCGACTTCTTCGGCGAAACGCAATGGCGTTAGCATTGATCTTATCCGCACCACTGCGGGTTGGACTAAGGATTCGGCTACGTTTGCACGATTCTACGATCGTACCATAGTGGCTGACAAGGATCAGTTCGCTATGACTATTTTGGAAAAATAATTTACATGTATGGTTACTTAGTGTGTCATGTATCGGAACATTATAAAGATAAGATAATTTCCTACCTGCCGTACCTTTTACTTTGAACATCTACATATCTGATCTTGAGGAAGAGGCGCGAAGTACAATTGATGGTTAAACGAACTTACCTGTAAGTGAAGTTCTACCATGATTGTACGAGCGCCTCTTCCGAAGAGATCAGACCCTCCCACCCGCATACTCTGTCGGAAGAGTACTTTCCCAGGTGGGTAGCGGCAGGATACTGTGAAGATATGATGGTGGATGCGCGGGACCCGAGGGTCACGGCATAGAGGGAGCGGACTCCCGTTGAAAAAAAATATTTTACTTTGAATCTTGTGGCGACACTAGCGTGAAAGGGGGGTACTACATATCTGATCTCTTCGGAAGAGGCGCTCGTACAATCATGGTAGAACTTCACTTACAGGTAAGTTCGTTTAACCATCAATTATCCAACTGTCGTTTCGCATAGTTCGTGAATATTTAAAAGCTACAAACAAAGAAAAACCTTTGCAATCTTCACACGTGATTGAAGTGAAAGTTCTTTATTTTCTTTTTTTCCTACTTATTAACATGAATGGAAAGATTCGAAAGGATTGTCGGGGTTTAACAATAGTTTGACTATGAATTCATCGGATATAATCTAATCGATTTTTTTTCGAATTCTTTTTGTTTGATTCCTGCGATGAGAACGATAAGATGTCTCTAATTAGTCGATATTTTGCAGATGAACGGTTTAGGATAACTACAAATACCGGAGTTCATACCAGTGCCGAATGTTGTTATAGTAGCGCAATTACATTCAAGACTGGACGTAAATGATGCCGACATACGCGCCCATCCGTTTTTCCCGAGTGGCTCGTCGAGAACGGAAACCCAATCGCCCTCTTGGAATAGATCGTGAAACCCGAGCCAAGCGTTGTAGATCGAAGCGTCGATGATCATTTTCCGCAGGATCTTTTCTTCCGACTCGGATCTTATAACAACCAAATGACCTTGCAACAAGAAAAATTCAGTCCGAAAAAAAGTCATCACATGAGTTTGTACCAATTTGAGTAATTGAGGACTATTTACCTCCCTCTCGGACGCAAATTCGCCTCGCTTCAGACCACGTGACTCTTTGAAGATGTAACTTATGCGCACCAATTCCATTTGTCAAAGTATAGTCGGAGGGGAGTTGCTTGACGATGTTGGTAGGAGTCGTATTCACAACGTCTTTTTCGAGCGAAGAGCCAGCCAAGTCAAATATCTGCTGTGCCGCACGGGAATGGTTGTTCTCAGTCGGTACAACTGTACTCGTAGGATAAGAAAGAAAAAATTAAGATTTTGGCAATTTACGTGTCGTCGATGAAATCGGGCCTACTTGGAACAGATGCGGTACAAAAATCGAAGCTTTCCGGTATTCCGGTATGACGTAGTGACTCATTTCATTTTTTCGATTATACATTTATTATCACTTGAGTGTTGACTAACGCTGTTGACGTCAAACGCTATCGCTTTGCGCTCATTTCGCTTAAGTTCGAGAAACATGAGAGCAAATTGCAAATACTTCTCGATGATATAAAAATCTGAAAAAATGTATGAATATTGAAGGTACAGGAAAGATTGATTTTGCATAATAATGATTCCAAAATGTTATTAACAAATTAATTTACAAATAAATTTTCCAACAAATTTTGCGGAAATCCAATTTTTTAAAAATCTAAATGTTTCGTTTATTTTTATGCATACGTACACGCTTTCTCAGATCTTTCAATTTGCTTTGAATTTCTTTTGTTGATAGAAAAGCAGTGCAATAAGACACAAAACTCAAGGCTAATTGAAAAATCTGAAAAAATGCATACATATGTAGAAAAATGATCGAATCATTTTCATAAAAAAAAAAGACCTTTCGGGAAATTTATGAAAAATTCGTTTTTTGATCAATCTGTTAATAACATTCTGGAATTATTATTATGCAAAATTAATGTTTGCAGTAATTCTAATATACATGCATTTTTGCTTCCTCAAGAAGCTTTGTTTTGGTAAATTTTTTTTTTTTCGAAAGTTTCTTGTTAACGTGCTCAGAAAGAATGTGCCAAAACGTCAAAAAATCACATTCAGATAAAATATCTGGATGTATGTGTGTGTATGTGTGCGTCTCGTTTGACCTCATGACTTGGAAACGGTTTGGGGTATTAAGCTGAAATTTATACCACATATTTCGGGGTAAAGTCCCCTTCTTCGGTGCAATTTTTGGCCAAATCTATCCAGTTGCTCAGTTTTCATGCCATTTTGAATTTTTTGAAAAAAATGTCTTTACAAAAAAAACTACTATCAGTAGCGAGAAATCAATTGTACAACTATTGAACTATTAAATAAGTATATTAAAAAAATAAGTGAATATAATTTAATAGATTATTAAAAAAATAACAATTAAAGAAACTTCGCACAAAACAAAGCTTCTTGAGGAAACCAAAAATATTAAGCGCACTTTCTTACAAACAGAGCTTTTTTAGATTTTTATACCATCGAGAAGTATTTGCAATTTGCTCTCATTTTTCTCGAACTTATGGGATATGAGGGCGAAGCGACTTTACTACTTAAGCTTCATACGGCACTACTAATATGCCTTTGTTCGACTATCGCCTAATTTCTTACAGTACCATATGGATTTTTCGATTTTTTAAACTCGATAATTGCTAAATTAAAAAATTGTCGCTACATACCGTGATAATCGCTCTCGTTCATTGTTGGCGAATGAATGAAAGGAATGATCGGAGTCCCAATATCGATTATCATTTGCGGAGCTCCAGAAATTTTGTGTACTCCATGCCAGAAAATAACACACAACACCGCGGGTTTGAACATTGTTTCAATCTTTCCTCTTCGATGGCGAACCGTTTGTGGTTGCAGACCGGTATGTTCTGCCTACATAACAAGATTTTCCGTCGTATTTATAAGACGCACCAATGAAAAACTGCGGCCGATAAAACTTTTCGATAAAACTGCGGCCACTCGGGTTGACGTCGGGATCATGCAAAGTCAACAAACTGTACGCCGATTCTGTCTGTGCCATCTGCGCGCGTGTCACACGTACACGGAGAAAGAAAGTTTAGCAGCATTATCAAAATGCTCGGTTGAATACGTGCCACTAAATATTTAGGTCGTTCAAGAACTGAACATAATAAATAATATTAATAATAACATTTTTTAAGTAAATAAATGTCATGTTAGCTTATATGCATGTATCAGGATACAGGGATTCATAATAAAGAGGGCCTGTCGTAAGGGTCGGAAGGGTGTTGTCGCGGGGCTGGTTCGTTAGGAACTGCCTTTCAAAACATCCCGGCGCTTCGCTTGTCGACAATCAGAAAAAGAGTAAAGGAAGGAAAGTTTCAGGAAAATTAGAAAGAAAATGCGAGAGTGCGCGTGGGCCCTTTTGATTGCCAGATGTAAGCGACAATAACAGGCCTTGTCTCGATGGAGATTCGGCTCGGCTTCGCGGCTCTTGAGTTTTATCGCGGGGAAAACCGTGAGGCGGTTGTTCGATTTTCCCACAGACTTTGTTGTTTGACTCCTTTCATGCTTTCGAAAACGAACAACCGCCTCACGGTTTTCCCCGCAATAAACCTCAAGAGCCGCGAAGCCGAGCCGAGTCTCCATCGAGACAAGGCCTGTTATTGTCGCTTACATCTGGCAACCAAAAAGGCCCACTCGCAGTCTCGCGTTTTCTTTCTATTTTTCCTAAAACTTTCCTTCCCTTACTCTTTTTCTGATTGTCGACAAGCGAAGCTTCGGGATGTTTTGAAAGGCAGTTCCTAACGAACCAGCGTCGCGACAACACCCTTTCGACTTTTCGCTGAGTCAGAACTATGTTTACGAGTCGACTATATAGTGTTAAAGAATTTTTGTGTTCAAGAATAAAGAGTTTTGTATCGGTAAAATAAATCATTATTGTTTTAACTTAATTCAATCAATCTCTTTATTCACGCTGAGCACCGAATCCCACAAGTGCTTACATTCTCCTCTCATCAGGGAGGATAGTACGAACTTTCCGTGCAAGTGTATGAAAAAATTACTTATTCAATATTTGGGATTGTACGATCAGTGAAGATCGTAAGTTATACCATCCAAGCCGTAAAATGATTGAAACGGCTATTCGCTCAGAGTGATAGAAGGAATGTTAGGGAACTGTCGTTTCGCATAGTTCGTAAATATTAAAACGCTACGAACAAAAAAAACCTTTGCAACGTTCACACGTAATTGAAGTGAAAGTTCTTTATTTTCTTTTTTTCCTCCTTATTAACATTAATGGAAAGATTCGAAAGGATTGACGGGGTTTAAGAATAGTTTGACTACGATTTCATCGGATATAATCTAATCGATTTTTTCAAAATTTATTCTGTTTCATTGCTGCGATGAGAACGATAACATTTCTCTAATTAGTCGGTATGTTGCAGATGAACGCTTTAGGATAACCGCAAGTAGCGGAGTCCATACCAGTTCCCTCTTTTGATATGATAGCGCAATTGTATGGAAGACTGGACGTAAACGGTGGCAACACACGCACCCATCCGTTTTTCGCGGGTGGCTCGTCGAGAACGGAAACCCATTCGCCCGCTTCGAATAGATCGTGAAACCCGAGCCAAGCGTAATTGATCGAAGCGTCGATGAGCATTTTCCGCACGATGTTTTCTTCCGCGTCGGATCTTATAACAGCCAAATGACCTTAAAACAAAAAAATTCAGTGCGGAAAGAAAGTCGTCACTTGAGTAATCACCAATCTGAGTAATTGAGGACTCTTTACCTCCCTCTTGGATGCAAATGTGCCTCGCAATATTCCACGTGACCTCCTGATGATGTAACTTGAATGCAGCAATTCCAGTTGTCAAAGTATAGTTGGAGGGGACTGCGTTGCCGATGTTGTTACCTGTCGTACTCACACCGTCTTTCCCGAGCGAAGCGCCACTCAAGTAAAATATCTGCTGTGTGACGTAGAAATTGTTGGTTCCATTAACCACAACTGTGCTCGTAGGATAAGAAAAAAAAATGAAGATTTTAGCAATTTACGTGTCGTCGAAGAGATGGTACAGATGCGGTACAAAAATCGAAGGTTTCATGCAATTAGCGAGCACAGTGCCCACTGAGAACATAGTTTATTTGCAGATAAAAAATGAGTATTCCGGTATGACAAAGTTGTTTATTTAATTTTTTGCGATTATTTAGTTCATATCGCTTCGCTATTGACTATCGCTGCTAAGGTAGTTAAATCGCTTCGCTCTCGTTCCACATAAGTTCGAGAAAAATGAGAGCAAATTGCAAATACTTCTCGATGATATAAAAATCTAAAAAAATTAATGGATATCACAAGTACTGGTAAGATTAATTGTGCATAATAATAATTCTTAAAAGTTATTAACAAATTAATAAAAAATATAATTTTTTTACAATTTTTGTGGAACCCGAATTTTTTTATTATCTAAATGTTTTGTTTATATTCATGAATACGTATACTGTAACGTTTCGAGATTTCAACGAATCGAAATCTCGAACTCAGGATTTTTTAGATCCTCTTTTTCCTTTCGGAAAGACTCGAGTTCGAGCTCTGGACTGGCGAGGTATTGTGAGGAAAGGAGTTTGCCGTCAGATTTCTTCATGACTTGTACTTCGGGGACCAGAGATCAACCCGACATCCAAGAAAGAGTACTTTCCTCCGATCTAGGAGTAGGAAAGAAAGGTGGTGACGAGTTATAAAACCGTCGGACATTTGGTAAGCTGGGCGCGCTCACGATTCACGATTGGACGTTGGGCTACCGAACAATCGTGGAGAACCAAACGAACGAAAGTTGTACATTCGTCCAGAACATCTTTAACGTTTAGTAAGCACTATTGCACGTTGGGCTACCGTACAATCATGTGAAAACCAAACGATAAATTCGTCAAAGAAATGAAAGCTAAAACTTGGGCTATGCTTTAGCAAAGGGTGTGACTGCGAGTCATGAGACTGCCAGTCACACAAAGTCAAAAATGAGTTCGACGCATTTGCGAAGATACTCGTGTGTAATAATGTTGTGTGGTAGGAGAGGATAACGTGATAAGGAGTGGGAAGGTGGGGTATTAGAAGACAAACTGGTGGGCTTTCGCTTACGCGAAATCGCCGCCAATTCGCCATCTAGCGGAGCGGTGGAAAATTAGGAGAGGATGCTAGGGGGGGGGTAGCCGTTTCGTTACATCGCCCCCCAGAGAGGGTGATCTCGAGACCCGGAGTGAATCGAGGAACACTCTCTACTAGGAAGGTAACGGCAGGACACAATATCGCCAGCCCCACGTTGGGCGCCAATGTAACGTTTCGAGATTTCAACGAATCGAAATCTCGAACTCAGGATTTTTTAGATCCTCTTTTTCCTTTCGGAAAGACTCGAGTTCGAGCTCTGGACTGGCGAGGTATTGTGAGGAAAGGAGTTTGCCGTCAGATTTCTTCATGACTTGTACTTCGGGGACCAGAGATCAACCCGACATCCAAGAAAGAGTACTTTCCTCCGATCTAGGAGTAGGAAAGAAAGGTGGTGACGAGTTATAAAACCGTCGGACATTTGGTAAGCTGGGCGCGCTCACGATTCACGATTGGACGTTGGGCTACCGAACAATCGTGGAGAACCAAACGAACGAAAGTTGTACATTCGTCCAGAACATCTTTAACGTTTAGTAAGCACTATTGCACGTTGGGCTACCGTACAATCATGTGAAAACCAAACGATAAATTCGTCAAAGAAATGAAAGCTAAAACTTGGGCTATGCTTTAGCAAAGGGTGTGACTGCGAGTCATGAGACTGCCAGTCACACAAAGTCAAAAATGAGTTCGACGCATTTGCGAAGATACTCGTGTGTAATAATGTTGTGTGGTAGGAGAGGATAACGTGATAAGGAGTGGGAAGGTGGGGTATTAGAAGACAAACTGGTGGGCTTTCGCTTACGCGAAATCGCCGCCAATTCGCCATCTAGCGGAGCGGTGGAAAATTAGGAGAGGATGCTAGGGGGGGGGTAGCCGTTTCGTTACAATACATTCTTTTAGATCTTTCAATTAAATTTTTTTTTTTTTTCCAATGCTAACGAAGTGTGAGGAGACACAAAGTTCAAAGCAAATTGCAAACTTAGAAAAAATGCATCCCTATTTAGAGAAAATGAACAAATAATTTTCATTAAAAAAAAATGGGGTTCAGAGGAATTATTATTATGCCAAATGAATCTTTGCAGTACTTTTTATATGCATTGCACTTTTTCTTTCCTCAAGAAACTTTGTTTTAGTGGGAAAAAAAATGTTCATGAAAACGTGTTTAGAATGTGCCAAAACGTCGAAAAATCACATTTAGAAAAAATGTTGTGTGTTTGTGCGTGCGTGCGTGCGTGTGTGCGTGTGTGTGTGTGCCTTGTTTTGCCTCATAACTTGGGAACGGTTTGAAATATCAAGCTGAACTTTATACCACTCATTGAGCGGTCAAGTCCCCCACTCTGGTGCAATTTCTGGTGAAATTTATGAAGTTGTTCAGTTTCTACGCAATTTTGAATTTTTTGAAAAATTAGCAAAAAAAACTACTATCAGTGGCGAGAAATCAATAGAACAGTAATTGGCACCATTTTTCAGAATTCTATACCATCGCGAAGTATTTACGATTTGCCCTAATTTTTTTCGAACTTATGCGAAATGACGTCGAAGCGACATTGCGGCCTCAAGCTTTATTCGGCACGATTAAATATGCCTTCGCTCGACTAATGCCTAATTTCTTATAGTGCCATATAGATCCTTCGATTTTTGAAACTCGAAAAATGCTGAATTGAAAAATTGTCGCTACATACTGTGATAATCGCGCTCGTCCATTGTTGGCGAATGAATCGAAGGAATGACCGGAATCTCATTATCGTCTACCCTTTGTGGAGCTCCAGAAATTTGGTGTGCTCCATGCCAGAAAATCACAGACAACACCGCGAGTTTGAACATTGTTTTAATCTTTCCTCTTCGATGGCGAACCGTTTGTGGTTGCAGACCGGGATGTTCTGCCTACATAACAAGATTTTCCGTCATATTTATAAGTCGCACCAATGAAAAACTGCGGCCGATAAACTTTTCGATAAAACTGCGGCCGCTCGGGTTGAGGTCGGGATAATGCAAAGTCAACAAACTGTATGCCGATTCTGTCTGTGCCATCTGTGCGCGTGTCACACGTACACGCAGAAAGAAAGTTTAGCAGCATTATCAAAATGCTCGGTTGAATACGTGCGACTAAATATTTAGGTCATTCAAGAACTAAATATAATAAATAATATTAATAATAACATTTTTTAAGTAAACAAATGTCATGTTAGTTTATATGCATGTACCAGATTACAGGGATTCATAAAGCAGAGGGCCTGTATGTTACATTTGCTTAGTATTAATAATCGTAATACTCTTTCCGCAAGTTATCCTAGTACCACGTATTGAGCCAAGAGGCTCTTAGTTTGAAGCTATTTGATAGGAAGTAGTAGAGTGATTTCAGGCTTGCCAAATTTCCGTGATTTAATAATTTTGTATAAATTTTAATAAAAAAATGTTATTAACATTTTTAATAATTTTTTTGTTTTGGTTTTTCCTCTTGGGAGAGAATCTCATTGACTCTAGGACTTATGTGATGCTCTCTAATCGGTATGTACCGCTTAGTAAAGTTGAGTGAATAAATGAATAAATATAATAATTAATAATAATAATGTCTCTCTGAATAAATACAAAAAAAGATTTCGCCGCCGCCACCGCCGTGTACAAGAATCGAGCTTCGAGTTCTGGAAAACATGGACGCACCGGAGAGCTCGGAACAAAATATCCCAAGTCCCAAAAGGAGCCTCCGCCCGAAATATACAAAGTTCCTAATACTTTTTTTATAAAAATTATATCATCAAGAGAATTATTTCCTATTAAAGTCGCCATTCTTCCAAGCCGAGGCCTTTAAGGGACTTAAAATATTACGAGCCAAGGGCCTTAAAAACTTTTTTTTAAATTCCGGAAGGGCCGAGAGGGGGGGGGGGGGGGGCAGTAAGATATCTATATCATATAGAGAGATATCGCAGTTGATTTTATTCGACAGCCGCGAGCTCGCGAGCCCACACGTCAGCTAGTGTTACGTCCTGCGAATTTCAAAACTTTATTCGCGAACGCAATTTAGAAAAATTCACGATTCTAAAAATTCAATAATAAATCAAGAGAGAAGAAAGAAGAAAGAAGAAGGAAACAAGAGAGAAACAAGAGAGCAAGGGAGAGAGAGATAGAGTCATGGATGGTCCGAGGGGCGATTATTGCACATGATTCCATTATTCTCCTTGAGAATATAAAAATCAATAATTGACGACAACTAAACATCTGTTGAAGCCAACTATCCAATCATTGGCATGCTATTGGTCATATACTTGGACGCGATATACGTCATATATTTCGTCATATATTTGGCGAGCATTCAAATTAAAAAAGGGGAGGTATCGCCAGCAGAAATATCGATGAGCATTGCTTAAACCAAGACGTCTGGGAAATCCGAAACTCTTCTACGCACATCAGAAAGAATGAATTCTTATCGCTTCAAAACTATGGGAAGTTCTTCGATGATATATACAAGCGTGCAGCCAGAGAATAGATGTAACTGTTTCCAAAGGGTCGATACAAGAAATTATCGTCATCGTTAACGAGTGCAGCACCTCTCGAACAATTAATCATCAATTTTTGGAGCAACACCGTAATAATCAACAATGAACCGAGTTATCAACATTCCATCAGGAAACTATAAGCAAATCATTTCGAAATTTCGCGAATAATCAAACAGCCTTCAAACTACGTCATTTATACTAAAATCGAGCATGATCAATAATATTTGGGTCACATCGTTACTAAACACAAATATAGACATATAATTATATTATTTAAATAAGATCTTCATAGTTAAATTGTTATCTTTAGTTGTAATCAACATAGAAATTTGTTTCAAATTCGACAATTAATATTATCGACTGGACAGGATGATTATAGAAAAATTTAATTATAAAAATCATTGTTTAATTCATAAATGGGCAAATTATAAAATTTAGTACTCGTAACCAACAGACGATCGATAATTACCAACGGTGGGAGTAGAAGCTTCTATGAGGAGAAGTATGGGCCAGGAGACCCCCCAAGACAATCAATACAAGACCCAAAGTGACCCGAGAGTCAGTTCAATCAGCTCAGTTCAGTAGCTCAGAGATAGGTGAAGCAATCAAGGGATAGTTAGTTCGGAAGTAGAAAGTGATCGGGAGTTATTGTCAGACATTAAAAATCATTAAGAATAATTGAAACAAATCGGAAGTCATCAAGAGTCATTCTAAGTTGTATCACATCAGTCTTGTGATTTAAATAAAAATTAATAATTGAAATTTAAACAAAAAGTCATGCACTGAATATTATTTCTACAACGGTTATATAATTTGAACAATAACATCGTTAAAACAACAATAAATTCCGACCGATTTCATCAAACATCATTCGAAGGAAGGAAGGGTGGAAGTTCTTTACCATTGAAGGATCCAAACCTCATACCAGTCTAAACAAAATAATCATCTCGGATCAACAATAATTCAACAACTTGAATTTCAATAATTTAAATCAGCGTGTTTTCTTCATCTTAATTTATTTTATGTTTATTGTGTTGTGACCTCAAACGCGAATAATACGGAAATTAATTAAACAAAATACATCAATGCTCGGCTTTAAATTAAAGTGAGATCATCGGCCTCTGGTAACTAGTACCAAGGTAACATCGAGTGCGTCAGGCTTTCGATACAATGCGAGCAACGGTCAGGAACTTTGACGGGGTTGAGTTACACTACGAGACGCATCGAGCAGACGGCATCTTACCGCGCGGCCTTATAGTAAACACCGCCGCCTTATGTTTACTACGATTTTTACTATACGCGTATTACGAGTTGGTGACTCGCACGTTAGTAGAGATCACTGTCTTCGGTTCAGGAATTTATATCGTATATTAACGCAATCTGTACCCCATCCTGCGGAACTCTTCGAAAGGTAATTCTCAAAAGGAGATTTTAGTCAAATAAAGCGCCTCAATTGTACACAGACGTGTTCAATGGGAATTCATCCCATGGCCGTAATTACTGAGGAAATGCTGATTTGGACGTAACACTAGTCTTACTACATCTTTTTCTTAACGCACACGACTCACACGGACCCACACACATGCAGCTTCCAGTGGTGACATGCGTGTGGTGGGAAAGGGGGGGGGGGGGGGACGTATAATAGGTTATCTTCGGTCCCATCTACGGACATAACTTACGCGGACGGTACGCACGTTAATGCAAAGGCATCGGAGTGAATAAGTCTGACTGTGGAATTTGCGGATAATACGGGTAATTTTCACGACCTGACACAATAATCGGGTATTCGTGAGCTTTGTTCGTCAGGCCCAACGCGGCTCGGTACTGCGAGGGTCGCGCCGGTAAGGGCGAGGCAAGGCCGAGCGAGATCAACCCACATATTATGCGTCGGACGGAGTGCTCGAGAAATTACTGCTTTCACTCAAGGTCAACGCAAATGCGTGTCGCATCATGCAATATCACGGAATAAAAATTATATTTATAGTTCGCGAATATTACCCTTCGGGAGGTGCTAGATTCGACAAAGATCAAGCATCGCGCACTACGGAAATCGACATGCCGAACGGACGCAGCATCATTTGCCGGTAAACCCAGGATTTGATGTAAAACTTCGTTGAAGCAATTCCAACAGGAAGTACTCAGAGAATTGAGGTGTGTGCGTTGTGTCATATCGGTCTTTGTATGTCTCTTCTAGATTGGGTACCAACCGAACACTTGGTGTTAGTTATTATTTCAATTTGTTAGTTTTTTATAACAATTCGGGCAACAAAACATTATTTACTTCTTTAATTTTTTTTCAAGCTTACGTATTTTTTTACCAATTTACCCCGCATCTTTTTTAAACTCCGGACTGCCCACTCTCCACTGCATCATGTCGATCGGGGTATTAACTTCGTGATGATTGATCTCCGAAGCGGCGAATAATTACTTATTCAAAATTTGGGATTATACGATCAGTAAAGATCATGAGTCATACCATCCAAGCCGCAAAATGATTGAAACGGTTATATAGGAATTTGATCTTATTATTCCTTGTGGGATAGAGAGCGTTTGTAATAGACGATCGAAATCGAAATTGTATTTATTATTAACATTTTCAATAGAGTTACAATTCTAATCTGCGCGCACGTCGTTTCGTCTCTTGTGTTATTTCTATTCTGCTCTTTTTCGTCAACAGCTCGTTGCTCCTAGCAACCAACGATCGTTCTCGAAATTGTACGATCGCGGCAACGAACCCTACAGTTATTCGCTCAGAGTGATAGAAGAAATGTTATGGAACTGTCGTGTCGCATAGTTCGCAAATATTTAAACGCTACGAACAAAAAAAAACCTTTGCAACCTTCACACGTAATTGAAGTGAAAGTTCTTTACTTTCTTTTTTTCTTCTTTATGAACATGGATGGAAAGATTCGAAAGGATTGACGGGGTTTAAGAATAGTTTGACTATAAATTCATCGGATATAATGTAATCGATTTTTTTTTCGAACTCTTTTTGTATCATTCCTGCGATGAGAACGATAAGATTTCTCTAATTAGTCGATATTTTGCAGATGAACGGTTTAGGATTATTGCAAGTAGCGTCATCCATACCAGTGCCCAATTTCGTTATGCGAGCGCAATTATATGAAGTACTGGACGCAAACGATGCCGACAAACGCGCCCATCCGTTTTTCCCGAGTGGCTCGTCGAGAACCGAAACCCAATTGCCTTCTTGGAATAGATCGTGAAACCCGACCCAAGCGTCGTTGATCGAAGCGTTGATGATCATTTTCCGCACGATCTTTTCTTCCGCGTCGGATCTTATAACAGCCAAATGACCTTACAACAAAATGAATTCAGTGCCAAAAAAAAGTCATCACGTGAGTATTCACCAATCTGAGTAATTGAGGACTCTTTACCTCCTTCTTGGATGCAAATTTGCCTCGCAATATTCCACGTGACCTCCTGATTATGTAACTTTAATGCACCAATTCCAGTTGTCAAAGTATAGTTGGAGATGAGTGCCTTGCCGATGTTGTTACCAGTCGTACTCACACCGTCTTTCCCGAGCGAAGCGCCAGTCAAGTGAAAATTCTGCTGTGCGCCGTAGAAATAGTTGGTTCCATTAACGACAACTATGCTCGTAGGATGAGAAAAAAAATTAAGATTTTAGCAATTTACGTGTCGACGAAGAGATGGTACAGATGTGGTACAAAAATCGAAGATTTTTTCCAATGAGCGAGCACAGTGCGCACTGAGAACATACTTTATTTGCAGATAAAAAATGTGTATTCCGGTATGACAAAGTTGTTTACTAAATTTTTTCTGATTATTTAGTTATTATCGCTTGGCTATTGACTAACGCTGCTAAGGTAGTTAAGTCGCTTCGCACTCGTTTCACATAAGTTCGAGAAAAATGAGAGCAAATTGCAAATACTTCTCGATAATATAAAAATCTCAAAAAAATTAATGGATATCAAAGGTACTGGGAAGATTGATTGTGCACAATAATAATTCCTGGAAGTTATTAACAAGTTAATAAAAAATATAATTTTTTTACAATTTTTGTGGAACCCGAGTTTTTTACTTATGAAAATGTTTTGTTTATATTCATGAACGCGTATACATTCTTTCAGATCTTTCAATAACTTTTTTTTTTTTAATGCTAACGAAGTGTGAGAAGACACAAAATTCACAGTAAATTGCAAAATTTGAAAAAATGCATGCCTATTCAGAGAAAATAAACAAATCATTTTCATTTAAAGAAAAATGGGTTTCAGAGGAATTTGGAATTATTATTATGCAAAATGATTCTTTGCAGTACTTTTAGTATGCATGCACTTTTTCTTTCCTCAAGAAACTTTGTTGTAGTGAAAAAAAAAAAAATGTTCATGAAAACGTGTTCAGAATGCGCAAAAACGTCGAAAAATCACATTTAGAAAAAATGTTGTGTGTTTGTGCGTGCGTGCGTGTATGCGTGTGTGTGTGTGTGCCTTGTTTTGCCTCATAACTTGGGAACGGTTTAAGATATCAAGCTGAACTTTATACCACACATTGAGGGGTCAAGTCCCCCACTTTGGTGCAATTTTTGGCGAAATTTATGCAGTTGTTCAGTTTCTACGTAATTTTGAATTTTTTGAAAAAAATAGCAAAAAAAAGCCACTATCAGTGGCGAGAAATCAATTAAACAACTATTGAATCATTGAATAAGTATATTTAATATATAAGTGAAAGAAAATCAATAGATATGTATAAAAAAATTAACAATTAAAATAACTTTCCGCAAAACAAAGCTTTTTGCGGAAGCCAAAAATCTTAAACGTACTTTCTAACAAAAAAATGTTGGTAAACCGTGATATAAGAAAAAGCTAAAGCAATATGCCAACGTAATTGGCACCATTTTTCAGAAATTTGTACCATCGAGAAGTATTTGCGATTTGCTCTCATTTTTTTCGAACTTACGCGAAATGACGTCGAAGCGACATTACGGGTTCAAGCTTTATTCGACACGATTAAATATGCCTTTGCTCAACTATTGCCTAATTTCTTATAGTGCCATATGGGTCCTTCGATTTTTTAAACTCGAAAAATGCTAAATTGAAAAATTGTCGCTACATACTGTGATGATTGCTCTCGTTCATTGTTGGCGAATGAATCGAAGGAATGACTGGAGTCTCAGTATCGGTTACCATTTGCGGAGCTCCAGAAATTTTGTGTGCTCCATGCCAGAAAATAACACAGAACACCGCGAGTTTGAACATTGTTCGAATATTTTCTCTTCGATGCCGAACCGTTTGTGAATGAAGACCGGGATATTCTGCCCAGATAACGAGATTTTTCGTCATATTTATAAGTCCCACCAAGAAGATTTAGATAAAACTGCGGCCGGTCGGGTCGGGGTCATGCAAAGTCAGTAAATAAACTCCATGCCGATTCTAGACCCATCTGTGTGCGTGTCACACGTACAATGCTCGCTTGAATACGTGCGCCTGAACATTTTGTTCGCTCAAGAACTAAATATAACTTATAATAATAATAATAATAATAATAATAATAATATGTATTATAATGTATGTATAAGTAATCTGGCGAACATTTCGTTGCATTAAACCACCAACCAATTGTATGTCAAATGTTTGTCATTTAACTAAATATTTAGTCGCACGTTTTCACCCGAGCATATAGTTTATTTTACTACATTATCTTCTTAGTGTACACGGCTTACGCAAATAGCTTCCAGTGAAGTAAGGGGGGGGGGGGGGGGGGGGGCAAGAATTGTAATAGGTTATTTTTACTCCCATCTGCGTGTGCGTGTCACACGGACGGTACGCACATCAATGTGAAAGGGCATCGGAGTGAATAGATCTGACTGTGGAATGTACGCGTAATACAGGTCGTTTTCGCGACCTTTCACAATAATCGTTTATTCTCCAGCTTTGTGCGCCCGGTGGGGATGTGCAGAAGCTCGACTTGATCGAGCAGATCGCTGTTCGACTCGAGTCGTCGCTGATCGAGCATGTTCGAGTCCGCTCGACGTAGCTTCGGTACTACGTCGAGCGTCGAGCTAAACTCGAATACTTAATGGGTTCGATCCGGTCGCTTCGAACCGCTTCACCCGTTCGAAACGGCTCGAACCATTCGAACCGCTCGAACCATTCGGACCGCTCGAACCGTTCGATACTCCCCAAGCGCTCAAGTTGCTCGAACCATTCCACTGCTCAAGCCACTCGGGTTGTTCGAGCAGCTAATGGAGTATTGAATCAGTTGGACGCCCGAATCACTTTAAAAAAAATTTAAGCGATTACGTGTTCGAGATAAGAATTGTTTTCAAATATACTTGAAGCCACTATTATCTGACATAGCATGCAAAACTAAATAGAATAATATTAAATAGAATAACATTATTTATATTTAAAGAATTGAATAAAAATTCGGATAAATTGAGTAAAATAATATTATTATTATTTGGTTTATAGGATCTTGTATATTAAAATCGTCAACGCAGCAGCGACATTCTAAAAGAATTTCCTACGTTCAACATTAGTTTTTTGTCCAAGGTAATCCGCACTTATATTCTTGTGAAAATGTAACATCCAACAGATCGTTACTAGTTTTACGAGAGGAAGTACAAAAAAAAAGCACAAAAAGAAAGTACAAAAAAAAACACGAATTTATCTTGGCGAACCGTTGCAGCTCGATATTACATAATTATTTTGTGATGTGCAAATATCGCAGCAGTTGTTTTCTCAAATCAAACAATCCGACTCGTGAGTTTTGCAATTTTGCCACCGGCTGGCGTGCCATCGGATTCGCGGCTTGTATAGCGACGTCAATTTTTTTTATCCAGATGTTTGGATTATTTTTATGAATACGGATGAATTCCGTCAGATTTTTCAATTTGCTTTGAACTTTTCTTTTTTATGGAAAAGAAGTGTGAGGAGACACAAAATTCGAAGCAAATTGAAAAATCTAAAAAGATACATATTTAGAAAAATGAATGAATCATTTTCATTAAAAAAAAACGCGTTTCCGGGAAATTCGTTAAAAAATTAATTTTTTGAATAATTTGTTAATAACATTTTGGAATGATTACTATGCAAAATTAATCTTTGCAGTACTTTTGACATGCATGCATTTTTTAAAGGTTATACGATCGGGAAGTATTGCCAATTTGCTCCCATTCCTCTCGAACTTAAGCGAAATGAACGCGAAGCGACATAACTATCTTAAGCTTTATTTGGCACGATTAAATATGCCTTCGCCCGACTATTGCCTGATTTCTTATCGTGCCAAATGGGTCCTTTGATTATTTACACTCGAAAATTGCTGAACTAAAAAATTGTCGCTACTTACTCTGATAATCATCGCTCTCGTTCCGTGTTGGTGAAGGAATCGAAGAAATGCACGGAGCCATGGAACCGATCGACATTTGCGGAGCTCCAGAAATTTGGGGTGCTCCATGCCAGAGAATAACACACAACACCGCGAGTTCGAACATTGTTTGAATCTTTCCTCTTCGGAGACGAACCGTTTGCGATTGAAGATCAGGATATTCTGCCTTGCCAACGAGACTTCCCGTCATATTTATAGGTCATGCCAACAGGATTTCGGGAAAACCACGACCGATCGGGTCAAGATCGTGGAAAGCCAGTAGATAAGATCTATGCCGATTCTGGACCCATTTTTACACGTTGTCACACGTACACGGAGGCAGAAAATTTAGTTAACCAAATGCTGGGTTGAATACGTGCAATTAAATATTTTGTTCGTTCAAAAACTAAATATAATCAATAATACCAATGATAATAATATTTTTTGAACAAATGAATAAATATAATAATAAATAATAACAATAATAGTTTTTCGTTTCAAATAAATATTTCGTTGCACGTGAATACGTTGCGTTATGTTGCGTTGCGTTGCGGTTGAACAACCGAGCATTTAGTTAATATTACTACGTTTTCTTCTCAGTGTACACGGCTCACGGACACACACACATGCAGCTTCCAAAGAAGTCACGTGGAGTGCCTACGGGGGCAAGAGTTGTAATACGTTATCGTCAGTCCCATCTGTGTGTGCGCGTCACACGGACATAACTTACACGGACGCTACACACATCAATGCAAAAGTGCATCGGAGTGACTGCCTCCGGTTGTGGAACGTGCGTACAATACGATCATTGTCACAACCTTGCGCAATAATCGGCGATTTCGAAATGTTGTGTGTCAGGCCCAACGCGGCTTGGTACGCGGTAAGGGCGAGGCGAGGCGATTCATTCGAGTGAGATGAACGCATATCCGACGATCGGAGTGCTTGAGAATTTCCTTCTTTCACTCAAGGCCAGCGCAAATGCAGGTCGAATCATGCAATATCGCGCAACTAAAATTATATTCTTAGCTCGTGAATATTACGCTTCGAAAGGTGCTAGATCTGACAAAGGTAGAGTATCGCGCGCTACGGAAATCGGTGTGCCGAACCAACGCAGTATCACTTATCCGTGAACCAAGGATTTGGCGTAAGATTTCTATTGAAGTAATTCCAACGCCGAGTTCTCAGAGAATTGAGGTGTATGTGTTGTGTCATATCGGTTTTAGTATGTATCCTCTAGATTGGGTACTATTGGAACGCCTGGCGTTATTTGTTATTTGAATTTGTTAGTTGTTTGTAACTATTCGGGTAAAAAGAAATTAATTACTTCTTCCATTTTTATTTATTTTTTTATATTTTTTTACAAATTTGGCCCTTATCTAATTGACTTTTTTCGAGTACATTCTATCTTGTTCCTGCGAAAGCGGTGAGAATTGGACCGAGTGTGACCAAAAACCGCACGTCAACCATATCCATCGCAACAAAAGTGAGACATGCATTCATTGTTCAAAGAAATCTGTTCAATTGTTGTATAACGATGAATAAAGAATTTATGATAACCGACAATACCGGTTTATCGACAGAAAATAATATGTAGTCGATGAGAACGATAGGATTTCTCTACTAAATCGATATTTTGCAGACGAACGGTATGCTAGTACTACAATCAATGTCGTCCATGCCACCGCCGTCTTTTACGATACGAGCGCAATTCTGCTTGCCGTTATAATTGTCAGGATTGGGGGTAAATTTTTTCGACCAACGCGCCCATCCGGTTTCCCCGAGTGGCTCGTCCAGAACGGAAACCCAATCGCCCTCTTCGAATTGGTCGTGAAAGCCCAGCCAAGCTTCGGTGGCCAAATCGTCGCTAAGCATTTGCAGCACGATCTTTTCTTCCGACTCGGATCTTATAACAGCCAAATGACCTTAAAACAAGAAAGACTCAGTGTGAAAAAAAGGACATCGAAGAGCTTATACCAATCTGCTTAATTGACGATTATATTTACCGCCTTCTTGGATGCAAATTTGCCTCGCGTAGTTCCACGGGACCGCGCGACGATGTAACTTGTGTGCACCGATTCCAGGTGTGAAAAGGTAGTCGGAGTTGAGTTCCTTGCCGATATCGTCAACAGCCGCTCTCACACCGTACTCTCCGAGCGAAGAGCCAGCCAATGTCTGCTGTGCCTCGGAAAAATTGGGATTTCCATCGAACACAACTGTGCTCATAGAATAAGAAAAAAATATAAGAATTTCGCAATTTATGGGTCGGCGGAGAGATCGAGACTAGTTGAAACAAATGCGGTAAAAAATTCGAAGACTTCCACCCAGTGAGCGAGCGCAGTGTGCACTGTTGGTTAACCGTTAGCAAAAGCTGTTAAGTTTTATTTGGCACGATTAAATATGCATTTGCTCGACCATTGCCGAATTTCTTATAGTCTCACAGTCGATGTGTGGAAGCTTCAATTTTTTCGACCAAAAAATAATTAATTATAAAAGGAAAAAAATTTTCGTTACTCACCGGGCTGATCGCTACCATTGATTTTCGGCGAATGAACCGAAGGAATCGCAGTGTCGGTTGAAACTTGTGGAGCTCCAGAAATGTCTCGCGTTCCGTGGCACAAAATAACACACAGCACCGCGAGCTTGAACATTGTTTCAATTTTTCCTCTTCGGTGACTGACCGTTCGCGATGGAAGTTCGGGATGTTCTGACTGGACATTGAAATTTTTCGTCCCTTTTATAAGTCGAGCCAAGCCGAAGTATCGCATCACAGATAGATGTTCTGTTTGTCGCGATATGCAACCATGAACACGCCTATATTACCCATATTCATCCCTTTGTCGTCTTGACCGTGGAGGGTCGTTGGAGACGCTACGTATAATTAAACATAGAAAAGTACAATAATGAACAGTTTCGAAGTACATTCAATCTGCAAACACAATACGGATTCGAACGCGTAAACACAAAGGGATTAGTAGGTACCGAAGAATCGCGGATTTTTCAATGGCTCTTCAGAAATCGTTTACTTTGAAAAGAAAGGAACGTTTATTATTGCTGAAAAGGCCGATGAGCCCGTCTCTGGCCGCCAAATGTTTTATTACCGGCTGACCGTTAGGGTTTATTTCCGCGAACAAGCGTCTTACATACCTGCGGGGGAAATTAATCCTTGACCAATCAAAGGGCTGCTTTTCCTGGGTACAAAAGGATAGCCAATGAAAATATTCGATTGTAACGCTCGACAGCTTCTCCTTCCATCGCCAGAAGTAACGGGAGTTTTTGAGCGTCCGACAAAATTAGTTAGTCTTCAGTGACACGTTGCCGGGTCAACATTAAATTCGTTCTCACACATTTTATACCCAAGAAACTTCGTAATATTCTGTTAACTGTAAAGTTTTTAAATATAGTTCATTTCGTTCGTTAAAACCATCTACTGGATCCTTTCCTTATTCTTATCATCACGCGAAACTAGTTGTAGTCAATTAATTTCTAATGCAACATCGTAACGTCCGACTTCGTCGTAGGGAATAGTTGGGCGAACCGTAACAACCCGAAAAGGTATACGGCGGAATGAAGGAGAACACTACCTAACTTAACCTGTATTTCAATTTGGCTCTGCAGAATGAAAATCTACGCAGATGAAAAAAATCATTGATCGCATTGAAAAAGCATTGGACCATCTGCGACTTTTTGACATAAATACAAGATATTCCAATTTAAGAATAGAATCAGTTGAGAAATTCGGGTCTCAACAAAGTCTAAATCCGATCGTAATTTGTTGAATATACCTTGATTTCTTTCAGCAAACCTATTAGGTGACCAAAGTTGAGAATCACACATAAGGCTAAGACCAAGACAGACATGGATAAAAAAAAGATTGATATAGGTTGAAAATAATAGAAATAGTCCGTTTTGCCTCCCTCGACCCTGCATGAATTCTAATTTCATACGCCAATTTTGTTTATTTCATATAATTATGTACATTAAATATGTTGTAGATTTCATATCATTTTCTACAGGACAGGTTTTTTTTCAGTATTGCATTTTTTTCGACAAATTGAAGTGTGCAAGCCGCAATTTTGAGAAAAAAGACAAAATTCTGATAAAAATCATACGTATTTAAACAAATGTTTATTTCCATTAAAAAGAGTTACGTTGCCGGATAATTTGTTGAACAGTGGCTTTCCCGTTAATTTTTTTTTAACATTTTCGGATTGTTATTATCCAAAATCAATCTTTTCAGCACTCTTCATATGCGCGATTTTTTTCAATTTTTTGTCCCATTGAAAATTGATCGAAATTCTCTTTCGATCTCTCGTTCGACCGGACTGTACCGATACCGGATCTCAATACAGTGTGCAGCCGGAATTGCCAGATTGGCCGCATCAGACGGCTTTTATTACATTCCAACGGAATCGTTATCATACATTTCTGGTAGCCTCGTCAAAAAATCTTCTCCTCCGCATCGTTCCGATGATTTCGGTACTCAAAACTCAAGTATTCTCGCTTGGCGCTGTCGGTACCGCACGCTCGGCGAGCGAAAAATGATCTTCAAGCATCGTAAACGGAACCTGGAAGACGCGCTGCATTCACGTGAAAATCAGCCGCGAGGGAACTTCAGCCGGCAGTTCGCGACCGGGAGCCACGTGAGAGGATAACCACGATGGAGAAAATCGCGCTGAATTGCGGCTCGCCACTGCGCGTCGTGCCCGCGCGCCGTTTGATTTTCCGACGGCCGCGAACCGCGGAGGAATCATCGGCTTATTTATTCCAGGAAACGCTTCCACGCCGATTTGTTAAGCAATTGTTGCGGTAGCCCCGGAGGACGGCGACTACCAGCCGCGGCCTCGGAGCCATCAGTGCATAGCTCGGTGATGCTGCGGCGGCGGAACGACTGCAGGGTGCAAAAAACACGCTGGCATACATGGCCTGGGAACTTCAGGCGTGCTATGAGTGAGGTTGTTGAATAATACAAGATGTCTAAACTACCGCTGTTACTTCTCCTCCGCGTTCCCCGCTCGCCACCGCCGACACCAACCGATGCTATAAGCGAACCCAGCGAACGTCTTCCATCCGCGTTCACAAAGTGTTCACATTTTCTACCGCCGTTTTGTACACAAACGCTCACACTCGCGTTGCAGCCTTTCGCCGCGGCGCGCTACACTGTTGCTGCAGCTTATACGCGACAAAGCAAAAGCTGGTCGCGTATAGCTTCGGCCCGACTACCTATAATTGCGCCACAACGACGACGACGTCGACGTCGACAGCGACAACGACCATCACACTCGGTGGCGCACATCGGGGCCTTCATAAATAAACAAGAAACGCTTCACCGTAGCTCCCCCGTGTGCGTTCCTCGACGATTTACAGGTTGCCACTTACCCGGCGAATCATAAATCCCAGCGATGCCCTTCCTCCACCTTCCTCGTGTACCCCGAGAATGCACGTCGAGACTTATTCGACGCTTCGCGCACCGCGCGCTTCGTCGTCTATAACTTTCCACGGTATTGCGCGCCGCGCCATTACGCGCGTTCCGCGTCCATGAGAAATCGTTGGGGTCGCTCTTTTGTTTTTTGCTTTTCGTTCGCTACTTCTCACGCTGAGCCATTTTACGATTCAGATATCGCGCATCGTAGGATGATTCTTTTTTTGCTGTCCGTTTGGAGAATGAATTTGTCGGACGGGGATGAGGTTTGCGGGTCGCACGGAGAGTTTCACGTGAAAAATCGTGCTTGATTAGTTGAGTAATCGGACATCTGCCCGCTGGGCTCTGCGCCGTCTCTGGTTCTTCCGTATGGAAGCAACAACATCTATCAGTCCATTAAACACTCGAGGCTAATTTATCAACGTCAACTATCCTTCTGTCTGGTGTTGCCCGTCCGGGGCGGGAAGGAAGGTCTACACGTCGGGGACTGCGCCGTGGCAGAAATGAAATATTTCTCGTAACGCTGTCAGCCCACTCTGCCTTGACGAGGCTGAGTCTAATCGTTCGCTTGAAAATTTAGTCCTCGTTAAGGCAAGGTGGTGTGTAGGTATGCGTGGGTTATGTACAGGTCGTAGAAACGCGAAGGAAATTATTACATCGGTGACAAATGCGACACGCGAATCTCCGGGGACTCGTTATTTATTTCATTGTCGAGTCATTTTGCGAGACTCCGGTATCAACGTGTACATACGACGGCTTAATGACGATCGCGCCGACATCGGACAACGTTGAATTAATTGCTTCCTTCTGGAGGAAGATTTGCTTTCGTAAAAAAAAATTTAAGTTTTCAGTACAAATGTGTTTGGAATAATTCGAAAGATCAGGAACGTTTTGAAAAATTGTGTGGGTGGGGTGTCCGGCCTCAATGTCATTCGACAAAATCTCCTTCGGCCAAAATTCCTCCCGGACAAAATTTCCCTGGACCAAATTCTCATGAAAAATCAAGAACCACGCGAACAAAATTACCCCCCGATTAAATTGATAATGATAGTGGGAGAAAAATACAATGGTGGGGTTCAGGGACGAAGACCCGGTGGGGGTTGGGGAGCGAAACCCCCACCCGAAGGAAACTAATATATTGTTTTTGTCTGATATTATTTTTTATAAATATCGTTCCTAATATCGTAGACAATATAAAATAAGATCGACAATGATAATGATATGATCACGCGTTTCTAAATGTGCGTATATGGGGTTAAATACAGTACATTTTCGGCGGAATATCATGTGCTAAAGCTGTTATGACGGTGTTAGGAACGATAATTCGACGTCCATGTTTGCTTTCCTCGTCGTTCAGTATCGATTGTGTATCCGTGTCGTGTACATCGTCCGCGTAGATCTTGAATTTTGGAATTTGGGATTTTTGTCCGAGGGAGATTTGACCGGGAGGATTTCGTCCGAGTTTTTTTCAGTTGCAATCACTCTTTTTTTTTCAAAGGGAAATTTCGTCCGAGGAATCATGGCCAAAGGAAATTTTGTCAGGGGGGATTTTCGTCCGAGGGAGATCTTGACCGGGGGGATTTTGGCGAAAACCAAAAACCACCACCACCGCCATTCCATCCACCATTTCCATTTTCACTATATTGGTTTGGTCATGTTGGGACTTTAGGCGAGGAGATTTATGGCTGTCTGTGGGCGAACTGTGTGTGGGCGAACAGTAAAAAAAAAATTCTGTAACTTCATAGCGACTTTATTTATCAGGCAATAATTGGAAAGCCGTGTAGTCAACCTTCAATGTCCATTTTGATTTTTGTGAAAATCGTCACAGTCGTTACGAATCTACGCAGTTTTTAAATTTACTAGGGACAATCACGCGCGCTGACGCGCGCGAACGGAGGTTTGTTAGCGCTGCAGCGCTCCGATGCCCGAGCGCGCTCTAGCGCTCTGATGCCCGAGCGCGCTTGCGCGCGCTCGGGTCTGTTCGGAAGATTGATATTGCGTAATAATAACTTATAACAGTTATCAACAAATTAAACAAAAAAAAAATTGTTTAAGAAATTACCCGGCAACTCAATCTTTTTCTGCTGAAAACAATTTCTTAATTTTTCTTAATCCGTACGATTTTTTTTTTTTTTTTTTTCAAAACTTATAACATTTTTTTTTATTTAAAAAAATGTTGTGTAGCGTATGTGTGCGTGTGTTTTTGTCAAGTACATTCACAAATACAGCTCGAACTTTGAAAAAAAAAGCGATATTGAAGTAATTTCAACGCCTGGATGAAACTCTGAGATAATTCATAGGTATCAAGAAAAATTAACGAATAATTTGCATCGGAAAAAAAAGTTCCGTGATCGGGTAGTTTGTTAAACAAGTTCTTTTCCATCAATTTGTAGATAAGTTAAAGAAAATAAGATCACGTAAAATTAATCTTTCAAGCCCCTTCCATGTGTTCGATATTTTTCAGATTTCTATCCCGTCGGGAATCGTTCGGAATTCTCTCTGCATTCTCTCTGAATCTCACATTTCCTCAGACTATACCGCTCGGACTACGAAAAGTTCGAGTGAGTTCGAGTCCAATTTCCGAATTTCGGAAAATCTTGAAAGTCTTCTCTCAATTGCACATTTCCTCGGACTGTAGCGCTCGCTACAACCGAAACTCCGAGTGAATCCAAGTTCGAATTTCTGAATGTTTTGAAAAAATTCATCCGTATCAAGAAAAATTAACTAATAATTTTCATCACAAAAAAAAGTTAGATTGCTGGATAATTCGTTAAACAATTTTTTTTCGTCAATTCATTAATACCTTTTTGAAATAATTATTACGCGAAATCAATCTTTCGAACACCTTCCGCATTCTCTGAATCTCACATTTCTTCGGGTACTCTGTACTCCGGTCGACGTTAAAATTTTCTTCGGAGACTGAGAGGCGCGCGAAGCCGTATCGAAAACACTCGCGAGACCGCGGCCACGAACGAGACTTTACCGAATTCGGAAGGTTCGCAAAACCATAACCACGACTTTCGGCGTACTCGAGAACGGATCGAAATTCGCCAACTGTCAAACTGACAGAGCCGGACAAACATCGAAACATCGATCGTCATCGTCGACCAATCACGGCACGAATAAACCGACAACAATATAAATCTCGCATTTCGATAGTCGAATCTCGAATGCGCGAGATATTGCGAGATAATCCACCAACTTTTTAAGAGGCCGATGGAAAATGTCTGTCGACGCGACAAGGTTGCAATTTTTGAGATATCGGGCTAAAAAATTCGCCACAAATGGACTATTCCTATTTGAAGATTGGTACGAAATATGACCACGATTGATCGAATCGCTTAAATTTCACAAGTCTGAGGTTTTTTGTTTTATATTACTCAAAGGTCAATGCTTTACCTCGAATGTAAGTTTTTATTATCTACTTGTATTAAAATTTAGCCATAGAAAAATGATGCTAATTAGATTAGCGCTCAGCTCCCTTATCATGCTTTCATACTCGTTTACAAAGCTTTTTTATGAGGAAGCCAATATCGGTAAAGTTACTTTCTCATGCTTTGCAAATGACGTTAAAAAAAACAAGGAAGCCATGGGTAAGTCTGATTTGCGTCATTTTTCATTCGCGTGTAACGATTTTTCTCAACAACAAGAGAAAAAAGGGAAACAATCAACAATGATAATTCTTGATTAATGAAGGAGGTGAAGAGAAGGGAAGCGAACGGTGATGAAGGTACAGCGATTATGGGAGTGTATACAAGTCAGTGGAGGAGCGGGTGAGTGAGTGGTGAGATATTAAAGCGGCTCGTAAACACTCAATGTGTTTCATTAGATCGAGCAATTATTTTAGCGAGACCGGTGCTTTCTCTCCCGGACGGTAAAGTGTTTGTTTTATTGCCGACCTAACTGTTATCCGGCCAACGAAGCGCAAGACGAGGCCTCCCCCCTCGCGGCAGCTCGAGCCGGTTAATTAGATGCTGGCTTAACGATTAAATTAATTCCGTGTTGCGCGCGGTGCCGGCCCCCGCCGTCACGTCGAACCCCCCCGATCTTCGCCGGCGCGCCGAGACTCGGGTCCGAGTTCTGATGCTCGGCTACGAGTGGTACTCGTTCAGCCGACTTGGCGCGGCTCTCTTTCTCTCTCGCTCTGGCTGCTCGTTTGTCTTGATACAAGATGCTCGAGCAACCCCTCCCGGACAAGTTTAACCGACTACCAACACACCGACGACGCGACTTCGAGTAACTATAAAGATGAGCTTGTCGGATGGCGATGTAAGCGCTACTCTTGTCGGATAAATCTTCGGTCCCGCGAGCATGAGAGACGAGGAAATAAAATGATATGCAACCGGGCGTGATTTTTTATTCTGTCCAACGGAGTATATCGTTGAGTTGCTTCAATTCCCGAGCATATTTGGAAAACAGATTCAAACTGCCTAAAAGCAGTCGATCGGAAACCGTGAAAATTGTTGATTAGGAACGGATGGAAGACCAGTTGGACTGATTTTAAAGGATTGGGCAATGATAACGAAATAATTTTTTTATTGCCTTGCTTAGGCGACAGAACAATGTTTGAGACTAATTCAGTCTCACTATTCCACTAAAATATTTTTGACTTGTTAGATTTTGAGAAAACCTCCTTCAACCAAAAATCAATGTTTCGAGAAATGTGAATTAGCCGCAAGCCCTCAGTTCGAGCTAATTGCAGGAAGCCCCCAGCTTTGCCCGATCCTCACTCTTGCTTTTCTTCCCGAGCTCATCGGACTTTTACAACCAGTCTTAAATCCAGCCTCACAAATTACTTTCGCGAGACACGACAGACATTAGGCGCGATTCTCACTACTTCGCCTCGCGACCTATGCTCCGACTGTGATTTGCGCGCTCTTTGTGAGCTCGAAAAAAGTATCTTCGGGCCCTTCGCACTTTCTCGGTTTCAAACCACGTCGCTTGCTTTTCGTCATTCCGTGCCTTAAGTCTTTTCTGTGTTTTTTTGTTTTGCGTCCACATCCCTTGTATTTTTTTCTCTACGTCGCGACTCCAACGCGTCCAATGTTCTTTTTTTCTAAGAACGTCCTGACACTGCAGTCGTAGCTGTCGCGAAGGCCGTAAATCCTCGCGGAAACGTTTTACCCTCGCTAGCGATCGGGACGATGTTCTACACGAATTCTTTGGATAGCTTCACCTCTCTTGCCCTCCGCAACATCGCTTCGCGTTACGCCACGCCTCCGTTGTTCTCTTTCGCGTTCTCTTCTCGCTCGTAGAATTTATTTCGCTCGTGGTTTAGCGAAAAATCATGAATTATTTTGGTTAACGAACTTCGTAGAAGGACCAATGAGTTTGCAACTCGGCGGGCCAAAGATACATCGTTAGTTCGGACGTTTACCTCGTGAATGCATCGAAAGTTCGGAAACACTTTTGTTTCCCGTGGTGAATCGTCGTGTCGACAAGATTCTCGATTCTAATTCGTTTAATTGCGTTTCGAGAGACACTTTTTCGAATCGACTGATTATCTGCAGTGATGCCAGATTGGCGGGAGAAGTCCCGCATGCGGGACTTTTTTACCCCTTCTCCGACGCCGGCGGGACAAAAAAATCCCGCCGGCTACCCGCTGCTTATTCGCTCTAGTGCGCGTAAGCCCCGCCTACTCACCCGCACCCGCCTCCCGTCCGCGTGACGTCACAAGACGTGCTGTGACACGTTGGCTTGGCGAAAATGAATGGGTAACGAAAGAATAAATTAATAACCGAATAGATGGATACACATAATGATCATTATTCTGTATGTGCAATAAATAAAATGGATTCAATTGTTTAAACGATCGAAATTTGGGTTAAAATTGTTTTGAAAATCGAAATGGACGTTTAATTTATTCAAAAATGAATTGAAAAAATGTTTATTTTGCTTAAAAATTCGGAATTGTTGGTTCAATTGTTTAAACAATCAAAATGCCTGTTAAAATAATTTAAAAAATCAAAATTGCGGTTAAATTTCTCAAAAAATACATAAACAATGTTTGGTTCGTTAAAAAAAATCAAAATTCGCGATTAATTTGTTTAAACAAAAGTAATTCACTTTAAATTGTTGAAAAATCGAAATACACATTTCATTCGTTAAAAAATTAATTAAAGAATTTTTAATTAGTATAAAAAATTGGTACTTGCGTTGCAATTGTTTAAACAATGGAACATTAAGTTGAAACTTTCAAAAAATCAAAATTGACATTTAATTCGTTTAAAAATAAATTGAAAAATGTTTAATTTGTTTAAATAATCGTAATTTCCGTTTAGAGTGTTAAAAAAACATAGACTGATGTTAAATTTGTTTAACAACGAGATAATAAAAGTATAATGGTGCCAAAAATCCAAATTCGCGTTTCAATTGTTGAAACAATCGAAATTCATATTTAAATTGTTAAAAAATCGAAAATGACATTGGATTCGTTTAAAAATAAATTTAAAAATGTTTAATTTGTTTAAAAAATCGAAACTTTTGTTTAACTTGTAAAAAAAAAAGTTTAGGTTAAATTTGTTTAAAAATAAAATAATAAACCTTAATCAATTAAAAAAACCGAAATTCGTGTTTGCATTGTTTAAACAATCAAAACTCATGTTTAAATTGTTTTAAAAATCGGCATTCATGATAATATCGTTTATGAACTCAACAAAAATTTGAAATAAAGAATAAAAAATTTAACTAACCCAAAATTTCTATACAATACTTATAATACTTTTTTTAACTTTTTTTAACTTTTATAAAATTAAAATTTTTTAAACAAATTGGACGCAAATTCAAAAGTTTAGAACAAATTAAACTTGTATTTTAATTTTCAAAATAATTGTAACATGACTTTCGGATTTTTGACGATTTACAAGTAAATGTATTTTTATTTTACAATTTAAACGTGAATTCCAATTGTTTAAACTAGTGAAATGCAAATTTCGAGGTATTGAAGAAATTAAATGTTATTTTTGATTTTCTAAGCAAATCAAATGTAAATTCCGATGTTTTAAACAATTTACGGTAATTTTTCACAGTTTAACAGCGAATTTTTATTTTTGCAACTATTAAAACGCAAATTTCCATTCAAAAACATATATATATATAACTAGAATTTTTATTGTTCAAACAATCAAAACTTGAATTTCGATTGTTTGAAGCAAATATACATTGTTTTATTCATTTTCAGACGAAAAACCGTTAGTTAAGATTTTTTACCAATTTAAATATGAATTTCGATTGTTTAAAGCACTGAATCGCGAATTTTGATTTTTTAAACAAATTTTACCTCACCATTTGTTTTTTGAACAAGTTAAACGGGAATTTCGATTTTCTAACAGATTAAACATGAATTTTGATTGTTTAAACAATTGAAACGCGAATTTCGATTTTTAAAACAAATTTAACCTCACCTTTTGTTTTTTGAACAAGTTAAACGGGAATTTTGATTTTCTAACAATTTAAACATGAATTTTGATTGTTTAAACAATTGAAACGCGAATTTCGATTTTTTAAACAAATTTAACCTCACCTTCCGTTTTTTGAACAAGTTAAACGGGAATTTCGATTTTCTAACAATTTAAACATGAATTTTGATTGTTTAAACAATTGAAACGCGAATTTCGATTTTTTAAACAAATTTAACCTCACCTTTCGTTTTTTGAACAAGTTAAACGGGAATTTCGATTATTTATACAAGTTAAACATTTTTTCATTTATTTTTCAACAAATTGAATGGCAATTTCGAGTTTCTAACAATTTAAACATGAATTTTGATTGTTTAAACAATTGAAACGCGAATTTCGATTTTTTAAACAAATTTAACCTCACCTTTTGTTTTTTGAACAAGTTAAACGGGAATTTCGATTATTTATACAAGTTAAACATTTTTTTCATTTATTTTTCAACAAATTAAATGGCAATTTCGAGTTTCTAACAATTCAAACATGAATTTTGATTGTTTAAACAATTGAAACGCGAATTTCGATTTTTTAAACAAATTGAAACGCGAATTTCGATTTTTTAAACAAATTTAACCTCACCTTTTGTTTTTTTAACAAGTTAAACGGGAATTTCGATTGTTTAAACAATTGACACTCGAACTTCGATTTTTTAAGCAATTAAACTTTGTTTTATTCATTTTTAAACAAAAAACAGTTAGTTTAGATTTTTTTAACAATTAAGGCGAGAATTTGGAATGTTTAAACAATTAAAATACATATTTCGATGGTTTAAACAATTGAAACGCGAATTTTAGTATTGTAAAGAAATTAAATATTTTTCAAATTGATGTTTGAACGAATTAAACGGCAATTTTGATTTCGCGTCACACGTGACGTCACGGTCTCGCCCGATGACTCGGGCGCGCGTAGCCCCGCCCGCCCTTCGGCCTGCGGCGCGTGGTGGGGGGAGCCCGGCGAGCGTGCGGGACTTTTTCGCCCGCGAGTCTGGCATCACTGATTATCTGTCTGATTGGGCAGCAGTTTAGCATAAAATTCTCCGGAAATGACTTGTGAGAAGGCAAGGCAAGATAACGTGAAAATTGTGGAAAATTTACGAAAGTCTGAAAAAACCATTGTATCTACCCCACTCGGAAATACCTCAGAATTAAAAAAAAATTGTAGAAAAATACTGTACAACGATACCCCGTAATAAAAAAATGTGCAAACCTACGCACGTTTTACCGAGAAAAAAATCAGCAAAATGTCTTTTTCTTCCAGCCGCAAGATAAGTGTAACACCTTGATGGAGCAATCGCAGTGCGGCAATACGCGATAGCTGACTCTCGGAGACGGAAAGAGACCGTCGAATTTGCGGTTTGGGTAGCCGCAACATCGGCATCAACATCGTCGCGAGAGCGAGCGAGAGGAACGTGACCGGAGAGAGATTTCTTCGATTGCAACCGCAAGTAGACGCGGTTTGTACCGCGTGCTCGTGCGATGGTCATTGCCGCGGACACCGAGAGCCCGAGAGGCCGAGAACTCTTCGCTCTCCCCCGTTACCTGTTGAAATGGAACTTTATCGCAACTAAATAAGGAACGAGATGCTCGAAGAGGCGAGAGGCAACGCGGAGATCCGAGAGTGCGATGTAAGGAATTCAGGGGACGTGATCGCCGCCGCACCGATCGCGTTTGATCATTCTCGCGAAACTTCGCGTCTCGGCCGTGGTTCCCGGTGAAGTGCCCCGATACTCGCCGATCCGAGAATTCAACCGCGGATTCTCGCGCACGCATTTCAATGAACCAAAGGGAAGCCCCCCTTCGCTACGGATCACTCGTTGCAACGGCGGTTCTCTATCGTTTCGCAATGGGCACGGATATCGTCGATGGAGCGTCGAGAGACGGAGGGAGCCGGTTTGTACTATATGTGTATGTATATATCTTCGCGTCGTGCGAATGGATTCGCGGGATTCGAAGCGATCCTCGTTAATGATACACTCGACTCACGCGCGATTGGATGATCGGTGATCGATGGTGAATTCGTGCGAGAACGGCAGGACTCGGCGTCGCTCGATTCGCCTAATGAAGAGAAAAGCCGATTTGCCGCTTTTGCGTTACGAGACTCTGATCGATGGATAGGCGAGCGTCGAAAAAGTCACGGCTTCGACGTCGTCGGGGTCGCGTTAAGAGGGGGGGAATTCAACCATTGCGAATTTTATCTCGCTGTCGGCGCTTTTTGCATAGCTCATACCGATTGTTTGACATGTTATTCCCGAAAATCACAGAATTCCCGGAAATTACCCAGAATTCTCAGAAATTATCAAAAATTCCCGGAAATGACTCAGAACTCCCAGAAATTACCCAGAATTCTAGTAGATGATTTTAATTAAAGTTTTCTCAAAAGTCGCCGCGTGCAAAGATCGCGATTGCACTGGAAAACGTTGTTGCAAGTACGTGACGACCGCGCGTAATGAATTCATCCAAAGCTTGTAATTACGCGCACGCGGGCTTTCGTCATTATATACCCAACAAGTGCCAAATCAAATTATTGCGAAAGTCATTATTAAGCTCTATGGTATATCGCGCACGACGCGCTAATGCACGAGGCCCTCTATACGCGCCTAATTGCACCTATTAAATTAATTACTATCGCGTATGAGACTAAAAATTTGCCTTAATACGTTTTTTCATTTTTTTAAACTCCTGCCTCTCATTAATCTCGATAAGATCGAAAAATTTATATGTGGTCTTATTATACAGCGGCTATGCGGCGACAATAAAGAGACGTGAGATACTAATTGATGATTACCCTGGCTCTTCGCGAATCTTTCGCATTATGGTAAAATTCTAATTACAATAACTGCATCTCTCGTCTCGCATTATAAGCTGATCATGCTTTAATGAATTCGTCACTAATCCAATTGCTTTATTATTCATATAGCATAATTTTATATCCGCTCACTCTCTCGCAACCATTGCCGTAGGAAAATGTAACCATTGATGCGGTAATGAATACTAATAGATTTCGCACTCTCGGCAAAAAATGCCTCATCAATAACAGTCTCAATCACCACGAATATTGCGCTATTTTTATACTTTTCATTGCAACACCAAGGCGTGTCCGATATCGCGATAGATTCAACGAAAACTCCAAATCGCCGGGCGTAATTCGCTCGATAATGGGTATTCGATTACCTGGCATTGATCGGCAGTGCCTGTGCACGTCGAGGGGGTGAGTTCTTCGCGGCGACCCCGCCCGCCGCCGACCGCGCAGAGGATCAGAAGAATCAAGTAAGCGAGCAAACCCCCTCGGTCTCTTCCGTTCTCGCTGTGCAGGCTCTTTCAAAGCAATTTGCATACCGTTCACCTCCAGCGGATCAGAAATTTTAATAAGACCTGCGGTGAAAAGGAGCCTATTATGTACGCGGCCATGCATAAATGTGGTGGCTCAGCTCGAGCGTACAGGGGAGGGCGGCGGAGCAGCTATCGATAATGGAAGTGGTCGGGGAGGGGGGAGAAAAGAGAGTCTCGAGAACGACGAGAGAATTCGGTCCACGGGGGCAATAAGATGGGCCTACTGTTCGATCGCTTCCGAAATCGGCGATCCTCGGTTATTTTATGTAAAGCTAACCGCGCCCCTTCAGACGCTCCGGCTATGCGATACTTACGTGAGAATTGACGAAGCCTTTGGCTTCCTCTTCCTTTCCGTCGGTAAATGCCTCGGCCGTTATGCGCGGGCCAATATCATCAGGGAAGATCGAAACAAGGAGGAAAACACTTCAAGTATAGTCTTTCGTTTTCTCTCTCCGCTGGGAATGGGATCCTTGGAAGTTAAGCTTATTCGCTCATTATCGATTCGGCTTGACTCGATTGGCCGAGCCATTTTATCCGGCATTATGCGCGTTCCCGTTTATTATAGGTGTTTATCCAGTAGTCCCTGTCTACGGTGTATGATTGAATGATTTCCGCGTAGAAATAAATCGAAGTCCCTCTATTCGTGTATGATAATCAGCAAGCGGTTGTGTGGCGCAGTATGGCATGCCTCCTGGCGATATAATGGGATAATATAGTCGCATCGAGTATACCGTACACCGAGGGGTGATTTGTTTCAGCGGCTCTTGAATAATAAATCGATATCAGAGTTAGCAGCTTGTCCGGGGCAATCCATCACGGGGGAAACTCGCGGAATCTAGTTCGGGCCCCCCCTCCCTTGCCCCAAACCCCGTCGTCTCTTCTCCATTATATATACATGTAACGCATACCCAAACATGTTTATGTGCCAGCATAACCGAGAGAGTCACGCGTCGTTGATGACGTATCGGTCGAGTCCTCGCGAGTCGTTGTAACCGGCCCGAAGAGTGATACCAGCGAGTTACGCCGGCAATTTCCAACTGAATTACTCACGAATCGCGAACGGGAATAATAATTAAATGGTTCAATGAGATACGAGAATCGAAATTACACGTAACTAGATGCGGAACAACCGAGCTAATGGTCCCTTGATAGATACCATGGTGTTGTCATTGGAAAAAGTCAAGAATCCCAGGGGCAATGAATCATTTTTCGAATACAATTATGGTAATGGTGAAATAATGTTCACTCGGCGCTATTACTTTTTGTTCACCATATCTAGGGTCAAGATTCAGTTCTGATTCAATGATTCACGGTAACGCAATGTTGTATATAATGTTAAAACGAAACTGTACAGTGCCAGTGTAGCACGCAAATAAAAGCAAAAGTCGACGAAATTCTAAGTAATTGAAAAATGAATAACATATAAAAATGGATCCAATAGACGCGAGGAAAAATTGAAAAAACATTTATTTCAGCTGAAGTGGTGAAATATTTGAGCATTTATACCGCTGTCTGCGTACCTTTGTATTTGCGAGAAAAAAATTGCGATAATCCAAAGCCAAATCATGAATTGGTCGATGACTCGATGCACGTATCAATCTTCGGCTGAATATTGGTCATGAATGGGCAAATTAACGATTAACCAGTTGATATTTGGACAAACCTAGCGTGGAATAGTCGAATCATTGATTGGTGAGACCATCCTCGGCAGACCTTTAGCCTCAAATCGACAAATCATTGATCTAGTCAATACTTAGCCGACCATTGGGCTCAAATTAACAAACTAACGATTAGAGCGTGAATGCACGGTTAAATTTTGACCTTAAATGGGCAAACCAATGCTTGGCTAGTTAATACCCGGCCAAACATCGACCTGAGACCAGAAAATCAACGATTGACAACCCAATCCTCGGCCGAACATAAGCCAAACATTGGGGATTCATCAATCGCTACCCCAACGCCACCCTGATCATTAACTGTATTTGTTGGTTTCGATAGGACAACATTACTTAATGATGTCATTCAATCGCATTGGTGTGCAGTCCAAGTCTGCTAATTCACGAAGTGCAACCACCAATCATTGCAGAAAAAACGTATCATTCCTGCAGTAGTGAATTGCGGTGTACCAGAGCAAAAAAATCATTCAGTTGCCTTTTTCG
Source organism: Ischnus inquisitorius (assembly GCA_963924025.1). NCBI lineage: Eukaryota > Metazoa > Arthropoda > Insecta > Hymenoptera > Ichneumonidae > Ischnus > Ischnus inquisitorius. Next base: position 16,802,435 of record OZ001249.1, on the reverse strand, counting down.
TGTCAAAAGGGGCGCCGTGCCGCAATGCATTTGCCTGCTCCATCACGGCCTTGTGTGACAGATCATCCTAGGCGGTCCTTTGGCCTCAAATCGGCAAATCATTAATCTAGTCAATATTCACCCGACCATTTGGTTCAAATTAACAAACCAATGATTGCGTGAATTCACGGTTGAATTCTGGCCTTAAATGGACAAACCAATGATTGGTTAGTTAATACTCGGCCAAACATCGACCTGAGACCAGAAAATCAACGATTGACAACTTGATACTCGGCCGAACATAAGCTAAACATTGGGGATTCATCAATCGCCACCTCAACACCAGCGCGATCATCAACTGTATCTGTTGGTTTCGATAGGACAACATCACCGAATGATGTTATTCAATCGCATTGATCTGCAGTCAAAGTCTGCTAATTCACGAAGTGCAACCATCAATCATCGCAGAAAAAACGTATCATTTCTGCAGTAGTGAATTGCCGTGTATCACTGCAAAAAAACCATTGAGTGTCATTTTTCGTGCCAAAAGGGAGACCATATCGAAATACATTCGCCTGCTCCACCACGGTCTTGTGTTACGCTGCGTACTAATTACAAAGCAAATTAATGTGATTCATGATGTTGTTTTGTCTACGAAACGCGCTCGGTGGGGGACCGCTCGTTCGATTCTCTAATTCCGCGGAAGATTAATAACGATCCCGTTCAGCGGGCCTTCGCTCCGGTGGATTCATGTTCCGTGGCGTTGAATTCGCGTGATTGCCCACGGCGATGGGCGAAAAGGGTTTGGCCTCACGTGAGCGATCCGCCGAAGCTACGGTACGCTTCTCCGCAATATCGCGTGTCGGTTTCTATGGGTTGAAAATCTCTCTCGCCCGAAGGCGTCCCGCGTACCGTTCTGTCAACGGAGGGAAGCTGTGGCTTCTGCTGATGCAATAGCCCATCCGCGTTCGTTGTCATTCGAGTGTAAACCAAAATGTGGCCGGGGCAGCTGTGCTCGGCTCTCCGGCTACATCCGCGTTAGCAGCCTCGCTTCGGCCCTTTATGCTTCATTCACACGTGAACGTTTGACCCGTTAGCATCATCGTTGTTGTATCGTTCTACGCCCTATTTACTCTCCACCAACCTGTGCGCCACCCCCTCGGGCGCCATCCGCGTATCCAACAGTCCCGTACAGCGCAACGTGTATCGGCGACCGTCACTATGCGATATTGCTGTAAACCGACGAAGAGAAAAGAGAATTATGGATATCCATCTGTCGTATTTCACCCGGCGCGAACGCCGAATGGACACACCGATCCCCTAAATTATTTCAAAATGATTTCATCGCCATTGCGAGTCATTCGCTGTAACTGATTGCAGCAGTTTTCTCGGAATCGATAAGCCGTCCTTTCGACTGCCAACCGGAGACGCGGAGTTCATTGGGTATGAAAAAAAAAGCTCCGTAGCATCGTTACAAATGTCACCACCGCCGCTCGATGTGCAATTTAGTACCGTATCATAGCTCACTTTAATTCTACCCGGCCCTAGCGTCGTGGAGAACTTCGTGGAATATTAAATCACAAACGATTGTCGACAGTTGTGAGAGCTGCAACCTATGCACGGTCGTCGAGTTGCTCGACCTCGGTGACCATCGGGTCTACCCGCCAATTCACTGGAACACGTGCCTCACCGTTTTGCTCGCAATTCGTTAGAAATACACTTGTTTCGATGTCGCCGGCCTGGTCGCGATTCGGATAATGTTTCGTTGGCGGGAAACGTTTGCCACATGATTGGGGACAGCTCCTCGGAAGGGAATAAAAAAAACTTTTGCAAATTGCGGACTGTTGAAGCGGACGATGCGATTTCGTTTGAAATTGCCTATTGCGGATCGTTTCTGCGTATCACCGATTTTCAGATGCTGGAAAGAGCCGGCCAATATCGGTTCCCTAAAACTATTATTTCTGTTGTAAGGTGATGACTCGGTACAAATTGTGAATCGATACAAGCCTTAGGATCTTGATGACCAACTAAAAGCGGTTGATGCTACGAGATTGTTCACAATCTCTTGTTTGGAAACAAGATTTTTGTACGTGGGGCAAAGCTACAGCGCATTCTTACGGGAATATACTGAAACGTTTCGAGATTTCAATAAAGGGGATTTATCAAAATCTCGAACGCAGGATCTTTATAGATCTTCCTTTTCCTTACAGAAAGGATCGAGTTCGTGCTCTGGGCTGGCTAGATATTGTGAGGAAGGAATTTGATCCTCTGATTTTTTCCACACTTGCAATTCGGGGACCAGAGATGAACCCAACATCAAGGAGGAATAAACTCGTCCGATCTAGGAATAGGAAGAAGCTTAAGACAAAACATGACATAGTTCAACTTTTATCAGGCTGAACGAGCTCACGAGTCATGAGTGTACGTTGGACTACCGTTCAATCGTGGAGAACCAAACGATAAATATGATGAACAAGAGGTAAGTCTTGGCTATGCTGAGAGAAAATGTATGACTGCGAGTAACTGGTCAAAAATCATAGATCAGCGCATGAGAACGACACTCATGAGAGTTCATTGTATGTACGGTTTTGGATCGTTGGGCAGAGACCTGGATCAATAGGAAGATGGGAACTAGTAGGTACTCCGCAGAGTTTTTGCTTACGCGAAACCGTAGGGCCGTTCCGTTACAATACCGGAAGTAAAACTTTCTATCGACAAATCTCAGGAATGAAACGTCCGATCAATTTCTGGTTAACTGGATGTCTGTGGGCTCTTTTAGCACATAATATAGGGTCGATTTTTCAAAACCGCTCGGTTATGGATAAATCGGTTTAGCCCATCTTAAGAAATCAGATGGCACAATTGAAGGGGTCGTATCTACAACATCTACATCGGTTCATCGAAAATTTACGGGCGGTGCGCCCGTCTTCAGAATCGGTTTAGCGATCAGCTGTTGTAATTGGCACGTGTCACGCATTCTCATGACATTTTTGCACGCAAAAAGGTTACAATTACACCATCATCGACGGGCCTCAGAATGAGCAAGAAAATGATTTTCAAAGTGGCTGCCATTTTTCATGATGTATAAATTGCATTCTGTTGCTATGAGCCGTCGAAACGAATGTGCGGAGTCAAAGTCGAAAGTTCTTAATTAAATAATGACTCTATAAATTGCTGATCATCGACAGATTCCTTCGGAACTATTAAGTAGTACATAGTGGATGAAATGATGGCAATTCGCAGAATCCACTGAATTACATCGCGATCAGTATTACTCATCAGCGCCTGAATGTGTTGTTATTGCATTAAATTTTGATTTTTCAACATTTTAACTACCAGGGTTCAGATGTCACAGATAAAGGAACAGCAAAACGGTGCACCACCCTTTCTTGAATGGCAAGATATGTTAGCTATAAAATACTCAACTCTCGATGGATGGAAATTTTTACAAAAAGAAACCTATCAATAGCTCAAAAAAAATGTCAGGGCACCTATAAAGATAAAATTAGTCTCAATCATTTTTTTTCTGGTCTAAGCAACCACATAATTAAAGATTGATTTCTCCTCATCACAGGCTTCGATTTCTCGGTGAGTCAACTTTAAAGAAGTTCTCGGAACAATTAAAAGTTAGCGATGTTGGAAGTAGAGACTCGGAGTAGCGAGTGTTGCGTCGCACAACATTGAATGTCAAGCTGCACAAACATCGCTTTCCAGTTTTCCACGTAGTTGTATACATGGCTCGGAGACACTTCGTCCTATAGTTCGAGTTTACTATGAACGCATCACGTTCGACGACGCTGCTGACAAAGAAAAGATAGAAATAAAATTAAAAAAGAAAAAAAAATTCTCTTTGAGCTCGGTCAGCGATCGTCGTGGTCGACCTCCGTGCGCTCATCACCTTCTCCGGGGCTCTCGAGTCCAGTCCGAGGGTGCACAAGCGGCTCTCTACATACGCACATACAACATATATATTTCACGCCGCATGTAGGACATAATTACAAGCCTAGCGAAGTCTTTTATTTTCAACCGCGAGTTGTTTCGCGGGGCGGTGCGTTGTGCTCTTCTCGCTTTTACACGCCGCCCTCACGACGTACGGTAGCTCCGATGCGAAAACGGCAACAAAGGCGCGTGCAAAAGCTCCGCACAAAGAGACATAAATAATTTAGCGGCGAAAAAAAAAAACGAAACGAACGGTTTGTACGTCGAGCCGCAAACTCAGCGCCGTCGTTGCGAGCATCGAATGAATAGGCTCGCGGAACAGAGGTTTTACGGCAGCAATTAGCAGTCTCGCACGCCCGCGTTCTTGTACTTTCTACACGAGTAGCTACCGGCTGTAATGTACATCTATCAACGGCGTAGCAGCTCGAGTTTACTGCATTTTTCATTGTCCCGACGGAAATCGCGGTTTGCGTTACAAATGCGCGAAATGCGTTTGTAACCGTCGTGAGAGGAATATTTGCGGACGAGTGCGATGCGTCGCCGTAACAATGAGGCCTTTCCGAGTAGTCCATCGTCTTGCGGAGCGTGGAAAAGGCATCGGCAGTCAAAAAACAGCGGGAAAGAAACGCAAATTACGTATGGAGAGGTCGAAATGCAAAATGGAGCGATGAATACTCGATGAAAGTCGAGAAACGATTCTGGGAAAAGTTGTTTCTTAAGGTAGTTATGTCGCTGCGCGCTCATTTCGCAGAAGCTTGAGAAAAATGAGAGCAAATTTCAGATACTTCTCGATGGTATGAAAATCTGACAAGAATTCGGCCCATTAAGGGTACTGAAAAGATTAATTTCGCATAATAACAATTTCATAATGTCATTGAATTTTATTTTTTTTACCCAATTTTTTTTTTGTTTTTGCACTTTTTTGCACTTGTTACAAAAGGTATCGTTGTAACATGGACCAAAAGTTGGCGATGGTAACTCGTGTGATTGATTTGGCTTCGCGCGAGCACCAAACCTCACACTCGCCGCAAACGCGCACTTTCGGCCTTTGCTGCGTTTCCGCTTCCGCTAAAATGACTACATTTAGTACACGCTCCGCGGGCGGAAAACTGCTCATTTTTAACCAATGATTCGTAGTGCGCATGCGCAATCCGGTTTCATTACTCCCTATGAAGGAAAACGGTCCGTTACTGCCCCGCGGAATTAATGGAAACGGTACTACGCATGCCTGCTCGTCACAGGTTAAAAATTACCTATTTTTTCGTTCTTGTTGCACGCGGTTATGTTTATGCGGAGTCGGTAGAGATACTTTTCCTAGTTCTCAGTTACTTGTCCTCCTTCTCAGCTGCTTTTCCTACTTCTCAGTTACTTGTCCTCCTTCTCAGCTACTTTAACTCCCGCTCCTTTTCTTCTCAAGGCAGAAAAAGTACCACTTTTCCTCCCTCTCAGCTACTTTTCCTACTCCTCAGCTGCTTTCCCTTCCGCTCCTTTACTTCCCTAGGCAGAAAAAGTACCACTTTTCTCCCTCTCAGTTACTTTTCCATCCGCTCGACAGCTTTTTCTTCAGCTGGTCAAGAATCGGTAACTTTCTACCCGCATTGCAGGCATGAAATGTCGTCATTTTAGCGTGGTCGGGGTAAAAAAATAGTATTCTACACGGTAAAAAGTGCATTTTCACACATAAAGCCCCCTTTTTCTGAAAAGTGGTGCTTCCTTCCCATCTAACATAATATACTACGCTGGACTGGTGCTCTCGTTATATACACGTCGTCTTCGTATTCCAGATCGATCCACCGATGAGAACTACGTGATGGACGTCACGATAGCTGTCAAGGGGAAATTTCAACTTGACATTAACGTGTCCCCGATGTCGTTCGAGCGTGCGGCAAACGTCATAGAATTAAATATCGCACGAGCCCCGCCGACAGTTTCATCGTCGCTGAGCCATCTCGCGCGGGGACGCGCGCGGATTGTGCTTATATAACCCAGAACACAAAATAATAGATCGCTATCTATATTTTCTGACTAATGGACAACGCTGTGGTCGTCGTTTAGCTATTTTTTTTCTTTTATTAGCGCTCGATCCACTTTGTGACGACCCCATTATACGGATGGACAAACGATAGACGAGGTCAACTAAAATGTTCGACAGAAAAGTGTAACGTCACGAATCGAATATCGTCTTTGTATTGTCATTTTCTCACTTCATACGAAGCACGGAAAAAGACAAAGTAATCTCGAGAAAATTAATGTCAAATCCGCGGATTAAATACCCCCTTTTAACATCATGGAAGGAAAAAAAAAATGCTCAACTTTGTCTCGACATTTTTTATTCAATCTATACATTTCTATGGATTGGAAAGTTTTTTTTCTGCAAAGTAGCTCGAAAAACCGATTTTCAAAATATTCTTGTCTGTTAGTTCGTATCAATTTTTCTGGTGTAAACGCAATAACTTCCAGCAAACATTTTTTATCGCGCCGAAACTTGCTACGAGATTTTCACATGCACAATGTGATTTTGGTATTTAATTGCAAATTTATTTATTTACATCTTCCGTCTATTTACCTGAATTATGAGAAATGCATATCCCAAAAAAAGAATGCAAGAATAATCTGAAAACATTGTAAAAAGTAACGGAAGCTTCTGATAAATATTTTAACTATTTGAATTAAGTTCAAGGATAGATTATCACCAAAGTGGTAAACAGAAAAAGAGTTTTTCTGTTGGATGAAATGAGTTAATCGTGGTCAGAATGTGACAAAATGTCGAAAAATCACATTAAGAAAAAAACCTCTAGATGTATGTGATATCAAGCTGAAATTAATACCATATATTGAGGGATCAAATCTCCTTCTTTGGTGCGATTTTTGGCGAAATCTTTGCAGACGTTCAGTTTTGGCGCAATTTTGAATGCTTCGAAAAATGTGTGGTGGCGCTCTATCTGCTAAATTTTGTGAGATAGTTGGATTGGTATCAACCAATGATCGATATTGAATTTAGGCAAAATCTATGCAAGCGTTCAATTTCGGCACCATTTTTTGAAAAAGATTTCTTTACAAAAAAACTACAATCAGTAGTAGCAAAAAATAAATTGGAAAACTATTGAACTATTAAATAAGTATATTCAATGAATAAGTAAAATCAAATTAATAGATTAGTATGAAAAAAATCAAAATTAATAGATTAGTATGAAAAAAATCAAAATTAAAGTAAATTCTCACAAAACAAATCCTCTTAAGGAAGCCAAAAATGTTAAACGTATTTTCTCACAGAGCTTGGTAAACCGTGATAAAAGAAAAACAGGAAGCAATATGCCAAGGTAATTGGCCCTATTTTCAAAAATTCAATCGCCCCAAAGAAACTGAATAAAAAAAATCGTGCGCCAGTAGTCGGGATAAGAGAAAGATGATAGCGGCACGCGAGAAGAGGCGCAAAGTGCGTCAAAGAAATATTATGCATCAAGCCCGGGATTGGTTGGTATGAGTTATAAGCGTTGAATATATAGGAACCCATAACGTATTAATGGGCTGGCTGAAGCTACGATTTATGACGGACAACGTTATATCTATAATAGCGTCGGAACATGCTAGAGCGAGGCGGAACAGCGAGCGAGCGAGCGAGCGATTCGCCTCGAAGTGAGCTGTGCTGCATTAGTTGTATATATACATATATTATATACATAGATATACATAAATATCCATGCGCGTAGACGTTGCTCGCCCGTCCATCGTGTTTCTCTATACACTGTATGGATGCGCGAGACAGGCGCAATAATACACACAATGCACGTTGCACGCCGACATGCCAGAGTATTAAGGTAATCGTCGACTCGACGGGCATCCATCGCGCAACGGCTGCATTAATACCCATGTAAATTATACAACCCGCTTGGCCGGGCTCGCCTCTCGTCTCGCGCGCTATCCACGGCAAACCTATAATGTTGGAACATTATTCCGTAATTTATTGATGGTATAATAATTACCCGCGACTATCATAATTACTGTAATGATCGGCCTGTATAAACAACGCCAGTGCCCATGGCGCAGCAATACGGAGAGAGAGATAGGGAGGAAGAGACGGGTATTATACGCGATGAGCAAGATATATCTAATCACCGGAGTGATTAAAGCGAAAGTCAGGCCTTCTCTCGCCGTTCGACGCTTTCGACGCGATGCCGCGAGCGAACGATGCTCACTCACGAGAACCCTGCCCCGCCAACGTGGTACTTACATAAATTACAGTTGGTCCAACACCTTTCGCAAAGTTCCGTGGAATTATGCATTTTCCTTCCGCACTGCCGATTATTTTTTTTCTTTTTTTCTTCTGTCTTTCTTCGTGTATCGAAGCGTTATAACGGCAGGCTCGGTCGTTCCTCGTTATCGAGTGTGCGCGCTCGCCTCGCGATGGAACATGGGTTTGCGGAGAAAATTGGCGAGTAGAGCGATCCCAGTTGGGTCTACAATTGCGGCGAAGCGTGCAGGAAAGCCGCGACGACGATAACAATCGCGGACAGCGGCAGCGTCGGAAGAGCATTTGACACGATCTCTTTGTTCGAAGACAAACCTCCGGGGAGGCGGGCGTAATCATAAAGCTTGAACTCGACCTATGACTCTCCACGTCATGGGTCTTCGCGACGAATGATATACCACCACGAGTATGTCCACTTTGTTGTAACTACGGGCGAAACTTTTCTTTTTTTTATCATGCCGGAAGTGTCTCTTGTCTGTAGGTAAAAGAAGGTTCGATCTTCGTGTCGCCGTGAGAGGAGGGGCCTAAGTTCATGAATTTCTTATGCGATGTGCTCGATCGTTGCGGAACGCGCGCATTGCAAGCTTGAATTGTAGCGGAATATATGACAGATGCACCGATGATTGTATACAATTCTTTGCCTCATGTATGCTCGACGATGATACGGGAAAAGGTGGGGCAAAATGGAACAGCAGGAAAATATGGGACGTTCGTGCAAATCAAACTTTGGGACAAAATGGAACAGGAAAATCTGGGACGTTCGTGAAAATCAAACGTTGGGACAAAATGAACCAGCAAACAATCATGAAATTCTGCGGAATATTCATTGTCTGAGGCGAAATGAACGGATACGAAAAATGAGAATACGGATTGATAAAGGTAGAATTTCAAAATTACCATTTTAAAAAGTTTTCTGTAATTTTTAGGATGAGCGAATTGATACTTTCTGACAAGAGTACGTTACATATCGCTTGTGGCGAATTATTTTCAATTCAAGCTTTTCATTTTTTTCAATGTATTTCAATCATGGTTAATCTTTCTATAGAAGTTTTCTATAGTGAAAGATAGGGCGAAATGTGCCGCTTTAGCAACTGAAGGAGTTTCTTCGGTGTATACAACCCTTCTTCACTACTTATGCACCAAAAAATAAATTTATCGCCCACCTCAAAGTATTAAAACGAAAGAAATCGAGCACGGAAAAAAAATTGAACTTTGCATGATTTTCTACTCATAAGCGAAGGATAAATTATTCTTGTTAGAAAAAACGAATTTTTCAATATTTATTATAACAAAAGAGATATTCGAAAGACGATTATCGGAATATAGGGGATAGCGGGGCAAAACGGCATACCGGGGCACAATGGTATGAAGTGGTAAAATAGAGTCCCCTGTATGATAGAATTAGGGTTAAATGGGGCAAGGGAAAGTCCCATTGAAATCGATTTTTTTTTGCTGTCCCATTTTGCCCCAGTTCTACTAAGCATTGGTCCCACTGTGCCTGAATGCCATTCTGTCCCGGCATGCCATTCTGCTCCGCTCTTCTCTAGTTTTATTTATCTCCATTTGTATTTTTCCTATCGTCCATTTCAGCCTAAAAACTAAACGGTCCAAAGAATTCCATTCAAAATCGTTCCCAATTTTTTTCAAGCAACCAGTGATCTTCGGCACAAATAATGGTCATGAAGCTTGAAAACCTAACTTTGATTGGATTCCATAAATTTTAGTGTCGGTCGTGTCCTAAATTTCGAGTTTCGAGACTGTTCCATTTTGCCCCACGACCCTGTATCACCGAAACTTCGTGAATTGCCGAAGCGGTCCATTTAGCCCCACCTTTCCCTTCATGAATCCAGAAGATTCGTGCAGTCTTTCAAGTTTGGTACGATATTCGTCAAACGTATCCAAAGCAACCGATCGAACACACGGAAATGCGTTGAGCAAATGGGATATGCACATGAGAATCGGTGCACCTGCGACGAGAGAGTGAGTTCTCGTCGTAATTTCAGTGGCGGCAGTTGGCGAGGACGTAGTTGCGACCCTTCGTCGATGTACTGAGAATAGAAATAAGACGCAATAATGCCAATAACTCTCGTCGTTCACGATCATCCCTAAGAACGACCTTTCAACGGCTCGTTCGCGATCGTACCCTACATCATCGGTTCATTATCTCACGATAATTCTTACGATTCCAGCATGTTCAAATCCCAAATCGTTCTGGCGTATCGAATTTCTCGACGAGAATCAAGATAATCGGGTGTCAATGAAGAACCGCATGAAATAACGATTTGCCGGGCATCTCGTCCGCCTCGATCGTCGTTTCACCTCGTAAAAGGATATCTCGAAAACCGATTGGAAAATATTCTGAATGCGATATCGCGAGACTCACGTTTCGTCACAGTGCGTTGATCCGGTGGGGTTCTCCTTCTCGGCTGACTATCCTCGATACCGGTCCCCAACCGTATCGTAAGTGGTATTAATGGCGATGCGAGACTCTCGGTGAAACGTATCTTAGCATACACAATGGCCATCGCGCGCGCGGGCCGCTATACCCTCTAATCGTTATTTTATGTATAAGAAGAAATAAAGGTTTTGCGCGCTCTCTCCGCCGAGACGTAGGTACGAGGGAAGTATAGCGAAGTTGCCGGGGCATTATCATGCCAAACTGTCGGCACACGAATCTCTCTTTACCCCACCGTTGTATACGATTATGGTAAAGGCCAAAGATAGGAAACGCTCGAAACAACTGAGCGATTGTAACAACCCACCGTTTTATGCACCATCGACTCGAGAGTGTGCGCAGCAAGCGGGCTAATGGAGATCCCTGGTTCGTAAAGTCTCGTCCCGGTTGTTGCCGCTGTCACGGGGTCACTTTACCGGGGCACAATCGAACGATCGTCAACCTTTGCTCCTTTCCTTTACGTCCGTCACGTCCTGTGCACTGTGTGTCGTGCTACTACCAGCGCACACTGTGCCGCACGGAGTTCAAACTGCTGGGGTTGAGACCTATACGATATTCCCGCATATAGGTGCCAGAACGATTAAATTGGCCCCGTGGGAAAAGACGGGGCTTGACATCGTTCGCTATTGTAACCATCGGCTGACCCACATTAAATTTCCATAATCCAACTATAACTCTCGATGTTTCTTTCTTTCCTATATGATTATTCACGGGAGACGATGGAATGGGAAGTTACAGCGAGCATACGGGAGGTTTGACCAATTGTAAATAAATCTTCGACCCATAGAGGGGGATCAAGTTTGAATGGAATTGAACACTTCACTTCGAAAAATGCAATAGCTTCCTGTTTGAAAGGCTCTATTGGGGGAAATAAAAATCATCTGGGATAAGCGACAGGTTTATCGTATGATCGCATTTTATTGCAATGGCCGCAAGAATACCGATGCAATTTTTTTCTGACTCGTTTTTAAAGTTACCGATCATGAGTGTAATCCTATTGTGTGCGTTTCCAGATGAGGCGAGCAATCATCCTTCCGAATTGAGATGCAGTAATACGAGAATTTGTATAAGTGAAAAAATTTAGAAAAATGTCTTGGGTTCGTGTCTTGCTTTTGATCGGAGATACTGGATGGATACCGATGACCTGAGGAAAAATTTCATTACTTCAGATGTAATGTAGAAATAACAAGATATACATAGGCTGAACTCGCAAATGTCATCCAAGTATATCACTTTCGCTATTACTAGTATTATCTGTCATGACATGCGAGAGAAACAGAAATTATTTGAAATTTTTACCCCATCAGTTCAGACGCGAGAAACTTCATTACTTCAAATATTCAAAATCGTCCGTTCGGTCGGTTCATAAACGATGAACTTGTAAAACGAACGTTTTTTTTCGTCCGACCGATTCAAACACGAGAAACGTAAAAAATGTTCGTATGAAACGTAAATCCTTTGTTCGATCGGATCATCAGCGATGAACTTGTAAAACGAACGCTTTTTATCGTCCGACCAATCCATACGCGAGAAACTTAGAAAGTATACGAAATCCTTCATTCGATCGGTTCATAAACGATATAATTGTACAACGAACGTTTTTTATCGTCTGATCGATCCATACGCGAGAAACTTCGAAAATCTTTGAAATCCTTCGTTCGATCGGTTCACAAGCGATGAACTTGTCAAACGAACGTTTTCAATCGTCCGATCGATCCATACGCAAGAAACTCAGAAAGTATACGCAATCGATCGGTCTATATACGACAAATTTGTTTGTTTTTTATTGTCCAAAGTAGTCTCAATCGTTTGTATTTGGCGCAAGCCACAAGAAGATTCAAGGTTAATCATGATATGATCGTTCAATTGTTCAAAATCACCTTGGCCAGGTACCAACAGACCGGCTTCTGCTGACTATTCCTCAACTGACGAACAAAAATTACATTCATACGATGCACAGAATGGATCCGGCAGTCAATGGTCAACACCCGAACGCCAAAAAAGGACACACCTATTTCGGTACTTCGAATGTCCATCACGAAGGAATGAAGATTGACGCGCATCAACCGAGAGTTATCGTGCTCGCCTACGAGCTATCGAATTAAGAAATTCAAACTCGTGAATGGATCGATCAATATTATTAGTCAAAGCCATTATCCGTCTGTCCCGTCCAGAAACCTTGTGTGCGTCAAGTTTTCTACATGCCCGTTGGGCGCGCGAGAAACGTCAGGAGAGGCCGCGCCACCGCAGCCATCAGAGACGATGGAGGCCGGCATAAGCGAGCATCCACATCGAGCCGAGCGAGCGCGCTCTCGCGCGTCGGGGCGGAGTTCAAGCGTCTCCGGCTGTCAGCGTTGTCAGCGATTAGGCACGCGTTGTCGGCCGCTGAAAAGGGTTCATTAGATTACGTAACACTTGCCGCCCGTCGCTATGCCCATCATTCTGTCGGGTTCTCTCGCGTCGAGCCGGCAGCAGCAGCAGCAGCACCAGCAGCCTGACGCGAAGGCATCGCCGCGGTACGTTATACGGCCGCGATACTAAATCCCTGCCAAGAATCGCGCTTACGTTGCGAGAATATAAGGATCATCATTGGGTCGAGGCGGAGGAGTAGAGACGAGAGAAGAGTACCCTCGCTTCTCCTATCTCGCAGCGCCAATTGTGTGCTCACGGCTTTGTCAGTTTCGTATGTACGAAGCCCACGCGTTCTCACCCTTCTCAAGTCCCCTTCACAATACAGCCCATCGTTGATATAACAACCCCTTGTCACGCGGCTTGACACTGCATCGTGGCCCAAAAGGACGACTCATTTATCGAAAAATATTTATCATGCAAATAAACTTAACCGGCATCGCTGGTTGTTAAATCGTGGAATTACTCCGACACGCTCGAGGGGGGGGCTGCACAGAAGTCCCGTCCGGTAAACATTGGTTAATCAAATTCGTTTCACGCTGATCTTTCACCGCGGGGCTCATTACTCGGCTCGTTCTCCCGCATCTGAGACTGCTTCGTTCCAGCACAGAAGTGGACGCAAGAGCCCGGCCGTTATTGGAAGGCAGAGCCGAGAAGAAGCATCGAGGAACGGAAGATACAGTGTAGCGATAAGCATGCGATTGGAGAGGCATCGTGCTGGCGAAGCACAAGGGGATAGGCACTCGAGTGTATACGATGTACCCATATAGTATAGGAGTACACTTGTGTTGCCTAGCTTCAAAGTAACATCTGTATTAATGGCCGTTGAACGAACAGTAGCCGCACGACGGCGGTCGACTCGCGGTGCGGTACGTCCCTCTCCTCCTCCTCCTCCCCATTGCCGCTCGTCTCGCGATGGCGTGCATACCGTTCCACCGGGCACTTATGTCGGATATAGATATACCAATCTGTGGAGCTTATAGCGAGGTTCTTGCTCGAGGGCTCCCGGAGAGAAGACCGTGTCGTAGAGGTATACGTACGAGACCCGCGAGAGACCAACGACCAGGCGCTCGAACGTATATCCCTATAACTATTGCCCACGGCCCCCGTAGCTTGCTTCTGGTTTCTGGTCCCGTCGCCGCCAGTCGCCCGTGAGAGTCATGAGAAACCGCGGGCGGGCTGTAAGTGCATATCTTACTTGCGCGAGAGAAAAGGGACGCGCAACGTTCCGCGGAGCGTGCACGACTCGCGAGGACGGATGTCACCATATTTTATATCATACCGCCATAGGTTGGGGCGGCAGCCCACCCTTAACGCGCTCGTTGCACGAGTTTATGGACCGTGACTGTACGGATCCGTCGGCTTTTGAAGATTTTACCGACAGCGCGGAGTCGTACGTTCCTTGGTTTGCGGCACTCGCGGACTCGGGCTTCAACGAAATTGAGATTAGATGCCGCGAATACGCTTTTGGTGCATCGCAACGAGACGAGTCCGACGATTTTTTAATTTTATTGCGAACGAAGAAGCTGCATATATTTTTTTTTGCGGAGATATTTTCGGTTGTGCAATATTTGAGATCAATAACAAAATGGATATTTTTTGAACTCCAAAAAAAAAAGTATATGTATAAAAATATAAAAAATAAGATGATATTCAAAATTATCATTTTTTAAAAATTAATGTATTTTTCAATTTTTTTCCTTCATTCGCTATAAAAAAAATAATCGTCAAAATCGTCGCAAGTTTGGCGCAAGATAAACTCGGAAAAAGGGAGACTAAAATTTCGTCCGTTGCCAATCGTTTATTAGGTCTCGTTGTGGCCCTTCCGGAAATGGCACCGCAAATATTGGAGTTCGCGAAACTGTGTACGGAAAACGTAAACATGTTTTTTTTTTAGCGATGCGGCTTCCGAACGGTTTCGAGTACTTCTATTTCATTGTTTCCGGTTTTTTTGTTAAAAATAAAATATTTATTTAACGTTTCGAATTCCGTTCGGACTCTTGCTCGCAAATCTTATATTACTTTTTTGTCTCTCTTTTAAATATTTTTTCCGATGATTAATCGTCGGTCGAACGTAAGACGAGCCGTTACGACAGAGAAAGAAATCATTATTTTTTCGCACAAGTAAAAGACATTCCGACTGATAAACGACTTCGATGAAAAAAAATTTAATCAATCAAAAAGAACGAAATAATAAAAAATAAATTGCATAATAATCGGGAGATTTCCACGTTCACCAAACAATAATGCCGAACAATGTGAGAATCTCCCGATCATGTAAATGATTGTCTACGATTTCGTTCTGTTTCATTGATTAATTTTTTTTATACAACTTTTTCATCGGTCGGTGATTTTTTCGATTTTTGTTGAAGCTTTTTAAATGACTACTGTACACATTGCTTGTAATCGCAGTGTACCGCGAAAGTCACATACTTTAATTTTTTACGATCATTATTCGAATCGTCTGTTTTCCGTGTATTTTTCGACTGTGCATTAAATAAATAATGAAATAATGAATAATAAAAAAAATATGTATCAATAAAAAATAAAAATGTATTATCTCTAATAATTGTAAATACTAATGTATATAAAAAAAAAGCCACGATTGCAAAATAATTGCATGATTGATGAATCGACAAAAGGGTTGTTTATTTGTACGAGTGTGAAAGCGAGCGAATTACGAAAAGTATTTGGTGTCGCGCGAAAGTCACATACTTTAATTTTTTACGATCATTATTGGAATCGTCTGTTTTCCGTGTATTTTTCGACTGTGCATTAAATAAATAATGAAATAATGAATAATAAAAAATATATGTATCAATAAAAAATAAAAATGTATTATCTCTAATAATTGTAAATACTAATGTATATAAAAAAAAAAGCCACGATTGCAAAATAATTGCATGATTGATGAATCGACAAAAGGGTTGTTTATTTGTACGAGTGTGAAAGCGAGCGAATTACGAAAAGTATTTGGTGTCGCCCGATGACCCATTATTTCGAAGGATCATACAGCAGCATCAGTACAGAGACGGTTAGCAAAAACATTTTTCACCAAACCACAGTCGATATAGACCGTTGATAAAATTCAGAGAGATCGCGCGCCGAAATACGAGATTCGGTCGAAAATAGAACGGTAAAAAAAAATATGAATGGGATGACGAAAAAAAAGCTACGATCGTATACAATTAACGATTGCGCAGAGAACGCGATGGATATTCTATATCACTGTCGTATATAAATGTACGTGTTTATATACAATATAATGTGTATAGTACGTTAGTTACCGTCGCGTTTCTGTTTCGAATAGAAAACGGATAGAGATACACGCCACATATGTATAAATATATATGGATAAACGAGTGAGAGCGGTTCGCCGCATGCAATCCGCAAAAACTGAATTTTCATCCCGCCTCTCCGCCCCCGCGACGCGCACGTCAATCGATATATTGACCTATCGGTTGTATTGGAAAATAAATTCCATGATATACAGCCGATACGTATAGACGGACACGAGAATATCCATTGAATCGTTATACCAGCGGTGAATACAAATCTGTTTGATACCGGAAAACATAGGACGAGGATGAGGAGAGACCGCTCCATGGGGAATGGGATTCAAAGCCGTATTGTGCTTGTTTCACGAGGTGAAAAACAATTCGGGCATTACCGTAATTCCCTGGGTTACAATGGAAGAGACATTTATTTATAAAGAATGAATAAAACGTTGTGAAAAAACATTGAAAAAAATGCTGTTTTATCAACCTTTCAAAGAGCGAGAGCACGTTGATTAACTGCACCAGTTCCAGAAAAGTAAGAGCAATTTGCGAATACTTCTCAATGGTATCAAAGCCTGAAAAAATTCATCCATGTTAAAGGTACTGAAAACATTAATTTTGCATAATAATAATTTCAAATTGTTATTAACAAATTAAAAAAAAAATAATTTTCAACAAGTTCCCGGAAACACTATTTTTTTTAATGAAAATCATTCGTTCATTTCTTTTTATTTCAGATTTTTCAATTTGCTTTGAATTTTTTTTTATGAAAAATAAGTGTAAAAGACTCAAAATTCAAAGCAAATAGAAAAATCTGAAAAAATTAATACGTATTTAGAAAAATGAACGAATTATGCTCATTAAAAAAGAAATTGTGTTTCCGGGAATTTGTTAAATATTAATTCTTTTATGAAATTGCAAATACTCCTCGATGGAATAAAAACCTGAAAAATGCATCAATGTTAAAGGTACTGAAAACATTAATTTTGCATACTAATAATTCCAAATTGTTATTAACAAATTGATAAAAAAATAAATTTTTAACAAGTTCCCGGAAGCACCATTTTTTTTTTAACAAAAATGATTCGTCCATTTTTTTTTTATTTCAGATTTTCCAATTTGCATTGAATTTTTTTTTATGGAAAATAAGTGTAGAAGACTTAAAATTTAAAGCAGATTGAAAAATCTGAAAAAATTCATAAGTATTTGGAAAAATGAACGAATCATGTTTGTAGAAATTTGTAGGAAAATTAGTTTTTTGATCAATTTGTTAATAACATTTACGAATTATTATTATGCAAGATTAATTTTTTCAGTACCTTTACCATGCATAAATTTGAAAAAATGGCGGTTTAATAACAATCCAACCGAGCGAGAGCGCGATGATTAACTGCACCGAGGGGCGATGATAGAAAAAAACCATTAGAGAGGCTTTCACCGATGTCTCACGCCTCGGGAATTTTGATGGGAACTCGACGGCTATGAAACCCAGGTGTTCGGGGTTATAAAACATTGCGAAACCTTACGACGAATAATAAACGCGCGTATCGGCGATACGCGCGCGTAAAACACGACAATCGCATCGGAAATCGCGCGGGCTTCGAAGGTGGAGCGGAGAAGTATAGAGGACGAGGTTATTCGCGTGGGTTCCGCGTTAATCGAATCTACCTCCACCTACAGTTAGAGCATTCGATGTGTACGTATCGCGGCGTTATGAAAATTCAAACCGGATGCCGTAAATCTAATCGCGTTGTGTCGCGCGAATAAAGTCGAGATTAGCCGAGCTCGACGATTATGCAAAGTAAACGAGAAAATTATAATAATGTTTATTATCTCGTTGAAGCGTAAGAGAGATTCGGTAGAGTGAATTTTTACTTGGCGTCTAATTGGCGACGGGGAGACGGCACAAGGGGATTTTAAGAAGCCTTCCTGGCGCCTCGAAAAGATCGTCGATTTTTTTTTCTCGAATTGTGGGAGCAAATTAATTTTTTTGTCTTGCCCACTAAAAAAAAATTACATAGTAAAATAGTGTACAGTTATATTTACAGTGAAAATTTTTTTCCAGACGACACGCCTATATTTGATAGTTACAGTAATACCGTTAAATGATAATGATAATTATAATTATAGTTCAATTATGTAATTAAATTTTTTTTAATAGTAACTTTAATAGTGCCCCCAGGGAATTATTCAGTATAGTGAAAATAACTACATTTTTCTCGTTGTGCACCTATACATTTTGAGCGTCAAATAAAAAAAACGGCCGCCAGAATATTTTTATCAGTATGAAATTTTAGGGAATGTTTTTAAGGAATTTAGGAATTGCAAAAAAACATCGAAAATTAGCGTCCACCATCGATTCGTCTGTATACTGTATGGTTCATAATAAATATCGAACACACTTTGTTTCTTCAATTTTCAGACAAATAATTGAGGTAGTTAGGTTGCTTCGCGCTCATTTTGCATAGATTTGAGAAAATTGAGAACAAATTTTAGATATTTCTCGGTGATGTAAAAATCTGAAAAAAATGCATGCACATTAGAGGTACTCAAAAGATTTATTTTACATAACAATAATTCCCAAATGTTATTAACAAAACGATAATAAAATTACTTTTTCAACTATTTTCTCGGAAACACAATATTTTTTTAATGAAAATGATTCCTTTATTTTTCTCAATATGTATGCATTTTTTCAGATTTTCCAATTTGCTTTGAATTTCGAGTTTTTTTACACTTCTTTTTCATAATAAAAAATTCAAAGCGAATTGGAAAATCTGAAATATTCATACGTATTCAAAAACATAAACATACCCATAAGCATATAAAAATTTTTGAAATTTTATAAATACATTTAAAAATCGTAGGGATTTGTTCTTGTCGGAAAGATTGAAAAAAAATAATGATTTTTTTGCAAAAAATGTAAAAAACGACGTCAACGAGTTCAAAAACAGTTCGCGAACTATTTTTTGATAATAAAAAAAAAAAGTCATATGAGCCACGTAAACTTAAAAAAAAACTTTGCTCGTTCTTTCTTTTAATGCACCTGTATTTATTTGTGTTCTAAGGCCTCGGTAAGTTGTTTTTTTTTAAGTTTACTTGGGTCATACGATGTTTTTTTTTCTTTTCTTAATCATAAAAAAATAGTTTGCGAACTATTTTGAAACTACTCGGCGTCGTTTTTTACATTTCTTACAAGAAACTGATTTTTCATTGTTTTAATCTTTACAACAAGAACAAATTCTTTCTAATCTTTAAATCCATTTATATAATCTTAAATCTCTTCAGACAGATGTGGTCGCATAATGAACTTGTGCGAGCATTCCAGTTAATTATTCCATTGCGAACAGCAGCGAGCTCGAGAGCCCGATGAAAAAGAAAAAAAGGGAGAAAGGTGAGATGCCGGAAGTATTCTCGGCCTGTAGTATATCTTACCGCCGGTTCTCTCGGAATATCCAGGGTAGATCCGGGCGCGAAGTCCACGAGGGAAGCCCGAGAAGGGTGTATATAGGCGTGAGAGAGAGCCGGCAATTGTTTCATCTCGGTTGGCGGCTCGACAGGCCGAGGGATTAAGGCAGCTTAACCCTGCGGTGCTCTTAGCTTACGTAACTGGCAGCCCGAATCGCGCGCCAAAGAGATAAAGATACGGGGGTCTAACGCGAGAATGAGGGAAGAGAAGAGAACGAGAGTTGTCGGACGGGCAGCCCGGGGAGTCCGGAGGTCCGAGTAGCCGAGCAGCGAGCAGAAAATCAAGCAATCCGGCAGGCTTTTGCTGAGGATCTGCTGCTGCTGCTGCTGCTGCTGCTGCTGCTGCTGCTGCTGCTGCTGCTGCTGCTGCTGCTGCTGCTGCTGCTGCTGCCGTGGTAGGCGTTGCTTTACGAGACGCGTTGGCCGCCGATATTTCGTATAATAAATTTACGGCGGATTGGAGGCGTACCGGAGGGGAGGCGGAGGCAGGGCAAGCAGTCACCGAAGGAGGAGAGAAGAAGTGAAACAGCATCGGGAGTCTAACATCCTTCTTCTCGTGCTGGCCCGCAACGTCAAGGCGATACGGTCAGGACGTACGGAGCGAGAGAGCGAAAGAGAGACGAGACGATCCTGATTCGACGTGGCCGTGGCCCGGACGCCGAGAGTCTTCCAGTCGCGGCATCGCTTTGCGCTTTACGACGCAGATATGCACTTGGATTTATGGCCGGTCCGTAACGCCAGCCAAATTACTAGGCGAAGGTTCTTTACGATCGTTAATCTCCTCTCGCGCGTTCGCGCGGCGTGTCTCGGGGCCTCCTACCTCTTATACCATACCTACCCTTCCTCCTCCCTCCTCCTCCTCCTCCTCCTCCGACTCTCTCGCGGTTTCACAACTTTACGAGGGCAGCGTGATACTTACGCAGAGTCGAGACGAGGCGATCGTCTAGTTTACGGACGAGCTCCACCGAATCTTCCTCTAGCTGTTATAGACAACATTCAACCCCGCCGCAAACCCATCTTCCGCGTTTATATTTTCGTATCTCTCCGTTCGATTATATATCTCGTTCTTTTCATCGCGTGAACCCCACCGAGCGTCTCCTCGCGCTTAATCATCCTTTTTACCGCTCTCGACTCGCCCGGCACTTTACTCTATGCTCGTCCCTCCGCTCTTTCCACCTCTCACTCCGAGGTCTCTCCTCGTCGACTTACCGCGAAACGATTTATTTCACCGGCTTTCGCGTCAAGCCGCGCGAGCGCCGAGACTGTTTGCCGAGGGAGCGAGAAACCGGCAGAATGAGAGAGCACTGAGGAAAAAAATCGGTTGACCCGATTAAATCGGTAGAAATCGGCTTAAAAATCGGTTGCTGAGAAATAATTATTTTCATAGGAAGCAAAGAAGCAGTCGATCTGATAGTTAACTCGAATGTTGATAATACTTTTTTGGCAATTCGTAAACACCGATTTTGTCCACTCAGCCGATTTTTTCCCTGTCCATCGAAAGGATAATTTAGAATCTTGTTGAGTGAGCGAGAGACCGAGAAAAGAAGAAGAGTACCGTGCTGAAAAAAATCCTTCGATCCGACTGAATCGGTAGAAATCGGTAAAAAATCGGTTGCTTGAAAGAAATAATTTGTATGGGATGAAATAAAGTAGTAATTTTAAATCATCAAAATATTTGTTTCGCCAGCGGCAAGTGCCGATTTCATCGATTCAACCGATTTTTTTTGGAGTTCATCGAAACGATCATTTTTATGCGAAAAAGAGAGAGGCTCGCGCGCGTCACTGACGATTTCTGCTAAAAACCCTCTCTCTCTCAGATAGTCATAAAAATGCTATATTGTAACCGATCTTTAGCGCGCATTTGCGTTTTCTACGTCGACGTGTATTATTGTTTTACGATTCAATAATTTAAATTGAAAGAGAAAGACTTTGAAACGGAAAAAAATAGAGTAATAAAATAAATAATACAATTGCGTGTGTGGCGATACGTTCGAGCGTGCATGAAAAGGCTGATTTAATGATTGAGAGAAATAACTTTACGGCGAATATCTTTATGGGCTTTTGGTCATATAAAAGCATGTCTGTCGTAAGTGAACGTCTTATATACATGGCGTGAATAACGCTGCTTTCGCATAATAATAATTATTATATACAGCAAGATTCACAATAAATATCGAATCGGTCGTTCCTTTTTTTTTCATCAATTGTCATTTAAACAAAACCAAATTTCACTATAAAAACTAAGATCTGATATTTTAAATATAATATCAGTGATACGAACTTTTGACAGTTTAAATATTAATTGACTCGAAGTTTATTCGAAAGAATTCGTTCTTCGTGTACAGATTAATTCTTTAAAATGAAAATCAAGCCGATTATTAATATACATTTTTTTAAAATTATTATAGTATTTATAAAAATTCAATTTCAATATTATCAATGAAACTTAAAGAATTTATATCACACCGCGTTCTTTTCGCATCAGTTCGAGAAAAGTGAGAGCAAATTTCAGTACTTCTCGATGATAGAAAAATCTGAAAAAAATCATGCGTATTTAGAAAGATAAACGAATCATTTCCATTTTTACAAATTGGGTTTCCGGGAATTTTGTTAAATTTGATTTTTTGATCAATTCATTGATAACATTTTGGACTTATTATTATTGTGGAAAATCAATTTTTTTAGTACCTTTTATACGCATGGATTTTTTCAGATTTTTATTCCATCGACAATAATTTGGAATTTGCTTTCCATTTTCTCGAATTTATGCGAAATTAGCGCGAAGCGCGAAAATAATTCATTCTTTGTATGAAAATTGAAGAAACGAAGTAGATTCGATATTCATTATGAATCATATTGTATACAGACGGATCGATGATCGACGCAAATTTTCGTCCCGAGATCGTTCAACACTCATTACAATTATTAACGACACCGCGTAGCGGAGTCGAGATTCCTGGCGAGAGCCCTCCAGTTGTTGACCGATAAACGAATCTGAATTATCCATTGGCACGAACTCAAGGGGATTTTTCTTCATCGCAACCGTATCCTTTCTGCCCGTAATGGTATTATCTCGTCGCGTTTGATGGCGAAAGGGAGAAAAAAATAAAAGAAAAAAACAAGTATAATATAATGTACGAAATTATTATGCGACAATTTAGTATGTAAATTGCACGTTTATCCGTAAAGTAATGCGCGATAAAAATTAACATATTTAACACTTAGCCGGGACCGTGGAAGCTCCCGGGTGTGTGAGACAGGCCGGGTCTGTGTATGGTGAAAACTGTCGAGATAAGATATACACTTGGGACGTTTTTTTAACAGTGCACGAACCCGTCGATGTTATATACGATATATCATCGGGACTCGAATCGCTCTCGGGAATACGCGTATACAGGTTTATATGGTACTTGTATTCGTTGCGTGGCGAAAAAAAAAAAAAAAAAAAAAATGAGCTGGTCCTTTCGAGCCAGAGCGTTGCCCGGCGTTCCATATTAATTTTATTCTTCGCACGCCATCGCGAAGATTACAGTCTCGTTGTAAATTAAAATGCGCCTCGTAAATTGGTTTCAACCGGGATGAGAAGGAGGCGGCTCGGGCTGCGGATCGGTGTGCCGATCGTAATACGCTCTTGGGCCAGCGGAGACCCCTCGATTATCCGTGTCCTGGCACTCTCTTCTCGTGAGGGATCTTCCTTTTTTTTTTTTTTTTTTTTTTTTTGACCGGTAGCCATCCCGACAGAGTTATACTTTAACTTTAACGAACAGCTGCTTGTCTAATAATGATGTACGGCGTGGCATTAACGCAGGCTAATGTTTTATATTGAATAAATCGTTGCAACGCCCGGAGTCTCCGGTTCGTACTCGTCTTTTTTAATCTTCGTCAATTTTAATAGCGACAATGCCTCTTCAACGTGCATGTCTTGTCAACATACGTTTTTTTGCTTCTTAACAGAGTAAATTTATTTTAGTTGAGAAACATGTTTTCGAGATTTTCATGTCAGGACACTAAAAATCGACTGCAAGGTCTAGAAAAGTGATCCGGAGAAAAATTTATTTGTGTTTATAGGCGCACGGAGAAGGCACGGAGAGAGTTTAGTAAGTTTATCTAAATACTCGATTCAATACATGGAACTAAATATTTAGTTGACCTGAAAAAACTTGGTTGCCTCTGATATTGGTCGGTTAATTAAGAGAAGTGAGCATCGAAAAATTTCGAAAATTTCTATTTCTTTTTTCATAGTCTGTTACTACAATCTCTTCCGAATATTTTGGCGCAAAGCAAACTGGAAAATTCGCAAAATTGAGCTTAGAAGAGCAAAACGACTGAGGAGACAAGAAAACTCCAATACTCCGCACACGGCTGGCGCGTTGCGTCGCGCGAACTTTAAACGCGTTTTTAAATAAACAGCATTTTGTACTAGTTTTGCCACGATGACTCAAGAACGAGTAAAGATATCAGCTTGATTTAAAAAAAATTATAGCAATCAACTTTCTCTACAAAGTGAATCTGAAACTATGTAAACATTTTTGAAATTTTTTATTGTTATTACAACAAATGTCATCGGTTTTTTCGATGTTCGAATTTCAGCCGCCATTTTTGTAATTTTCGTGGGTTTTTCAAAAATGTTAGGCTCAATCTGCAGAGGAACATCTCCCGAAGAGAATGGTATTTAAAGATTACCCAAAACTTGAATCGGCCACTCGGAATCCCGGCAACAAGAGAGCAGTGCATGGCTATCTTAATCTGTTCGTATTTCCCTTAAATATTCATATTTTTCAAGCTACAACCTCCCGATTTAATTGCCAACATTTCTATAAAAATGTTACAAAAAAGAAAATGTATGTATGTTGTTTACTCATCCCGATGCAATGAATTGTTCATCAAATTAATTATCTTCCTGAACGAACTAAATGAAAGTTAGTTGCGTATTCAACCGAGCATTTAGTAAACCTTACTACATTTTTTGTCAGTGCTTGACCGAATTCTTTCAGCTTTCTGGCGACTGAACTTTTGACATATTTGAATCAAATCTAGACAATAATTGATATTCGTTTGGAATTACATTTTTTACGAGTCCACCAAGCCGTTCAAAATTTATAGCATGTAACATTTTTAAGAAAAAGCTTCAAATTTGGATCACAAGTAAATTTTGTCAAATATGAAGCCATGAATATAAAGCCATCACATGTTATGGATTTTTTTTTTAATATCCCTTTTTATCTTTTTTTATCTACGTGTTTTTTTTACCATATTTATAATTAAAGTCACCCATGAAAAATTGATGCAAATTAGACTCGCACATCGTTTTCGAATTTTATTCCGAGCATTATTTGCGAAGCTTCCTCGTCGAGGAAGGCAAAATTGGTCAACTAACAATCTCACGGAGAAGCTTTGTAAACGGTAAAAACCAAAATGACAAAGCGACGTGGGCGACCAATTTGGACCTTTTTTCAACATTGAAACACAGCGAATCGAAGCTACGAGCGACGAGCAAGAATAGAGTTCCGAACGAGCGACGACACGTGAATGATCCGCGCGTTCATTATTTCGCTGCCACTCGCGAGATCGCTGAACAGGGATGAGAGCTGACGAGAGCTAAACAGCAGCCAGCAGCGAGTTCTCCTCCCCCGACGTCAGTCACGATAAAGCCCGTCTACTTTCGGAATCGTCGAGACACGCGGAATAGCGGTCGGGGAGACGTAAAAACGCGACGGCGGAACGTCGAAGCCTAGATGAGCCGTTCGGCGCGATTCTAGCTGGTTCATAACCAGCGAACCATCGCGCATGGATAACCCGGTTAAAGTCCTTTTTTTCCCGACGGATGTTACGCTCTCGCCTCTGCCTGCTTGCTGTATTATCTGCCTCTTTTTTTTTCTTCTTCGCAACATGAGATTGCATTACCTCTGCAACCGTCACGAGATTTGACAAGCCACCGGAACGCCCGCCAATTTTCTTCCGTATCTGACGGGGCGCCAGCGGCGGTAACGTCGAATTTGCGGAGGGAAAAGAGAAAATAGCCTGGGCCGGTGGCCCCGCGCGCGCGGAGCTCTCTCTGTACTCAACGAGTGAGTATCCCGCACCACCGGAGACGCAAACTCGCCTGTCAGTTTTATTTAACCAAGAGCGAACGATGGTTCGGCCCTTTTTGTTTCCACTCGTCGGCCCTCTCGCTGCCTCGCTCTCGCCCTCCCCGCGTTGCCA
The DNA here is from genome assembly GCA_963924025.1 of Ischnus inquisitorius. Lineage (NCBI taxonomy): Eukaryota > Metazoa > Arthropoda > Insecta > Hymenoptera > Ichneumonidae > Ischnus > Ischnus inquisitorius. The sequence goes on along the minus strand of OZ001249.1, from coordinate 16,776,454 downwards.
CCGTTCCCGCGCTCCGCGCAAAAGTTAATTCAGACGGACACGAGTATCAGTTCAATGAAAAATGAAAAACACAATGAGAAAAAAAAAGTGAGACGAGCTACATGTAAATGCGTATATGTTAAAATTTTGATGGACATTTGAACATTCAATGGGCATGAAAATTCAGCATTTCGAAAATGATATTTGAACACGAGGGAGCGTGAGCTAATACCGCCAGCGGGGCAAACCGGCTGATTTTAGAGCTTTGAAGGATATCGAGATAAATTTCGAATTACCTTGCTATTATTGTTTAAGCGAAAAATAAAGTATCGAAACTGATTTTATCTTTTTAGCTACTCTGGAAAAGTTTCTAGAGCGATGTTGTATGTTTTTCGTTTACGAAATTGACAGATTTGGAGATGGGATTTTTTTTAGTCAACGTATCTTGGCATTATAGGTAACAGCAATCGTTTTGTTGTTCTTTTGCCGGCATTCAAATCCTGGTCGTAGTCAAAATGTTGAAACATGGCATTTTTATTACAAAAAACAAGGTGACTCTTTGACGATTCTTTCTTGAAGAGCTTCAAAAACGCGATGGTTTTCTGTAGGGTATGATCAGCCAGTAGGGTTCCGCAGGGTATGATCTCCCGGTCCAGGCATACTTCTTAATTTAGAATCAATCCAGTACTATGTTGAAGTCGAGTCGAGTCGAACCCTCGGTAATTAAATTTTTATATAATATTAAACTTTGACGTCGAAGGGACGCGGATGAATGACGCGAAACATCCATCAAATCTCGTCCCGACCTGCGATTTCAAAACTCCCCGACAGTTCGGATAAATGGTCAAGAAAAGCTTCGCATCGAAGCAGCAAAGTCTGCCAAACTGCGGCGTACCTCGAAGAATTGGCACTCTCACAAACCTTAATAATAAATACATAAACGACGACAATTCGCGTGAGTTCGATTTTATATTATTCGACAAAAATTTCATGCCAGCCTCGCAGCGAATCCTGAAGGGACCAGAATCAGAAACTCCAAAAATAAACTAAAAACAAAAAAAAAAACGACCAAAAATCTGCTCTAGGCGAGGGCGCGACCCCGAGATTTCGAAACATGATTTAGCACTCTGCGCGATTTCGACATTGGAGAGTTTTCGTCGTATGCCAGGTCGTAGTTCTCCGAGGGGTTTGCGCGACGCGAACTGGAACGTGCGCAGCGGACGGGGGAGGGCGCGCTTTTCCGCGACAAGCATAAAACCCGGGGGGCCAAAAAGACAGAGAGATGTATATTCCGCGAGTTCCGTAACGGTAATAATTCACAGATAGATCGGTACATGCATCTCCGTCGAATATTCTGTTCTCTCGTCGTTCGTCGTGGACGCGAGGGGAACAGCCGACGTTCTTCCATCGTATGTAGGGGAGAGCGGGGCAAAATGGTATTGGGGCAAAATGGGACAGCAAAAAAATCGACTTCGATGGAACTCTCCCTTGTCCCATTTTGCCCTAATTATACCATAGAGAGGACTCTATTTTGCCATTTCATACCATTTTGCCCCGGTGTGCCGTTCTGCCCCACTCTTCCCTACGCTCGCGCGTGAAGCGCGCGAGCTTCGCCGGCACCCCTTTGAAATATTTCACGCAGTGCCGCAGTGGGTAGATCGGACGTCGAGAGCGCATCGACAAGGTCGCCAGCCTTTATCCCCCCCCACGAGCGAGGACAGGGTGGGGGGTGGATGAAGGGGGCTTTGGAACGCGCGCGTACATCGCTCATAAACGTCAACGACAGTTCTCGAGTTCCGAGTGGCGACACTATCGACTATCGATGCTCTCTCGCTGTCACACATCGTGTCTACCCCATTTACAACGCGCATTACGTACATATGTATATACTATATACGATACATGTATATTGGTTATGCAGGCTGCGAGATGGAACGCATTATCGGACTTGACGTGCGGGTCATGCATGCCACTACTATAATTCACTCAAGGGTCGAGCTAATTATACAGCCGTGTGACGTGGATAGAGTTCAGCCAGCTTGTACTAAACGTCCGTTTAACCCTTCAACGGGCGAGCCACAAATTATTCTTGTCGAGTAAAGATAATGCCGCGAAAAAAAAATGTATTCTACAATTTTTTTTATATTTCACTTAGGTTGTGGAAGAAAGGGAAAAATGAGCTCGCAATGGGCATCCGAGATAAAATAGGCACATGGTCACGAAGTTGATTCGAAAAATTGACGGTGAACAGTGGAATAAATTGAGAATTTTTTTTGAAAAATGTGAATTTTGTGTTTTTAAATTTTTTCAATTTTTTTTTTTAGAATTTCGGTCTATTTTTATGTCTGGCTCGAGACTGGTTTTAGATTTGTAGTCTCAAGTTTCAACGCAAAATCAAGACCCAACGCAGTCGCTGAAAATGTACAATGAAACAGTGAAGGATACGATTTAATCAAGATTTCGATGGAACTTGAACGCCTTTCGACTCGCCTCTTGACTTACAAACTATCCACGTTTTCAATAGGAGCGGCTTTAAGCCAATATTCAAGTTGAAACTTACGTTCGGCTTTACGTTCTTGAATTCGGCTCCGAGAAGCGCGATAAGTAAAGTTTTAACGAACGTTTTTTCGATCGTACAAACAGTGACTCAATACACTGTTTCACATCTTTTACAAAACGTCCAAGCACACTAAAGTCATGGGCAAGAACAATACACGGTGGAGAAACGCAATTCCCAGAGAACGTCAAGGGCTCGAGGAGCGCGGGACAATGCCGTGTCGACGTCTCGGAATATTTTCACATGTGTCGAAAGCATCGCAAAAGTAACCACATAAATAGCGCTGCGCGGCGAACAAGAGTCAAGGAGGGTGAAGGGAGATTGTACACTGCGGTATAGTGCGCCATCGTGGATAAGTGGTCTTCGAGAGGCTTATACGAAACGGCGGCAGGGGTTGAAAGATCTCCGCGAGCAAACTCGAGGGCCGAGGGCTCCGCTGAAACACACAGAAAGAAAAAGAGAGCGGCAAAGAGAGGACAGAGGGGGTGAGTCCATACATCATCGAGAAAGCCACTCGAGGTCTCGAACAAAGTCGGGGAGTCGGTGCTCACCGGAATATGGAGTGTACCCGAAGCGGGAGAGTTAGAGTACAAGCCCGGAGAGAGAAAAGAGTCGAGAGAGTATTGCGTGGAAGAGAGTCGCAAGCGCGAGAAGCTCATAGAGGGTAGAGAATAAGTGAAGAAGGTGAAGTGCGCGGAGTAGCCGGGTTATAACTTCGAGGGCCGACGGTGCGCGATTGTGAACGGCAACGACGATCGGGAGGGAGGCTCGCCCGGCGAGGGAGGAACGGAAAATAACTCCGGGGTGTGCAAATTTTTCGGCTACGATAAGGCCGGGGGTGGGTTAGCGGGAGGGGGGAGGGGCGAGAATGCGTAACTCGTAGCGAGAAGGTTTTACGAATTGACGCGGCGGCGGGAACGGCGGAGAGAGCGGCGCGGGCGCCGGACCCGGTGGCCCAAACGCAAGGAGAACGGCGACAGGGAGGGAGGGAGAGACGGTTGAAAGAGAGGGTGCTTTCGGGCATGTGTTCTATAGATATAATTCCTCGCGAGTGTAGGCGCAGAAAGAGAGAGAGAGAGAGACGATGGCGACGGTGAAGGAGGTGGAGGTATGGCCATAAAACAACGGGCGCAGTCTGCTTGTTACCCAGACGCCGTAAACTCCGGGTATGAATCTGAATTATGGAATTATATGGCGCAGTAACTCATATCCTTGGCGCATGTAGGGTGGGCTCCGAGACCCCCTTAAATCATACGCTACACTCGTTTGCCGGATCTCTCTTCCTCGCGGACTCAATCCCTCTCTTTTTCCATCTCTTCCTATCCCCCCCTCATCCTCCCCCCGCCCCCTCGCCCCCTTTTGCTCCTTCCCTCTCGAACTCTTTCTACCTCTTTTACTCTTTCATTCGCTGCTACACGGGCTCTCCATGTACGCTAGCTCTCGTTCATCGTACTCACTCGTCTCGATCGTTTCGCGGCTTTCCCCTCGCTAGCCAGTCCTCGATTTCAACGATTTAAGGCGTCACACGTAGCTCGTGACCGGCGAAAAGCGGAATTTTCGTGAATTTTTTGCGGGGAAACATTTGCTGGTTTTCGATTTTTTTACACTATTTTTTATTCAAAAATGTTTATGCATGCAGTAGATACGATGAGTTGTCCAGACCGCTGTTTAACAAACTTCTGTTTCGTGGTGTTCGAAAGCAAATCTTTGAAAAAAAAAATTGTTTTTCATAAAATTATCTTGTGCTTCCACCAAAGATTTAATAAAATATGATTTCCGGTGAAAGAAAACGCACCATTTTCGTTGATTAAAGAAAACTATGCGCGTAAAAAAAAATTCTCCGTTCGACCACTGCTTTTTGATAAGTAAGAGAAGCTTGTACAATTCGGAATTGACTATCACAATGATTTTTAAGGAATCATGGTCAACGCTTCTGAAAATATCATTTTGAGAAAATGGCGTGTAAAATATTCGGTGGACTTTTTGACGTGGGAAAATGTTATGTAGAAAACTTATCTCTCTACATTATATAAATAAGTCGAGGGATAAATCGAGGGATTTAGAATATTTTTTTCGACTCCTGTAATTCCAGGAAATTTGCATAATTTTCGGGAACTCTCGGGAATTTTTGGGAATTCTGGATAATTGCCGGGTATTTTGAGTAATTGCCGGGAATTCTGGGTAATTTTCAGAAATTCTGGGTAATTTTCGGGATTTTCTTTAGAGATATTTACCGAATTTGGTGAAATCCGAAAATGAAATTTTCAAAAAATTCACCTAGGCCTTAACCGGTCCTTCTCGCTTCCGACACGTGAATGTTCTAGCGCACTATCTATGAGGCTCCGCATCTCTTCCCCAAAATCTCTCGTCTTTACAGAGGAGAAGAAAGCCGCGTCGTAACGAGCGCGGCTGACGATTTTTCTTTCGCGCGAGTACGCAGACAACGGGAACGGAGCAGAAACGCCAGGCGAAAGCGGTAGCAGCACAGCCGTAAAGAGAAAAGCCAGAGCAGACGCGTTGACGCACCGTGGACCTCATAAAGGCGGCGCCTATGACCGTCACGACGTACCCTTGCGCGGAGCTTGCGCCGGACATTAATGGCCATCATAAAGATGCTGCGGTCCGTGCTTGCTCTCTCTGCGGCACTGTCCTCGGCGTATCTGGAGCGTAATTCACCCGTGCCTCTGTCGTCCACCAGCTCCGTCAACCGTGCGAGCGGAGAAAATTCTCTTTCCTCTTTCCGTCCCGCCTCGGCCGCCGCTCATCTACTCTCGCGTGCCTACGAGGGAAAGAGGGATGCTCGCGAGAGAAACGCGAGACTCCATGCTCCGTTGGACTGGAACGCAAACGTTCCGCGACCATCAATGTGAGCATCTCGGCCAAAGCTCGCTCACTCGGATTACTTTCATAAATGAAAATTTAAAGCTTTCCGCTCGCTCCCTCTTATCGGGAAGAATTCTCGGAGATAAATAATCCGCGGATTTTGTTGTTCGGTGATGTCGTCTTCCTCGGACGAAACGTTGATGAGGAGCATAGTTGCGGCGAAGTGCGATACTTTGCCGCACGGCTGGACGATGTTTACGACGAAGGAATCAATTTGGCCGAACAAATGGGAAATGAAAATTATTGGAATCGGCGCGATGAAGGAGAGAGGCGCGCGTAGAAGCTGGGAGGGAGCGAAGCATACGCGACATTAAAGCAGACCGTCGTTTGACGACCCGGACGCCGAAGCGGCTGCGTTTGAGCGCTCATTCGGCGAGTCAAAGACCAAGGGGCTTGCGAGAACTCGTCGTCTCGGCGACGAATTAGCTCCGTTGCTTTATTTCACACGCTACACTGACTCTCCCCAGTGCCAAGGGGTGTGGAGAGCTCACATCTTGACTTCGCGTACCGGTAGACGTGCACACACGCGCTTATGTGTTCCCTACGCTACGCGAAAGCCTTCGCATTTTCCGGAACATAAACCGTGCTCCCGGAATTCGTTTCACGCCTTTATCATGCTTTACGGTACACGCTCGTAGTATATTGCGCCCCCGCAATGTACTCCATGCATCAACTGTTCGCTCGGAGTGGAAACGTAAAGTAGCAACACTGAGGCACATATTCCCGTGTGCCCGGCCAAGGCTAATTGGAAAAAAATAAAGGGGTAAATAAGGAAAAATCGTTGCTTTAGGAAATATGTCAACTACATTCGAATATAATGATTAAAGAGCCTTTTATGAAAAAAAAAACTTGTCATTTTGCTTAAAACTTGCGAATTTACTATCACGATCTTTATCCGTGTAAATACCGGCGAATCCAACGTTTTTAGCCTGGACAAAACTCTTTTTATTAATTCGAAGAAAAAACAATAGTAAATGGTGTAAAACGATCAATGGCATAGATCGAGATATTGAAATCTTGCCAGACATTTATAATTCATTTTGTTTAAGACCTCATATACAGGAAAAATTTCAAAATCATTCATTTTTTCATTATTTCTAATTCCATTAGCCTGAACAGTTCGGAATATTTTAAGCTTTACAGAATTATAAAATTCCAAAAATTGTTAAAGTTACAGCATTTACGTATATTTACATCTCTTACGTATACTTACGTATACTTACGTAAACCATGTGCAAGAATGATCGATAAAGAAAATTTTGTCAATATATGCGTAATTTTTTTTAAACCGCGTCTAGAAAAGTATCTTCAAAAATCGACGAAATCGCGTATGTAAGGCCTTATTTTGAAGAAGAAAAAAACAGTACGTGGTGTACAATGATCAATGTCAGAGATCGAGATATTGAAATTGTACCGCACATTTATAAGTCACTTTGTCTAAGATGCCGTGGGCGATATATTAACTTTGTTTTTTCTCCTTTTCTGTGGATTCCGAACGGGCTTTTTTTTTTCTTGCCTCTTCACACGTTATAACGGATAAAACATTCTCATTGCTGTGTCCAGACGACGACAAGTGTTTACATCGACGATGATACGAAAAACGTTAGCTTATTTTACCCGAAGGACTTCCAACGTGGATAAACAAGAGTTGAACAACAAACTGATTTTGAACAAAATACAATATTTACTGAGGACTTTTATTTTATTTTTCAGTTATCATTTAATTTTTGAATAATTAACATTGAATATTCAGAAATATCTGTTAAAACTTGGCTCCTGATTAAACGTTTAATTTTTTTTTCAAAGGATTTTACTTAGAAATAACTATTTTTCTATTATTTTTGTACCTGGCGTACGTTTCTCACTTAAAAAAAAAGTACTTTTGCATTCATTATGTCTACCCCAGAATTTTGAAAATGGCTTGTTTGATACATTTCAGCACAAAAAAAGCTATACAGAACATGAAAATTGATAGAAAGGGTCATAAATATGAAAACAAAAATGAGAACGCGAATCCGAATATTTGTATTATTAAAATACTTTCTCATTTTTCGTATCCCACCCGTATTGAAAGTGAAAGTCGAAAAAAGATGGGTGAGGAAACTCGTCATTGAGTGACTCACGAAAATAAAAACATTCAAAGCCATTTGTCTAATCGCTATTTTTGTATTCAACTTTGTCATGAATGAGAGATAATCGGATTTTATCGCCGGTGTTGTATAATTATTTCTTCTACCGTGAGAAGGGTCATTAATCTTTCTCATTGAATAGCCGCCAAGTCAAGTAATTACACAAGCCACGTTAATAAATAATTTCAACGTTCCGGGAATAGCCTATCGTATGGCGCTGAGACGAGCCCATCTGAGATCATCGTTCGTGTATTCGCATGCGTTACTTTTTTATTTCAGCTTTATCATCCGCACGCAGCTATAGTTTCAGGCTGGCATGTCTTCTTAATCTAAGCGCTACGGTCGTTAAGATTTTATAGGCTGTTCTTTTTTTTATATAATACGCTCATATTCCGGGTAAATTTAACTGCAGGATGGCGAGGCAATTGCGCGACAAGAGCACGATAGCTTCATGCGAGCGAGCATATCGTGCTGTTGCCTCGTTTTCGTCTCGTCGTTATCCGCCGCATACCTTTCTATAATGTCCTCCGAGACATTCACCCCAGCCCAGTAAAACAGAACTATCATAATTTTGTGCGCGATGTTCAATCACGCTGCTCGTAGACCAGCATCAAAGTAGATACGCCACAGACTCGAGCGTTAAGGAGAGTGCGTCGCTACATTTTCAGCCAAGAGTTAGATTCGGAAAGAATTTCGGAGAATTCCCGATGAGATAGAAATCGAAAAAAAATCGATTTCACAAATGACGCTGAGAACATCAATTTTGCACAGTAATAATGCCTAAAAGATTGATTTTTTATGATAAAAAAAAAAATTATTTCTAGTTTTTATTTCGAGTTTTAGATAAAATTCTTGATCGATATTTGCGAATACTTTCGATCGATTACCCCGAACTTTTTGAGTGGAATGGTCCTTTTCCAAACTCGCATTCAGAATTAGTCGAATTCATTTTTTTGAATCCGAAAGTTCGAAACGTTCTAAAAAAATTTGGATCAATTATAATGATAAAATATCACACATTCGCATCTCAATAAATAATTTGAGAATATACGTTTATTGAATCTCTCATATTCAATTTTATATGTTATATTAAATGCCTTTTATATTCATGTAAATATTGATAAATAAATTCCCTAAAGTAAACAAGAAATGTTTTAATGATTGCTTTTGTTATTCATCGATTAATAAATTATTCGATTCATTTTGATTCATTTGTTTTTTCACCGAATTTGTTAACATATTCTTGTCGTGCTTTTTATGCACAATAAATCTTTCTGGAACCCTATGTTTGATTTTTTTTTATTCCATTAAAAAATTCTGAAGATTCCTTCAAGACCTCACTTTTAGTTGAGCTTGTGACGATACACCCTCGGCAAATTTCTATTATATCCAACAAATTGTAAACATATTCTCCAACATTCCACCCTCTCATCGCCTTTACTAAGGACAAATAATTACAAATATATTTCAACATTCCCAAGTTTGAGACCGAATCTACGATTTGTCGAAAGCGAGTCAAAGCCACAGCGATAATTAATATCATCGATACATCCTCATCGTTGCGTTCGCCGAAGTCCGCAAACGGCCGGAAAGCGAAAGAGAGAATATCCGCGCGGAATGCACGCGAAAGATCAAAGGAGCGCATTAAATCGTTGATGTTGTACTGCGCACGGGGCGCGAGCGGATCCAAGAATTCACTTAAGTCGAACAAGATTCTTTATAGCATAACTTGCCGGTACGAATTCCCAAAAGCGAGCTCACGAGCGCGCAACGCGAGAGTAATCCCTGCAACAATTTACCGAGTGCACAGCCACGAGAACGCGCGTCGCGGTGTCCAGAGAGAATCGAGCCAATCTCGAATGAGAACCTCCTTTTCGTTCCGCATAAATCGCATCCGACCCCTCCGGCAGAAGCGTATTTTCCCCAAATTAGTACAAGAAAGCGGGGGGCCGCGGGAAGCGAGCACAGAGCCCGCTGGGAATGCGTCGTTAGTGGGTGAAACGTAATAATTAATTGTGGCCAAGAGGGGAAAGGAAGTTCGGGATTCGTTGGCTCGAGGGTTCGCAGATCGGGCCGCACAGCGGCGAGCTCTCCCTCGCTCGGCCGAGCGGAGGGTTTCGCTGGCGGAAACTATGCGCAACGGCTTCGAGTTTCTCTGCGGGAAGGGTTGGACGACATTGACGCCGGTTCTCGCGTCTCTCCTATACCTATGTAGAAGGGTTGCTCCGCGGCGTGGCTGCTCGCAAAAGCGTCGGTGCGTCGCGTGTTGGCATCGTCCGCCACCACCAGTTGCTGAGTTTCTGGGTCGTTGAAGAGCTAAGCGTCTCTCGGGCCGCGGTATCACGGAAAGGCAGGCTTGTACGGCACGCGAGAGGCGAGAGTGAGTCGATAGCGTTCGCGACGATGGAATGCGGCGGAGAGGAAAACGCGAGAGTCGAAATCTGCCACAGCGCCCGCTGCGAAAAACCGACCGCGCGATCCGCCGGTGATTCTTTTCTCTCTGGCTTTGCCGCGCGTCCAGCGCCAAAGGGGATGAACGGAGCGAACGGCCGAACTGCGCTGATTGAGAAACGACTCGCCGGTGACTGACGACTTTCTTGCACGAAGCCAACCCCTCCTCCGAACACGTATCCGCACGGTCGCGTTATAAATCGAGCGGGAAATCATTAATCCAACTGTCGCTCGCGGTGCCGGAAAAGGAAGTGGAACGAGAACGCGATATATACGACTCTCTTGCCCTCTCTCTGTCTCCACTTCATGCGATTCTCTTTCCGTATAGATATAGAGCGAAATTCCAAGAGCGACAAGGAGCGACGAGCGGTACACGGATTGCTCCCTTGTTTTTGTCCCGTTCGACCTCTTCCCTTTCGTCGTCACTTAGAGAACCGGTACTCCGGATTTTAGAACCCGGGGTTTCGTGTATCCGGAATTCATTTCCCACACACGAGAAGCTCGAAACGAGAAAAAGAACGAGGTGATGTACTGCATGATTCATAAGTGTATCGAGTCTGTTCTGTCGATTGGTCGGTGGGCAACATACATTTTACAAGTTTCTCGCGTATGAGCCGATCGACTTCAATTATATTTTAAAAAAAATTATAAAAAAAAAAGTTGCCATTAAAAAAAATCGTAATTGTTGCGATTTCCACTGAAAACATTTGTCTTTAAAACAAGAAATAATTCTTTCGATTTTTACCGTAAATATTAGTCTTTAGAACAAGAAATAATAATTTCGAGCAAAAATGGAGTCGATTAATAATTCAGATAAGAAAACGTCATAATTACATAGAATAAAAATTCGTATCTAGTTTTCATAGTGAAATTAAAATCAAATTCGATATATATTATGAAGTAAGCTGTATATAGATATATATAGATCCGAGCTTTTGCTACTAGAACGAGCGTGAAAACTGTCGAGTGGTTCTCTCTCCGCATGTGCGACGGGCTGCAGCATCCCTCTCCCCCGCGACAAACCTCGTTCACATCCATTTGTCATTGTGTTATATACCAGAAGCGTGCGCGTGCTGGTATAGAATTCTGCGGCTGTCAACGAGTTCCACACGACAGCCCGCGGGGGATAATCGATGGAACTCCAACTGCGTTCAACATATTTGTTTCGTGATTTAGTTACATTTATATTGTCTGCGCATTTATTCGATCGGGAAGCGAACGCGCGTGGGCTTTCCCGTGGGCGAAACTTTGTAAACAAACTCCCACGCGAAAATTTGAATACAGCATTTTTTCTCATTCAAGCGCACCCTCGTTTCGTTTCGAGCGATTTGGAAGAAATAAATAGAAGAAATTAAAATACTTTTCGGGGAACTCGGGGATTGCGGCGATATAAGCATTTCCATTGTGTCCGCATACTTTACGATCGCGTTTATGCGCTCTTTCCTGCTTTTACGTGCCGTTGGATGAAAGACACATTATTTATATTTATAGGTCTCTTTTGTTTGTCTCGGATAGATGAGACGAAAGGTTTATCACCCGGAAACGACAGACCCGGAACGATGTTTGTTTTCGCCGAGAAACAATTCGAAAAATTTAGTGGCACGTGAAAGGTTCGGGAAAAATGGGTCACCGAGCCAAAATTGGATAGACGCGATACTCGAATTTCGGGGTGAAATGGACCAATTTTAATATTTTAATATTTGTGAAATTTTAAAAAAGGTTTTCATAGTTTCGCTTTAACAGTAACAGAACTATAATTGAAACGCTGAGCTCCTGTTTCTCAAAATATCGTTCTTTTGACCGGTCCACATCTCTTAAGAAGAGCTCAAAAATAGGCTGAGACACGTTTGAAGTTCTTCGACATTCTTAGTTTTTCAGAACCGAACTTAATTTTTTCAGAACTTCGCAAAAATTCCAACATTTTTACGAATGTTCCGTATTCAAACTGAAATTACGATATTACAAAAAAGATATAAGAAAATGCGCGATCGTCGATGATTTGTGATATCGATCAACTTTAATATCACGTTGTTTCTTCGTTTCAGAAAAACCATTTCTATTGGAAAGTGTGCACTGTCAAACAAGAGAGAAAAGCAACTTTTGCCAGGAGCCTTGTCTTTTTTTTTTAAATATATTTACATAATTTTTTAAGTGGGATTTTCAAATGTACAGAAAATATTTGTCTGTTTTCTCTCATAATTTACAAAAAAAAAATCTGAACTCCAACTCTTCTTTCGACGCGCCAGGAAGAGGTGTCCTCTTAAAGTAATCAAATCAATGTACATCTTACCCAATTTTTTTCTAATTGTCTTATTCGAAACGAATGCGACAAATCCATTTTTAGGTCAAAAGAGAAAAAAAGGTTTCGACTATTTAAGGCCCAACAACACGGATCAAATATTTCTTTTCTTGCTATTTTAAACTATAGATCCAATTTGCACGGACTAAGTCTTAAATTGTTCGAAAAGCCAGTCTCTACGTCGCCACGTGGCGATTTTTTCGTAGAAAATCCAGATCCAGATTTCGTAGAAAAAAAAATTCTTTGGTCCGCTATTTTTTTCTTATTTGTGATATGGATTTACCCTACGTGGTGATGTAAACCTACATGTCTAGTTTCTGAATATATATTTTTTTTATTTTTTAAATTAACCATATGGCTTGATCATTGTCAACCGCCGAGCAACAATTTCGCCGAAGTGCATTTTTCAAGTCACACACTTGGACCGCAAACAGTGCTATATATTGGAACAAATGATTTTTTATACGCTATTTTCTATGTATATATTGTCCACGAGAATAAATTTAAAAAATTCAATTCTTCTTCAATAAATTAAAAAAATAGTTTGCTTGAAAAAATTACGAAAAATGCATCCGCGTTCCGCGCTCGAACCGTGTTGTAGCCTTAATAAAACTTTCGGAATTGCTTAAGCGTTCTATTTTACCCCATCTTCCCCAACATTCAAAGCGCCTTCATAGTCGCTTCGTACATCGTGACGAAGCCTGGATCTAAAATCCGTATTTTTTTTCTTTTTCTCTAGATAAAATCTTACAATTTACGCGCATGTGATTTTAGTCAAGCGATATGTTGCTCCGCGGATTCCTCTGTCCGATCGTGTTCATCGTTTAATTAAAATATACAGCTGTTTACTCAACAAATGGTCGGAGTGTAAACCTGTCGAGGATTTCACGGGCGACGCGACACTGTGAAATAATGCGCGCAAAGCGCCGGTTTCGCTCTCGTTCGTGAGATCGAGGGCGCAGTCTCCGGGAAAGATCTTCGCGCACGGTCAACAACGCTAAACTGTACGGCATCGAGTCGACGAAGAAATTCTTATGTTTTCCTACGAGAGTCGGTGTTTTGGTCACCGCAGCTGCCGCGTTTCGATCATTCGTTCCGCCTTCTCAGCTTGTATACCTATCCGCGTTCGCTTTATCCGCGTCTTTTCGTTTCACAGCTTATACGCGAGCGTTAAGCTCCGTCGAGACCCGGCTGCAGAGAAACCAAACTTTTTCATCTCCTCTTTTTCCTCTCCCGCGACGAATGTACGTGATTCTTGTCGAGAGAAGCGAAGAAGCATCGTCTCTGCACGCGCGAGAGACTCTTCGAAGAGAAAGAGAGAGAGAGAGGAAAAAAAAAGAAAAACCCAAGTGACAAGCGAATTTACGATGAACGCTGGGTGCAGTTAGACAGACCCGAAATCGATTGACTCACACGCCCACGATGGATGTCTTCGTGTTTCGCTCACACGGACCGTTTTCTATTTTATCCGTGTGGATAATCTCGTGTTCCACACAAAGCTACACAAAAAAAAGGTCATTGAGTCAATAAGATTAACATTGGGGGTTGCTAAGGTCACATGTTATTATTTTAACTTTATTGTAATTGTTACAATTCAATATTTTAAAAAATGGTGCCAATTACATTAGCATGCTTCCGTTTTTGCTTTTATCACGGTTTATCAAGTTCTGTTTCTAAGAAAGTACGTTTAACATTTTTGCCTCCCTCAAGAAGCTTTGTTTTGTGAAAAGTTACTGTAATTGTAATTTTTTGCATAGTTGTTTAATTTATTCCTTGCTACTGATAGTATTTTTTTTTTAAGGATTTTTTTTCAAAAAATTGCAAACGGTGCCAAAACTGACTGTTTACACAGATTTTGATCAAATTCAATACCAATCATTGGATTATAATGGCAACTTTGTGGCAAATTTTTGTCCGCTATCTCAAAAAATGTGGCAGCTCGAGCGTCACCAGACATTTTTCAAGAACGTCAAAATGGCGTGAAAACCGAACAACTGCATAGATTTGGCCAAAAATTGCACCAAAGAAAAGGACTTTAGCCCTCAATGTGTGGTATAAATTTCAGCTTCATATCTCACTCACACATACACACACACACGCATCTAGACAATATTTCTAAATATGACTTTTCGACGTTTTGGCACATTCTGAACATATTTACATGAAACTCTCGAAAAAAAATGTCACTAAAACGAAGCTTCTTGAGAAAGCAAAACGGTTTTTTTTTTGTAAATTGAAATGGTAATGGAGAAAAGTGTGAAAAAATATGTCATTAAAATGGTATTATAATTATAAAATACAGAATCAAGCTGAAATAACAATATATGCTCGTCGCAGCATGCAATGTTTCATTTTATTGAATCGAAGACATATTTTTCAGAGTAAGGCTACCAAAACACTGTCAAAAAAAGTAAAAGTTTTTATACTTGAACACATAAGTTAAATTGAATGTACATTTGTTATGGATAATAATAAACTTTAGTGCAGTGAAATTCACGTCATTTATTGGATACAAGGTACACTTTAAAAAAAATAAAAATACAGAAACAAGAAGAAAAAAGAATAAAAGAAGGAATTAAATTAAAGGAAATGATTGGAATTAAAGAATCAAGAACGATTTTTTATACTCTACATTACATTACATTGCACTACATTATTATTTCATCGCAATTTTGCATTACTTTGAATTCACCAGTTTATGGGACCAACCTACAGTATTGGTACATGGAATGTTCAGAAACTTTTTTTACAGTGCGTCCGCATCTCAAAAGTTTCCTACTGGCCCTGTCTGCACGCTGTCCATCGATGTCCAGTCTCGCGATATCTCTCGCGAGACGGAGTGTAGAAGATTTTCTCGAACTGAAGATTTCTATGTGCTTCGAAGTCCAAAATGGATGAAGTGAGAAAAACGCCGACACTGAAAAAAAATAAAAAAAAAAATCCGAAAAAAACGATGTAGCGAAGAAGCAGAGACGAAAGAAAAATAGTCGTAACGCGACTCTTGGACGGGGATTTTGTCGTCGGTTCGGAGCTATGCACTATGCAATGCCAATGTACTGGCGCGCGGACACGCGTACATCGTTGAAATCTTAATGCCCTCGCGAAGTAGCAGAAGAAACAGTCGGCATTGGCCGCGAGAAGTGTCTTAGCTGATCTCTTATATAGCTATATATATATATATATATGTAGCTTCGGGGTGAAACTTGAAGTCTCGTCTGACAGAGCTGCACAGGCTCTCGCTTGCGTGGCTTATGCTCGAGTAAAGCTAATGCATCGACAACGGCTGCCACAGTGTCGAGTGACAGTTTCTTTACGGCTTCCTCTCGTTCGATCTTTCTTCTCTCTCACTCTCTTTCCGTTCGCGGCTCGTCTAACATTACCTACACCGAGATGCGCTTATGCTTCGCTCGCTGCGTTCGAGCCATCCCTTATTCGAGCCACGAGTTTCTCGCTATAGCGAGGCCCGCTAGGCTATAGCCTCGATGGCCAAACTCGCGAGGTATTTTTTTAACGTCTTTGCGATACGCCCACGCGTTTTCTCTTTATAGAGGAGAGCGGGGCAGAATGGTATTGACACAATGGGTCTAGGGCATAGTGGGATAGGGGCAAAATGGGACAGCAAAAAAATCGACTTCGATGGGACTTTCCCGTGTCCCATTTCGCCCCAATTCTATCATACAGGGGACCTTATTTTACCATTTCACACCATTCTGCCCCGGTTTGCCGATTTGCCCCGCGCTCCCTTGCGGCCTTTAACCACGAGTTCAAACGCACTCAATTGTCATTGTCGTTATAATGGGTTTTCGCCAATGTAAAAAATTTGATTTAAATATTTGATTGATATATGGAGTCAACTCTACTGATGTGAAAGGAAATTCTCATTAATTATCATTTTTGAGATGTCGGACTAAAGCTATTGAACTATTACAGTCCGGTGACCGGTGTCGGTTTTTTGAGACATATTTAAAATTAAACTAAGCTACACAAAAGTATGTTTCGCTTCCTCGCCGTGTTTTACGTCGTCTATGAAAGTTTCTTTACCAGGAAGTCAATATTTGTTGAGTAGGGGAAAGCGGGGCAGAACAGCATACCGCGGTAGAATGGTATGAAATGGAAAAATAGAGTCCTCTGTATGATAGAATTAGGGCGAAATGGGACAAAGAAAAGCACCATTGAAGTCGATTTTTTTGCTGTCCCATTTTGCCCCTATCCCACTATGCCCTGGTCCCATTGTACCCCAATACCATTTTTCCCCGCTCTCCCTTAACTATCCTCAATGAGAAGCTTTGCAAACGACGCCAACAACAAATAAAGGGATGCGAAGATCCAATTTTCATGTACCTCAGCAACGTCCAACAATGCAGTTTTCTTAAAAAGCGTTACGGCCCTTCTGTGGAAAATTGAAAAATAGCAGTCTCCTTATAAAGCATTATGGCCCTTATGCAGAAACTTAAAACAATCTAAGTGTAGCCTGATTCCAAAAACCAATTTGACTCAAACTATGGCTATTTCAATGAACGAGTGAATGAGCGAGAAAGATGTTTTCACATAAAATTCTCATGAGTGCACGCAGATGTACTCGCTACGTTTTTTCGTTTTACTATCCATTACACAGCTCCAATTACGTTTATCGTAATTCCCCGGCGTGCAACCGAATCGATGTTTCCCTCGATCATTCGGCAATGCAGATGGAAGGGACACTTACGAGCAAATTGGATCGAAGTGGCAATCGGCTCGAGACGGTGGGAAGGGAAGAGAAATAGGAAGGGTAACGACCCGTCGTTGAGGGCAGACAGGCAGGACAAACGTTCCCGAGTAACACGACCGGTTGCTCGGTGTATTGCGATGCGCACTGTGTACGATGGGGTTGATCCTTTGGGCTACGCCTGGCGTTAAGTATAGGGGAGAGCGGGGCAGAACGGCATACCGGGGCAAAATGGCATGAAATGGTAAAACAGAATCCCCCGTATGATAAAATTAGGGCAAACTGAGACATGGAAAGCCCATTGAAGTCGATTTTTTTGCTGTCCCATTTTGCCCCAGTCTCACTATGCCCGGGTCCCTTTGTCTCCTAATACCATTCTACCCCGGTATGCCGTTCTGCCCCGCTTACCCCTACACCTCACACCCATACACAAATATCGCGTACGTGTACACACGGAGTATCGATACTCGGGGGCGAGTGAGAAAGTAACGTCGAAGCGAGCGATGGAACGAGTGAGCGATGTCCTTCACCCCCGAGTCTGCCTACAGCTTGGCGAACTTCTTAGCCTCCCGTGGGGGGTGCAGAGGAAAAGGAAAGGGAGAAGCGAGGAGGAGCGGAGTGATGTATGGGCCAGCGATTGCACGCAGACTTTGACTATAAATCCCCGCAGCTAGCCTCACCCGCGCTCGCTCTATGGCAACCCTCTGGGCGAGGAACTCGTCCAACCCCAGGACCACCCCCGTCGTTCACCATCCGCGCGCCCGATCGTGAGAGAAAGAGAGTCCCGACGCGCGGTCACACGAACGACGAGGATGCGCGTTATTCCTTTTTTTTCCCCACGGAGAACGTCCAGCAGGAGCAGCAGTAGTTTTATGTATGGCCAAGGGGCCAAAGTCGTGGGGGGTTTGGAACGCGAAGCCTTTGCGTAAAAAAATATGCAGACTTTCCCTTGCGGATTCATCGGAAACGCGGAAAATATGGTCCCGGAACTACATCTCGTTTTCGGGCGCAACCCCTATAATGGCCTTGGAAAAGCGTCGAGAACGAGACCGAGTGGATTTGATGGATGAAAAGGAAGAAGAAAAAAAAACTGCGGGACATTGCCGTCCGATGCCCCCAAAATCGAAAATCTCGAATGAATGACGAGATTTTTCACGAGCAGAAATATAAATAAGTAATCCAAATCGAGAGAGAGAGAGAGAAGGAGGAATCGTATATGCGTCGGGCAATGCAGCACAGCGAGACCGAATCGCTGGGACATTAATAACGCTACGCCCTTTATCCCTTCTAGTCAACCGTGAAATGGCCTCCATTCGTTCTACTCGTTTGTGAAACGTCTATGTTTTTCCGCGATTCGTCTTTCTGCCTTTTTTTTTTTTTTCATTTTTCAATTTACCGCTCGGCTTCGGGAAATTCCATATGTGCAAGGCCAGAGTTCACGGAAGCGTCGATGGTTTCTGAAACATAGCCACGGTCCGTAGCACGAAAACGTGCCGCGCCGAGCTCCGGCTGGCTGTTCACTTCGGGCCCGCTCGACGACGGCAAAGAGGTTACGGGGAGGAGCGCACACGACCCGTACCAGCCGCTAAAAGCCGGCATAAATCTCGTCGCCGCCCTTTCTATGCTCTTCCTGTATGCGCGCCTCGCTCGCACTGTGCAAGACCTGTGCAGCTGCACCTTGCTGATATCGGCTCGCCACGCGCGCTAAACCGATATCGAATTCGATGGAGTCGCACCGCCGATCCGAAGGCCCGATGAAGTTTCAACCGGCGCATTAAATCTGTTGAAACGATCGTGTATTATGGTGGACGCATCTATTTATTGATACAGATGACACGCGATAACGATGACGTGATCATTTTAATAAAATCGTAGATCATTGCAGTCGAATGCCTAATTCGTCGTGAATGAAGTTAGATGATTGCGAGTCGAAGCGGAGAAAATTGCGTCAATTCCTGAAAATAGTATGCAGTTCGGACGAAACGGGCAAACGGTGTGACGGTATCATCAATATGGCCTAAATGTCATTTTTTAATTAAAAAAAAAAGTTGTGCGATGTTATCTTTAATTCTCTCAATGTTTATTTTTTATTCATCTGTAAACACTCTTCAAATTTTTCACCCATAAACGATGATTATTTTTCGACTTGTCGGCAGATCTATGTTCTGCAACTGATGATGATTTCTCAAGAAAAAAAAATGATCAATTCTTCGCCAGACATATAGGACTGCTCGATTAGAATCTAAATACATTTTCTCCGTTCGAAACACTTTCCTAGTGTTAACAGAGCTACGACTTTATATTCGTCGTAATTGGAACGTAGATTTTGGAGGCTGATGCGGCACCTGTCGCGCGAGACCTATACAAAGATACCGCGGCGCATACGTGATCGTTATATAATTGCCAGATCCGAGGTGTTCCTGTCAACACCTATTGACCTTCGTCTCCCTCTAGGCATCAGCTGCCACAGCGAGGATCAAACCATTACTTCTCTCGGTCGGAATGGAGTGGATCAGGGGGACTGGGCGAGAAACGTCGACCTACGGATCTTTTCTGAACCACACGGATTTCCGTAACTTGGTGGCGGAGGTTGGACCAAGGATGGCAAACGGCCGAGAGAAACCGGGATGATGAAGGTGGCCGGTCTTGGGTGATGGATGGTCGACCTCCGCCCTCCGACAGCCGCCCATTAGTTCCCATCCGACGTTCCTGGCACCTTACGCCCTCTCACACGGATGCAACCGAACACACACACACACAGACGCGTATTCTCGCTCGCTGTCTTCCCTTCCGTAACCCTCGTAGCTTGGGGAGAGTCTGACAATTGTTTGTCCTTATGTTCCTTTGTGTAGTCTACGTACTCACCGGCTCGTGTCATCGTTACGTCATTATTGTGCCGTGGACGTGAAAGAAGTAATAAATGGTTCTACTTCTTTACGCGGCGCTGGAACATCTGTTTGTTTCTCTTAACGCAGTCAAAGTACCTTCGAAGAATCAAAGCAACAAACGTCCTGTGTCATTGGACTTAAATTCAATTCGGTTAGCTTATCAGCACTGAAACTCTTCATTGGGGTCTGGCTGACCCGGAATCGGATCACGAAAAACTGGCATTTGAAAAAAAAAAATTTTGATTTGCTTAAGAAAAACGTAAATTCTAAAATTTTTTGACGTTGAATCTCAACATATTGGAACGTCTATTTCATGTCTTAGGACGAGGAGCACCTCTGTTGAGTGCGAGAGAAACTTGATTAGCGCTTAGGGTAAAGCAAAAGAGGTACTCGGAAACGTGATTCACATCACCTTAAGGCCAAATTCCCAAAGAACGTGCAAGTACTATCATATAGTGTAGACTAATGGCATTCAAGCATGCCATGGCCGGACTTGCCTTCGTATCGTTCTTATCTACGTAACTAACCAGTTTTACTCACATATGCGTCTTTCGATAAAAAGTTCTATTCACACTTGGTCTTCATATTAATATATTGAGTACATTTCTCAGAGCTTCAACAAAAATTTGCTTGAAATACATCCTGTACTTCCGGCTTCACTATAGAGAAAATAAAAAAATATTGACTATTGTCAAGGTTTCTCGAAGATGAGGACTTCAGACCTTCCAGAATTATATGTGGCGTAACGACCTGCAAAGCTGAGTGAATTGAAGACCTGCAAAATGATTAGGGTTCTGAAGTCAATGAAAAAATGATCGTGAGCAAAATTACAAACCAATTACCGTTACGTCTCAAAGGTCCGTCCGTAGGCCTCATGTGACTTGAATGTACGACTCAGAGGCAACGTGAACTTGTTTGCGGCGGTTCAGAGGTAGCATTCGCTTTTAACCCGAGCGGCGGTAACTCAGAGGTATGGACTTGTTCGCGAGGTCTTAGCGGTCGAATCCACTAGACTCGTACGTTAACACTTTCAAATATACCTAATTAGGAGTTCGAGAAGAAACGTCTGACGTTTTGAAATCGGTTAGTGGGCAAATTGAGAAATGGAAATTAGAAACGATTGTTCACGAATTGTACTGTTCTAAGGGTCAGGACGAAACATCTATCATGACTAAAATTCACGTCAGTCAATGGGGATCGAGTGGATTTTTCTCTATTTTTAGTTCGCTTAGGATACTGTGAAATTTTCCGTATTAATTGCCATAATTATAAACGGGCAACGGGACAGCGCGAGAGAAAATTATGGAGACAGGTACACACCGTCGTGGCTGTTAGTGAACATCCCCCCCGCGCGCCGCCCGCTTTAGAAACTCTGGACCCGCGCGGTGGCATCTAGCATTGTACAAAGAGGCAGACGGATGGGCAGTTTCATTGTCCGCATTGTGCCAGCAGCGGTGTACGCTCTGCATCCGGAGCTGTCCGACAATCGAGCAGACGGGTGTCACCAGATAAACTTCAACGTCAATCCCGCGTATAGCTGTAGATGGGGAGTTCGCGTGTACACACCATGCAGCAGCAGGCATCCGCCAACGCCGCGGTCGCGCGTGCTATTCAATTTTCAATATATTTCACCCAACCCGGCGATAGGAGGGACGGCCTCAGTGAAATCACGAAGCGCAGCGTTTCTGGGCAAGTGATTGACGCGGAGTCGATCAATTCGCTTTTCTCACTGCTCGCGTTCTCTTTTTTTCCTTTTTTTTTTTTCAACTCCATCTCGACATCGTCATGGATATACTGTACTTACAGTCGACTGATAGAGGACCCTCCAGCTCGCGCGCTACGGACGCTTGCGTTGTATTTGCCTATGTCAGGAAAAGGCCTCACTGGGGCGGTGGTGAATATCGCAAATTCCGATGTAAGGCCCTAAAGCACGTATTAGCGATATAGAGATTATTAATATCCTTGCCACCTCCTTTCTGGTGCCCTGTAGATGTACTACTTACGAAAGGGACTTGGAATATTTCGCCCCCGCACAGATTATTTCGGCTCAGAACTGAGAATATTCAGGCTTCTCTATTTCCAAAAGAGAGGTCTGAAATATTTCTGGCATGGGTCGATTTTAAATATTTCAGGCCTAGGAGGGCTTACAATGTTTCGGGCCAAGGAAAACTTCAAATATCCCAAGCAAAGGGCTGGGGACTTACATTTCAGACAACTTGGAATGGATGAAACCAAGGAGGTCTTAGAATATCTCAGGTAAAGAGCTGAAACTTAGATTTTAGACCGAAGAGAGACTTAGAATGAATCAGATCAAGGAGGTCTTCTGATATCTCAGGCAAAGGGACTTATATTGTAAACTTATATTTCAGGCCACGGAGTGACTTAGAATAGACCAAACCAAGAGAGACTTACAATATTTTACGCTAACGGTATTGTAGAATATTTTCAACTGCCGAGGACTGAGACTATTTCAGGCCAAGCGGGGACTTAAAATACATCGGGCCAAGGTGGACTTGAAGTATATCGGGCCAAGGGAAACATAATAGAGACATATCGAACATTTCGAATCAAGGAGGGCCAGACATATTTCAGACCAAGCGGGGACTTAAAATATATTAGTCCAAAGTGGACTTGGAATATATTGGGTTACGGGCCTGCTTAAGAGAGGGAGGGGAGAACTATTCTAAGGCGAATATTTCGGGTCAAAGGATCATTCAAAAGAGCATCATACCAAATGCCCCCCCCCCCCCCCGTTCTATTCCTGTAGACAGCGGCAGCAAAATCTTTCAAGAATATAAACAGACATGCATAAATAAATACCCCGTATCGTACAACCGCGAGCCTTCGTTGTCGTAAACGCCATTTTCTTCTCCTCGTACAGCGTGAAAATATCCACGGTTCGTAGGAGGTCATAAGTTCCGAGTCGCGCCATACAAACTGTACACGTATAATAGGATTATACCGATAACCGATCGTAAAAACTGCCACACGTCCGTCCCCATTGCGCGTATCGCGCCTGCCTATCTCTCTCCTCGTACCGCAATAAAGAAAATATTGGCGAGTCCCGCGACGTCGGTTACTTCGCACTGAAATCGCTGATTAGCATAATCCGAGATAGGATTATTCCATGCTGCGTTTAACAGACTCTAACCACTTCGACATGTGTTTCATTGAGATATTAGATACGACTCTCCCTTATCTCTGTATGTGCGCGCGCGCGCGCGCGCCTCTCCATGAATATACATTCGTCGACCTTGTCCGGGATTACATTACTCTCGAATGTTTATTTCTATTGGAAACTAGTTGTCGATGCGGACAGACACTTAATTTCCGTATTCGCGGCAAGATTCATTATAACCACCGGCTGTATGCGCTCGCGCGGTTAATAAAACTTCCGCGAGGTTTTCCCCACTTCTGCGTGTCTAATCGCAACAATGATAAATGACACCTTTGCCCGCGGTAAAGAACGCGCCAAAAGACAAACAACTCGACTCGGCAGAAACCCATGAATAAACATTTATTCCGTCGTTCTTGTTAATTACAACGACGTTGAGATGCAAATAACTTTGTGCGCCTGTCACAGCCGAGTGTGAATTATGGACGCTCGAAGGAACGCCGAGTAGCCGAGACAGCTCTCGGACTCTCGGCTCGGCAACATACTCGAGACGCGATTAAGTATTATCGCTCGACGGCGATATAACGATGTGGAAGAAGAAAAGAAAAAAAAAAAAGGAATCGTCAATCACTGTCCACCTCTGGCTTCATTCCGGGAACAATAATCGCCGTAGGATTTTCTACTATTATCATCGGATAACTTACCGATCGTCACGATCGGTTGGATATCTCATTTCGCCATTCCGCCTCCGCGCTTCGGTACTTTTTCTCTACCGCGAGAGCGACGCGCGACGCACACTCCTGCGACGCGGCAACGAGAGCGATAAATTCAACCGATTTCTTTCTCGACTCAATAATTCGATATTCCTCACTTTACTTTTTATTTTCTTCGGATCCCTTATCGCCACGCTCGTAAAGTTTGCCGCGCTTTATGCGCCAAACACTTTTTTTGCAATATAAAAGCAACCCGACGGAATATTTATAGTTCAACGCAACGGTACACCGAGAATACATGTACGTATGTCGATGTATGCAGGCATCATTGGACGCGAAAACGATTTCTCCGCTGGAAGGTCCTTCGCATCTCGGCGTTATCTCGAAGTAGTTCCTCCGATAACGCTTCGCGCGAGCGAAGAAAAGCCTTCGGAGCTCCGAGAAAGAAATAAAGAGATTTTAGGCGAAGGAAAAACGATAGCGCGGCGCGAATAATAACGACAATATACCTCTCGGTTGCGTCGCCGTAGTCACTAAAACGCGGCGTGTATATCTTACGACTGGTAGGAGAAGACTGGAGCAATGCGGGCTAGAGGGGCAAAATGGAACAGGCAGAAGTAACGTTGATGGGGGTGAAATGAGCTACCCCAAAACGAAGCTAAAATTCATAGAATGCGACGAGTCGTACATGTTTCCGTTACAGTTAATGCAAAATTCAATGTTATTAGTTCTAGCTGTGCACGAGTTTTCAAGTTACAAAGTCGAAAATGGCAGCTAATGGAATATTCTTAAAATGAAATTTATTTTTTCCATAATTGAAATTATCAAATTTATTTATATATTAAAATAAATTTCACATTGAGATCTACAAGATTGACATGGTTATCAGATTTTGCAAGGAGAAAGTCAAAAGTCGAGTCTCATTTTCGCACATTATCGCATAAATTGTTAAATTTCTTAGGAATATTTTGTATTTTCATTTTTTTTTTCACTCAACTTTCATTTTAATTGGTCGCCATTTTAACAAACATTATTTTTTTTAATCGGCAATTGTCGACATCGCGTATATCTTATCCTTTTTTCAAATTCAGGTGAATGATGTCGGCTAAAGAGTGTTCATCGTCAAATACCAGAGAAAACAAAATTCTTTTGGCAGCCAAATCTTTTCCTTTTTGTAGATTTAATTTTTTTTTATCGAGGCTCAAAGTACATGTGAATGCAAATAAGAAAAGCAAAAAAAAAAAAATCGTTCAGTTCCTCCCTTGAAGTACGAACAGAAATGGGGACCTCGACGTTTTTTTCAAGGCGCCAGGCAGATGTGGGCCATTTTCCTTACGAACCGTACTTTTTTTCTGGAACGCTCAAAATATTTCTTATGACTTCACTTCTTTAATAACCAGTCTCTTCGTGCTTCCGAAATCACGACAACGATCTGTATTTCTTGGCTGGTCCGTTTTGTCCCGGCCTCCTCTATATAGCCTACCGCTCTCTTCCCCTCTCTCGTTCGTTGTGCAAATCGAAGGAGCATGTTCCTTTACAAAAGAAGCTGTTGCAACCGATTAAGTGCCGAAGATAGAAATGCGACAAGAGAAGGAAGGAGCCGAAGTGGTATATAGAGAGCCGTGGCATTATGCGCCGCGAGAGTTTTGTCCTCGTTTCGGCGTTACATATACTAACGCGAAGAGTGAGAATTCCGAACGAGTCGCGCGATGTGTTGTGGGGCTCTTCTCGGTCGTTGAGATAAAGCCGATCATAAAAGATGTCAACCCATTCGCAGTGAGGTTTGGAAAATACACTGGCCGTTTCGCGGCATCTGATTGGCTTAATGGTGCTTGCTATCTGCTCGTAAATACCCTCCGGTGTGCGCCATTCCAGAGAGGAGGTGTCTCTCTACCTCTCCGCGTCTTCCCCTTTTCATCTCTCTGGGCTCTTTACCTCTTTCCGTTTCCAGGTTGTATACTACACGATATACATGTACGTAAAGTACACTGTATAGGTTCCTACGGTATAGAGTCAGTGAGGGAACCAAACGGGCGCGGTAAACCACGAGAGGGTCTACAGTAGCCTCTCTCTAACTACGGGTATGTCTAGTTCTTCTAATCCGTTGTCGGAGACATACCCTCACTAGTCTCCGAGCCCGGACTGTTCCTGGAGGAAAAAAGGACCTCGTACTAGGTGGGAGAAACAGTTGCCGCTTTGGTGCACTTGCGCGGACCGTTGGTACTCCTGTAAGTGGGGGTTTTTGCCTCTGCAGCCAAAATTTGCAGGCTATACCGAATTCACGATTTTTTAGATCGTCTTCTTTCTGGTGGAAGGTACAGAGTTCGGGCTCTGTGTCGGTATGATAAGGCGCGGAAGGGATTCTCGCAGATGCTTCAAAGGTGGGGAGGCAGCTGGATTGCTGACCCACTGACAACGCACTCAATGGGTTATCAAACCTCTCCTCCACGTATGAGGTGAAGAGAACAAGGAAAGAGGAGTTATCAAGACCTATAATTCAGGGACCGAAGATCAAGCCGACATCCAAAAGCCGATTGATCTCCTTGAGTAAGTCTACTATTATTAGAGACACGCATACGAACAGATGCGTGCTTGCACAGTCTAGGAACTAGTTAAAAGAAGCCCCATTCTGAGGTTATCCCGGAAGGTGTGGTCGATTCCTTTTTGGGAGCAGAAAAGGACCACGAGTGAAGGACGGGTAGTGACCTTATACCGTCCTGGTAGGCTTTCGCTTGTGGCGGCCATCTGGCGGACAAAGCGAGAACTTACCCGGACATAAGGACGTCTCGTTACAATATACAGTGCACGCTCCGTATTCTCAACCTCCGCTAACTTGACCGCTCCCCTAACTTAACTCATTACCATGTGAACGAATTCCCCTAGCTTGACTTCTCCTGCGCTCGTTGGCCGCACCCCGACTGGAGTGCTGCGCTGCGCCCCTCGTTATCCCTACTCGTAAAAACGGGCCGGGAGTGGGGACGGTGGGGAAGTCAAGATAAGGGAGCGTGCCCGGTTCCGTCGGGTCAAGAATACGGAACGTGTACTGTACATATGTAAAGTACACTGCACAGGACACTGCCGAGAACTCAGCGGAGGAACCGAGCGCGTTACACGAGAAAACCGTTGACAACAGCTTCTTCCTAAGTGCGCGCATAGTGGGAGTATCTCCCCACTAGTGTCCAAGCCCCGAATCATCATAGAGCAAGTAGTACGAGGTGGAGGGCACACTTTCCGGTGTCATGCCCTTGCGCAAAGGGGTGGTACCTCTGCAAGCCGGGACCTCTGCACCACAGCTCCACGGACGCGCACTTATAGAGAGGCTACTGTACATTGAGAAACGTCCCTAGCAAACGGATTAAAAGTGCAACGAGGCAGACTGCGGTACTGCAAAACGTACATCGAAAGGGCAAGCCATCGACGACCCGAGAAAACGACTTCCGCGATCGTTCCCGTTCACCAGAGGTCCGGAGCGAGATGAAAAGACTGCCTGCAAGTTGTACCATACATAATATACCGATATGTGTGTCGGGCCTCTTACGTTTTGCCGTACTAAACGCGCGTGAGCTTCCTCCACGGCTGTTTCTCTCTCTCGCCTATCGTGACTATAACACCTCATAACGTCAGTGGAATATATACTTTTACCGCAGTTGCGTTAAACTACGAGACGTAAATCGGCATCGCGAAATTGCCGACTTTGGCTCTACGAACGATATGTTTATGAAGTTCACAGAGGCCCCGACGACCGGCGGCTTTCATATACAACGCTACATCTGACCCCTTTACATCTTCCGGCGACGGCCACCGAACGTGTCTTACTCGTGTTCTCTCCAACACTTTGCAACTTTATTGCTAAGGTTGTATATTACTTGTCTGATATATACCCACCGCGAGAGAGAACGGGTGCACGCAAAGACAAAGTTCTTGTCGGATCAGTGAATTTAAATTTTGCAGACGTGGCGAGGAAACAAGATATATTAGGGACCGATGAGAAATCGGTGTATCAAAACGATCGACGATGTTTGCCGGTACAGTGACGGTGTCACAACTGCCCCGTCGTTAATGTCTTCGGCACACGAGGACACGCGGGTATTTTTATTCGTTCGGCCACCGTGCCGCCCGATGTTTTTTTTCTCGGGGGCTCCACGCACACTTTCGCGGCCGCTTAATTTATCGGCGGTAAAATCGGACTCGCGCGATCGTTCGACCGGGGCATAAATTTCGAATGTTAGCCATTCCGGCGGAATAAGATGGTCGCCGATCGGCGAAAAAGAGCTCGAAGCCAAAGTGTCCGATTCGTGCCAAACGGATGCAATAAAATCGCGATGGCTTTACCGTTCAGCCGTTTGTGCTTGCGCAAACGAAAGGATTCGCTGATGTTGTAAAAAAAAAAAAATTAAAAATTCTTACTTCACACGAAGTTTCGAGGGAAAGCGTCAGCCCGCCGACGGCTCAATTCGCAATTGCGTCATTATCGAATACGACTCCCCCGGCACTTAAACTCCGGGCAGGTGAACGCTTCGCTTTATCATAGTCGTAATGATTGATCTTTTCGCGATTACGTGGATACGCCACATTCATTATTTATACGCAATGCACGGTGGCACAATTTCCTCACCGGGAGAAAATGTCTACCGCCGCCGGTATTCATTGCGCTTGGCTTCTTATTAGATGATACGGCAATTTATCAAGAAGATTTTTCCACTGATTTTTTTACTGAATTGCATTAAGCGCAGATATCCATCGTCGATGATTTATTGCAGTTTTTCTGTTTTCCAGGTAAAAGTCCGGAGAGTCTAAACAATCAAAGCAGCAAGGGAGGGAAAGTGTGATTTTCGCAAGGGTGAAATTTGCGGCTCTAGCGAAACAAGAGCTGAAATTACACAACATACTTTTTTTCCGACTTGGTCAAAATGACCACTTTCCTCGAATCAGTGGGCAGGAATGTGGCTATTCCAGCCCAGAAGGAAAAAAACCTATTTTTGCGACTAGAAGACAACGAAGAGCTGAGAGATCGAAGTTTCTCTCGCCGTTTGCTCAAAAAACGATTCTCGTTGTCCGCAGCCGTACGATCAATGGTTGAAGATTCTACGTTCACGCACAGCTTTTGGTTCGTGCTCTTGTAATCGGCTCGCTGAAGAGCCGGGAAGGATCGCTCGTTGAATTTCTCGTTTCGTTCGATGTTATTGCTGTGACGAGCCCCGAGAAAAGAAGAACGGAAGGTACGATGAACGAGATACGATAAAGAAGAGCCTGGCGGTCGATCGGGAAGGTCTACGGAGAGGCAAAGCCAAACCAAAGCGCATCGGTATGGAAGTGGTTTGGAGACCCATCGCTTCGATTCGCGCTCGTGACTTATCACAACGTCACGATTGAGCGACGTTTGCGGGCCGCGACGTCACCCTTCGCTTTTCGCAACTCTGAATTCGCGGCTTCTTTGCTCCGTTCGCTGTTAACGGTAAAGAATTCCTTTCTTTATTTTTTTTTTATCTCTGTTGTAATGTTGCGACGACAACGACGGATACCGTTGATGCTCTGGGATGCGCGTGAAAAAGAAAAGGAAGAAGAAGAATGAGAAGAGAGGAGCGTCGTTTGTGTTTCTTCGCGTGCGAAGAAACTACCCGACTTTCCGAGGCCCCCGTCGTAATTAAAGGACGGGCATTGTAAGAGAAGGCGACGAGAAGAAGAGGGATAAAAAGAACAAGAAAGATACACAGGTATATACGTGAGGTTCTGTACCGCAGCGCAGGCATATACGAACTCCCGGATCGCCCGGAGCTCTCTTCGGGTCTTGGGCAACAAATGATTAACAAGCGAGATAAAAAGCGGGACACGATGTTAATGCGGCGTAACGAGCCGAGAGACCCCGTCGTGTCAGGCGCAGCAGCTCATGACAGGGCTGCGACGCTCCAACGAGCTACGATGCACTGTATGTATACATAAACACCTATGTATATAAACCTACATAGAAATCTATATGTGCACCATACTATGTTTAACACCGAACTCGAAGAGACGAGAGACATGCCGAGGAAAAGACGAGTTTCCGTCGAATAATTGTGCCCGATACCGATCGGATGAGCACGAAGCTCGCCCGTTTGTTCTCCTCGCACAAACGCAAACACACCTGTTTCTCTCATTGCTACCATCTTGCGAGAGCAATGGCAACCTAAATCTGCGTTCCACGCTTGCGAAAGAATATATTATTCTAGCTCTAATCTAGATTATTATGCAAAACGAGAAACTAATTTAAACGTTGGGAACGCAGGCTCGATAAAATGTTGAAATTACTCAACGAGGTTCGGATCTCTCAACACGAGTTGCCATTTTTCTTTTTTTTATCTTCTGTTTCTGTTACGTTTAATGCCGATTTTCTGAACCAGGTTTTTTTCCAGTCGTTACAGACAGGGGAGAGCGGGGCAAAACAGCATGCCGGGGCAAAATGGTATGAAATGCTAAAATAGAGGCCGAGTATGATAGAATTAAAGCAAAATGGGACAAGGAAAAGTCCCATTAAAGTCGATTATTTGCTGTCCCATTTTGCCCTTGTCTCATTGTAACCCAATAGCATCCTGACCCGCTCTCTCCTACTGAGTTTATACACGGGAAAGCGGGGTAAAACGGAATGCCGGAGCAAAATGGTATGAAATGGTAAAATCGAGTCCGCTGTATGATAGAATTAGGGCGAAATCGGACAAGGAAAAGTCTCATCGAAGTCGATCTCTTTGCTGTCCCATTTTACCCCTACCCCACTATGCCCTGGTTCCATTGTGCCCCAATCCCATTCTGCCCCGCCCTCCTCTATGTAAATATGAAAGATGAAAGGTTCAACGAACATATTCCGGTGATCGATGCAGCACACTAATGTCTTTGATGCCGATCACTTATCGACGGCTCGGGGAAGATAGATGGATATGCTTTAATTGGGAGGAGATAACGAGCAAACTATAGAGCGAGGGCTCTGCTATGTGTGTTTATATGTACGGAGGTGATGTTATTTGCGTTACAGTCGTCGGGTTGTTGGTACCAAGGGTTTCTGGAACGGATTGACTCGTTTGCTCCCCTCCGCGTGGATGAATCCGATTCGAAGGATATCCTCTAATTGAAGGGTCGTGCTCGCTTCAATGGGAATCCTCGTTGCACCCTACGAGATTTTCATCCCCAAAGTGTCTCGTCGAATTCACAATGGGCCACGGACCGTTCTGTCGATTTATTAATGTTACTTTTTTTGTCGTTAAATGTCGAGGTATCTCAAAGTCGGATTTATTGCATTTCTACAACGTGACGATCCGATTGTATTTCGTAATTAACAATTATTTGTTACGAAAAAGAACTTTTTGTCTTTCGGTAGATTTCCGTGATATTCAATTGTATTTCATATACCTATCGGGGTGTCTTAATCTCGATCCATCCAGTTCATGAATTCGCAGCATCCTCGGTTCGTCGGGAGTCTGGGCCCCATCACGATTTCCAGTCACGCCTAAAATACTTGCCAGCTTCGAGAGAGAGGTAGACGGCAGAGAGAAAAAGAGAGGACGACGGGAGCTAAGCCAACGGTGCGTTGTTATCGCGATGTCACTCCAGTTAGCCGTGCGGTACGAGTAGACGTCGAGTCGAAGTGACATTGATGTATCGTTGCACTTTGTCTCTCTGTCGCGCATGGACGCTAATCAATGTTAAAGCACGTGACAAGAGAACTAACTTATTTCGAAATGGCGTACAGCCGAGTGCCTGATATATATATATAATAAATATATATACACACACAGACACAGACACATAATATATACCGCGGATGCAGAGAACGGTGGAGGACGAGCGGGTTTTGGAATCCGGAGGCGTTTGAGTACTTTCTAGCGCACATAACAGAAACAACTTCTCAACCCCTCAACCGTATAAAGCGTAACAAACAGCAGCAACATCCAATGGAATTTTAACGTCGTTCCCAATGTTCGCGCACAGCTGCGCGAGTTATACGTCATAACTTTATGGACCGGGCTTTCTAGTTCTGAATCGCGTACGACTCGATTCACTTTGTCGCCTCTTATCGTCGTCTTTTGTAAAAGGCATCAATGACCATATCTGGCTAGTCGTTATCGAAAACTCCTTGAGATCAGGCAGTAAGAAAATGATTTTCTATCGAACGTGTTTTGATCGACATCGAGTCCACCAATCATCGTTGCTAACAGCTTGCCGTCGAAGTCACGGGTCTAGCGATTAGCCGTGCGAGATGTTACGATTTGCCGGTGAGAATCTTCGGGGGTCGCGAAGGCTTGATTAATTCGACAAGTTTGTCAACAAGCCACCGCTCGTAAGGGTTCGCGCTTGCCATTGATCTCCGGTCGGATGGGCTGAATACGCTACTTCAACTTGCACGTCGGTTGGGTTGTTAGGTCGGTATACAGAAACGTATGTATGGGTAAATAGAGCGTCAACGCTGGTAGGTATAGCGTTAAACTCCCCGTAGCCATCTCCGCCACCCCTCTCGAGCGAACGGGCACGGTATAATTTACAGAGTGTCGCTGGTACGGTGTGTTAATCGCGTAACACGCCGCTAACGAGGCGAATATGTTTAGTCTGGGAAGCTTGCGCTCTCTCGCACCCCCTCCCCCCCCCCCCCCTCCTTCCCTTCATCCCTCACTCGCGGGTAACCCCCACCCGCCCTTCCGCGTCACACCACCCCGTGGCACCGTGTAAACCCAGTGAGCCAACCCTGCGAGCAAGGCTCTCCTCATATTTCCCCACTAATTGCCGGCATCTAATCTCCCCCGAGCCACCAAGGAGGCTACAACCACCTAGCATCCGTTATCGGGGTTAAAGTTGTCGCGTACACCCGTCTCTCCTTTCTCACACTGACTTACCTCGCTCAGATACCGCGATGCCCGTTTCCTCGCTCACTCGCTCTCCCAGCAGTCTCATCCACTGATTTAACGTCTGCTTTTCCGTCGTGTTACTCTTCTTCTTCGTTTCCTGACGACGCGGTTCCTTTGCAAATGGTATTGACAAAAAAACGATGGTAGCAGGAAGTAACGAAGGACTTCATCGTAATTTCATGATCGAAACCTTTAAAATGTAATAACGGTTTAATGGTAAATGTTAATTGTTTAAAATAATTTCCTTCCAATCTGCGTTTAAAAGCTGTTGCAAAATTGGAAACTGGGCCGCATGTATCTGGCGCCTCGAAAAAAAAAGGGTCGAAGCTCCAATTTTTTTTCTAAGAAATTGTGGGCCGACATGAAGCAATTTTTTCACCGATTTATTGGTATTTTTTTCACAAAATAGCGACGAGTCGTCATTTGAGTACGAAACATTAAAAAAAATTCTTCTCGAGATATCATGTTGCGAAAATCAGGCTCTAAGTATTTTGAGTATTCTTCTGCTATCGTGGCTTAACGTGTAAACTTACAACTTTACCGTCAGTCGCTAATAATCGAGTCAAAAAAATTGCAGGGCGATTTCTTGAAAACAGAAACAATCAGCAATAGCGAAAAAATTGATTTTTCAAAAGTCTCCAGGTAGTTGCGCCTAAAAAAATCCACATCATCGCAAACAATAAAATGCAATTCTCCGGCATCTGCGAAAGCGATTGCCGATACGTTTTATCTTCGAGAGCCGCCCAACGGAAATAGATTTTACTCAACGATATACTCCGCGACTGTATTCACTTCGTAAAGCGTCGTTCTAGCTGGTGGTGAAAAAAAGATATATATATATATAGTATATATATATTTGCTCCACGTCGTCGAAAGTGTTTTCCGCGATGTTCGATGGAACAAGATAAGAGAAGGCGTCTTATGAATATATATTCGAGCCGAGAAAATCTCAGCGGGAGCATAGATATTTTGAAGAAAATCCTCTCGGCACTCGGGTCGCATTATCAGCTTTTCCCCGTTGTAAGAGATCGGGCCTGATGTCGCCCTCCCACATGCACGCACACTTAAAGGCTTCTCTCGCTCCGTGCCTCGTCCCGGTACAGCGATGGTCCCGCAGTGGTCTTAAGAGATGACAAACGGGAGAAGCGTGCGCCCAGGAAGAATGAGAGTGTTAGGACACACGAGTGTCAGCGCGGAAGAGCCCAGAAGACGTGGGGAGGACTGTCGAGAATAGTCGTAATAGCAGGGTCGGGCCGCCTGCTACTGTTAAGTCGGCACAGTCGAGCGAAGTGAGCTCCCCTCGTCGTAGCGCACATGAGTAAAGAAGGAGAAGAAGAAGACGAAGTCAGGCGCCTCTACCGAGGAAGAGTTACCTCGCGAAGAGATAAGAATATCGTTGATTTAGAGTCAGACTCCCGCTGAGCTGCCATGACGAATCGAGTCGGTCTAGCGCACCCGCCACCACGTGGAATGATTAGTTGCATGCCATTTACCATGGGAGCTCGCAATCCCCGCTGGCTCGCTCATGTCGCCTGAGACAACGGACGAAAGAGCATTGGCCCGATCCGACCGTTGCTCATCGCGCAACTTCCCTCCATACACCTTTCCGATGTCTCTAATGACTTTTCTTAATTGATAATAATAATAATAATGACAATAATAGTGGACAGGATGCGGGATTGACAGACAGAAATAGGACGCTACAGACGTGGCAATAACGATGGACAGAAGGAACGACAGGAAACTGGACGAGACGATTGACCCGTGACTGTGGCTCCTTCGGGGTTTTAGAGACGTTAACTTCTACCCACGTTACCCAATTTCTGGCAGGACACGGTTACTTTCGACGGTACCTACACAAAATGAACAGAGTACGAACACAGGGCTGTACATATTGTGAACAGAAACGAAACGACGCAGAATACACCCTTTTCAGACGTGATCGCTGGACAAGACTGAGACATGAACTAGAATCGACCGTCGGAAGCATTACCCCTGACAACATCGTCGAAGTGATGCTCAACGGAAATGAGCAATGGCACAATATCGCCACATACGTAAATGCAATACTGAGACGGAAAAAACGTGGATGGCTGCATCACATGACAGACTAGACGCGACAGATGAAACGAAAACAGAACATACACACAACAGGACAAGACAAACAAAGGCAGACCCCCCGATCAGAAGTAATATTAACATAGTTCCTGATCGCGGGCGGAATCAAAGGAGGCGGTTTAGTGGGTAGGCCAATCGGGAGTCCCACATTTGCACCAGTCCGCACGGTTGCGGTAAATCCGTAAAAAAGATTCCGCAATTCCTCGGAAAAAATAATAATAATAAGGATAACATTCGAGGTCCTGAACAAAAGTTCCCACCGTTCGATCAAACAGCCGTGTCTCGGCGAGTCGGTCGATTCGCTTCTCGGCTCATTGTGCCGGGTCTCGTGTAGGCAGCTTTTCACGATCTATGGCGATGACTGTGATAAATCAACGTCAAGCCCGTGGCCCACAACGCGAAGACGCATTGTCGAGAAAGGAGTGGACTCGCCGACTCTCTTTCACTCCGAGAAACCGACGGAGAGAGCGGGATACGGTAATTACTCGATTGTATTTTCGTAACGAATGGGCGATAGTCTAGGTGTCGTTACGGTGTCCATAAACAAGACGACGGGGGTGAGAAAGAGATTGGGTACGCGAAGTGGGCGACGGAATGAGACGGAGAAAAAGTGAGAGCGGGAGAGAGAGAGAGAAAGCGAGTTGTTGAACGCGAGAGGCTCCCGTCGCGACGTCGTGGCAAAGGGGTGAAGAGGTGGAGAAGGTAGAAAGGAGGCGAGGTGGAGGGTATTAAAGACAAAGTGTCGAGTGTAGATGTAGCCCCGGAGGAGCTCTCGCGAGCGCGCGAGTGACCCCACGTAGTTGCGTGGCGGAAATTAATGAGCCGTCGTAAAGACAATTGCCGGTCGTTAGTCACGCAGGGGTATATCAACTGTATACACGTACGTGTGTTGCCAGTCTAGCTGAGTGGTCGGCTCTGTCGAAGTGGCGGGTACCGCGCGCGTCGAGATAGTCCGACGTGAGTACCTGAGGCCTCGATCGCCTGGGAGATGGGGGAAGAAAACTACATACATAAATATATACAAGAGGCTCTCAGGGCTCGCAGACTACGCGCGCTCGTACTTCGTCTGTCTATATTATAAAAATTTCTCAGTGCTGCCGCAACTAATATTGATTGAAATCCAATAATACTGATGGAGAAATTGATGATCCCGACTATCCGGCCCTCCAGGGCTGAATTATTTCAAGAACCCTTTCCCTTAACCGCCCGACCAAGGTCCAATTATTTTAAATCCTCGTATGAGTGCTAAAAATTAATATAAACATTTCTTATGATTGATATAAAGGTTATTAATCGGTCTCCCTCCTTTCGCATCCTGCCGATTTAGCCTCCTCCACCTCCCAGGAAGGGCCTCAACATCTTTCAAGCCTAGCGGGGACCAAGAATCTTTCCCCACCTCTTCTCTAGCTATTTTCTCCCAGCAACCTCCTGCCCCTTGGGAAGGTCTCAGACCAAGGGGGACTTAAAATATTTAAGAATAAAGTCCTCACTTAGAATATTGCATGATCAAAGTTCCCACTTAGAATATTTCATGTTCCAAGTCCTAACTTAGAATTTGTCTTGTTCTAAATCCCAACTTAGAATATGTCAGGCCGAGAGGCTGTCCGAGGTGTTAAAAGGAGGAAAGTACTTCAAGTCCAACTGAGGCCAACTTGGAATATTTCCAGAACCCCTTCAAAGATTTAGAATAGTTCGAGGTAAGGCCCACCCTAATTAAAACACTTCGACCTGCGTGCGGGAAAGGAGGGGGTGCGACAGCATTGAAATCTTTTTACGGATATAGAGAGATAAATCGTCAAGCGTACGCGTGTAGACATACGCCCTGTCCTGTGACTCAACCGTGCAGAAAGTACGCTTGTATTGGCACCGAACACGTAGAAGCGACATAACCGTACACCATTACGTATCACGGTTGTAAGCCCGCGGACACGACTCGGCGATGCCGAACGGGTTGTCGGTGTCCGCCCGAGCAAATCTATAAATCCTACCCGGTGGATATAATTATCCCTACATATATAATTACGGCGTCGTAGCGCTCGTTAATTTGCGCGCGGGTCTCGTTATTAATTGCCATTGGTAGGCCAGCGTGGAAGGCAACGAGCTTTCCCGGTTGAGATAGGCTTCGTGCCGTGGTAACGCGTTCACACACGTATGCGTGTGTACATGCACGCGAGCGCTGCATGTGGTCGAAGAAGCAACGAGTGTAATGAGACACGCGCGTGAGACGGCGGACACGAGAACCGCGAAAGATCGAGCGAGAGAAGTGAGAGCTTTTTTTTTCTTTTTATTTTTTTCACCGTTAGAACTTGTACGCCGCCCGTCTTCCTACCCTCGTGTGTTCCTACGCGTGGGTGAGAGATCGCGACGCGATCTTTCGCAACGATCGACGAAGTGCTCGATTATACCTCTCCATCGCGTGCGAAATTCCGGCGCGAGGAAGGAAAGAGGAGAGGCAACTGTGTGAGATCTTCTTGCCTCTCTCGCCGATCGATAAACTCGTCGATCGTAGCGCGAAGATAATGCCGCTACGGGAATATGCATGGAAGGCAGAGAGAGACACCAACGCGATGCGGGATCGAAGCCGAGAATTAAACGAGTGAGGCTCGCGAGAAAACGACGACGTGAAATCTACGGAAGAGATAGGGCAATAGATGATTCATACGAAATTGCAGTCTCCGAGGCTGCAACATGATCGATGTATCAATTACGATTAATAATTAATTCGCTGCCGCGGATGGATTTAAGATTCTTTTCAGCCGGACTCTGCTTGCAGATCTTATCGGACGTCTTCTGTCAGTCCTCGACAGCATCCGGAGGGTCATCGATCCTGCGAGAATGTCGCGGATGGAAAGACCGGGGTTATTCGAGACACGTTGCGGGGCGCAATCGTAGTATATCTTTTTCACTTTACTACACCGGTCAACGAATGAATTTCACGCTCTGGTAGGAACAGAGAAATGCTTATCGTTTGTTTAATGATAACAAAAATTGGACACGAAGCTATTGGGACACCAGTGTCGCAACTCGTGACTTTATCATCACGATCCTCATTTGCCTGAAGCTAGTAATGTGATGACTTCAACGATTTCGCTCTTTTCAAATCTTTTCAAATAAGTACAAGGAAATTATATTTTTCATCGTGTGAAGTTGAAATAAATAAAGATTAGACCAGAATAGACCGGACCATACGAGACCAGCGCAGACCAGACCAGATCAAACCCCAGATCAGACCCCAGACCAGACCCCAAGCCAGACCAGACCAGACCAGGCAAACATATAAATAAAACCATAAATATTGTCGGTATTTTTTTTCTCGCGATTACAATCCTTTCAATTTTTTTCACCTCGTACACGACGGGACCACGTCACGGTAATTCCATTTTTTCGACTAAAACTTACAAATATGCGAGACCCTGTGTAACAAGTAGCCCCGGTCTCGTCTGCAGCATCACACGATTCGAAGAGAAGGTATACAAGGTGACTACACTCTGGAGACCTTCTCTTCATCGAGGTGAGCATTGCTATTGTAAGTACTGTTCCCCGGACACGCTATCGACGAGATCGGCCAACAGATTGTTCGTCGAGCGGTTCGCGTTGGATCGACACAATCCCCACGAGTGAACAAATAGTCATTTGCTCAAAGCTTCTCCCTACGATAAGCGGCAATCCTATAATTCGTGGAGTCGTGGATTGCACGCTCTACACTTGGTCAAGCTTGGGCGAAGAATATTCGACGACACGGAGCGTCGAAGATACCGATGACGTCGAAATCGCGTTATCCGCTTCTTCGACGAGCCGGTTGACTTGTTTACGCAATCGTTAGACGTTGCGGAATGCGAACGATCGAGCGTTGGCAAAATGTTTCGCATGGCCGAGACAGAATTTAGCATAAAAGCGTTGCGAGTTAGATGGCGATCGTCGAGATCGGTACTGGAAGAAATCGCGAGAATTAGAAACGAGCGATCTGCAGGACGGGGAAACACTTGTTGTGTCAGGGTGAATCGTGGCAATCGCGGAGAGCGCAGAGCACGGTGCAGAGATCCGGCGAGAAACACCGATTAAGATGGACCCGATGCACCTCTTCGCCGCCGAACCAACGATCCCACGATCCACCGCGACGATATCGCGAATGTACGAAGCGCGAAATCCCGAACGCTCGACTCGTTGCACCCAATCCGCGAGTTCGTATCTGCGATCGTTTTTTCTTCCGACGCTCACGGGAGGGCGCACTTTCGAATCGCAATCACCACCGCAATGGATAGCAGAACGCAAGCGCGGGTCTGCAGGAGTTTTGAAACTAACCCGAACCGCCGACGAGATATCCAGCCGGGTATTTCGATATTTAGGATATCATATTACCATCGGCATTGTGAATTTGCATATTATCTTTACTCGTTTATAGTATAGATGTATGTGTATGCAGGATATAAAGGTATAATAATTATGTAAATAAGTTTCCCACCGATTCGTGGGAATTCAACGGGCACGCGAAACCATTCACAGGCGATGAATCATTCGGTCGCGCAATTAAGGGGGCTGTCCTATTAATCCGGCAGAAAATAGGTTGTTTCTTGGTTTTCTGTGGATTTTTTTTGTTTCAAGCTTTGGGACGATTTTCTTAAATCTCGAATTATTCATTATATACACATTTATGAATTGTTTCATCGACAAAAATTATGTTTCGATTTGGGTCTTCAAAATGCATCGTGTTTGGGGTTTTTTGTTGTAATGAAGTGGGAATTTTTTTTTTGATCTTGCGCGATCATTCGGCATACATATGTAAACATTTACAGTCATTTTTATTGGCACAAAATAATTGTTTTTTTGCCTTAAACGTGTATTGCGAGTGATGAGTTAGACAGGGTGGACTCAATAACGCCTCGAAATTTCGTCGAAGAAATAATTTTTTGGTACGTAATACGTTTTTGCAGACGATTAATGTATCTGCGTACTTATTTTTGACCATCAATATTTTTTTGAGCGTCCCCAAAAACAAAAAAAAAATAAAAAACGGTACTGTATGGAAGCTCAGCTGTAAATACCATAATTTTTGGATTAAACCTCTTTGTAGAGGTCCATCCCCTGCAGAAAGATATAATTTATAACATAATATTGTTTTCTGTTATTTTTGATACAATATTTATTTTTTGTAATTCTGAATATAATATTTTTTTGTACATAAGATTCCAAGGAATTATCGTGCCAACCACGCCAGCAGAAGTCGTCGTATACGGTTCTGCGGATACGTCGAAAAACAATTATTTTTTGTCAATGAAATCATTCATGAATATGTACAATTGTATAATGAATTAATCCTGCAAGTTTTGAAAAAATAGTCCCATAGCTTTCTCACGAAAAAATCCAATAAATTATACCCATTTGTCTCTGGATTAACACGATACCACGTTAAGGAACTTTGCATCTAAGTTTGCGCGATAATTCGTCGAGAGGACAACACCGAAGAGGGACGGTGTTGTAGCTCCGAAGAAAAATCGTTTATCACTCTTGAAAAAAAAATCGTCGCGATCCCGGGGAATTATCGTTCCAGGATTTCACGCCTTCGGCATGGTGGGCATTATCCTCGTCGTGCTCGCAGGGTTTTCCACGTAAAATTGCCGGGCGCGAGAGGAGACAAGATCTCACACGGGCACACTCTATTTTCCTCTCTGCTAGCTTCGCGGATAACAGTTACAGTATTAAACTTTTTTCCCGGGAATGATGAACGGCCAAGCCCTACTTGCCCTCCAACGGCTGTGTTGCGCTCACCGCACAGAAAATACCAAGTCGTTTTGCGAGTTCTGTGTCACCATATTTTCCCGCCTAGACCAGGGAGAGCACGATACATTTTTTTCGAGTATTTCTGCTCTTTTCGTCCGAACTCGCAACCCTCGGCACGATCAGTGATAAACGACAAAACTACAGTTTTCTTCCAGATTTCGTCTAATCCGATGAAAATAAAAAATGGTAAACCACTGTGCATTGCTCACGAATTAAAATACCATTCATGCCGATTTATGCGACATTTTGAAAATGAAAAAAAGTAATTACATTTACATTACAATTTATTTTCTTATATTGTAACAAGTTGTTTTAAACTTCAACACACATTCGTTCACAATTTATCACACGATTAATTCACAATCCGATAAAAATCCGATGAACCAATGCAAAAAAATAGTTTAACAAATCTCCCGGCGACCTAACTTTTTTTCAATAAAAATAATTCGTTAATTTTTCTGAAGACGCATGATTTTTTTGAGAATTTTGTTTATATATCAAAAATTGCATTTTTTTAAAGTAAAATGAACAAATGAAAACGCAACTATAAATAATTTTTGAAATATATACATAATACATTTTTTATTATTATTATAATTCCAAAAAGAAGGGACCTTGCCGAGTTTTGAACAAGGCATTTATTTATTAATTTGTTCAAAAATCAATCTTTCCAGCATCGTTCCTGGTTCCTGGCTGATTTTTGAAGATTGTTATCCCATTAAAAAGAGTTTAAAATTCTTATTCTATCTCATGTTTGGCCGGATTGTACCGCAAATACAATTTTGAAGCTTCCTCCACCGGTATTGAAAGCAATTTTTTCATTGTGTACGACACACCACTTCGGGGTTTCCTTTTCCACGGTCTTTAACTTACTCCCGGTCACAGAGCATTGAGCGGTAGAAAAAGCTTCGCCTAAATGCACGGAGGGGTTGTTTAGTGGCGTGAATTTGTCACGAGCACGTTCATTCTCTCCACTCTCTTCTTCTGTATCGGGTTAAAACGAATCCCAGCGGATCCTCGCGCAGATAGAAGAAGTGATTCATTGCCGTTGCCGCGCAAAGTGGAGAGAGAGTCGAGAAAAGGTATATCCACGTTGTCGTACCGTGCGCGCGCGCTTGTTGGACAGAGAAGAAAAGTCGAAAACGAGAACGGAAGAGAAGGAGAGCGTCGGAAGAAAGGTGGAGAGGAAAAAAGAGAGGTATAGGAAACGTATAGTTTCAGCTGGGCGCCACGCCGTGGCAGGAAGTAAGGGGCCAAGAGTCAAGAAGATGAACAGAGAGGATAACGCGGGGTTAACGGGAGACGCGAGCGAAGAGATTAGGGAGGCGGTGGCCCGGGGGCGACTGGGATAAATCACCCTCAGGGTCCTGAGCCCGGGTGCTACTTTACCCATGAACGCTCGGGTCGGGCGCGCCGTTGCCGCCACCATCGTCGTCGTCGTCGTCTTCGTCGTCGCCGTCTTCGTTGGGCGCGAACGAGAATGAACGAACGTAACCCGAACGTGGAAGCAAGAGCGTGAATAACAGTCGAGAAAGACAGAGGTGAAAGCTACTGGTGAAGGAACGAAGCACGCGGGCTCGCAACTACCTCGATTAATGGCCGAACAAATGTGCTCCGACACATAAGTCTTCCGGCCCATCAATAGCAACGCGGCGTGCTACTGCAGTTACCGGCGTGCTGAAGGGTCCCCACGACTGTGGCGCGCTCAACGACAAACGCTTTTGTAAAAGCCTGCTTTTCTTCCTTGGAAGCGAATCACATTTGTCGATGCTAATGTTGTGTACTTCGTATCAAAGTGGGGACCATTTTGAATTAAGGGAACACATCTACACGGGGAGATTTGAAAAATTGACTTTTTTGTCGCACCTGCTGAAAATTTTCTTTCCCGAAGGGTCACATCCACTTGGGGAGATTCGGAACATCGATTTTTTGGACTTTCCAAAAGATTTAAAAACGTTCCTCAAATATTTCACATTCATTTCTCATTCGTATCTCTGGAATTAAGATAGTTCATGACATTGTGTGTGAAACAAGTCAAAGAAGGAAAATAAGTGTGATTTGTGTGACAACGTAGATTGACCTTTCATGAAGCTGATGCTACAACGGAGAGTTCCAGGTAAGTTGAAGGGTTTAAATTGAAAAGTTAAAAATCGTCACTTTAACCTAGCGTAGCACTACCATACTTAGAGCTTCAAACTCTTTCTCTCAAACCCCGGTTTTTGAAAATGAGCCCGCGTAGAAAAAAGTAGTATTGGGTTGAATCTGGAAGGACTATGGGCGAGAGTATAGGAGTTGTATGGGATTGCATCTGAGAATCTCAATGGGCAGATATCCGGGTTTTGGGACCGGGCCGGATGGTTTCCCAGACCCTTTTCCCATAGTTCTCGTGAAGAATCCTTGTGCAATCAATGGCTCGGAGCCCACCGTCGAGAACCAGAAAAAAAACCGATCGGCGACCATTTTTTAAAAACATGTTTAGATATATTTCTTCAAAACATTCGAATACAATTAGTGGAAAAACAAGTTAGATGCGGCTCCTTTAATGTTCCCGCAACGAGAATCTCTGAGCCATGGATGAATTAATTTGAGCTTATCTTCCTCGGTGTCGCGAGTTCGAAAATAGCGAGCCTCAAATTAGGAGTTAGTCGGATGCGAAGTAATTTTCCAGAAGAGGGATGAAATTATCCAAACTTCCGACCCCGGATCATTTTCGTTGCTTCCTCGGCGTTACGTATCGCAAGCAACGCGCAAACAAGTTGAATTTTCGATAACTCAGAGAGCACAGAGGGTGAGCCGAGGATCATCAGATCCCCCGTCTGTTGAAGCTCGAAAATGCAAATCTCGCCGGGGGACGGTTAAATTAATTCAAGGGTCTGTTCAACTCTTGACGCAAGCGCCCCTCGTTGCCTCGACGACTCGGTACGACTTCGAGTCACTCGGTGACTCGAGCACACGAGTCTCTCTCTCCTCGCTTCCTAATTAAAGGGACTCCACATGCATCTCAGCATTGCAAATACGAACGAGGCTGACGCAAAGGCAAACGAAACGGAAGAGCGAGAAGACACGGACGAAGGTTGATGCGAAAGCAGAACCGATACGCCGTGTCAACCGATCCGGAGACGTCGGCTCGCAGACGGAGCGTGAAAACGTTCAGCTTACCTGCCTTCAGAGACGACAAACATTGAACCACCGCGATTCCCCAATTCCGACCGCATTGGCAGCGCTTGGCAGACTCACCGGCGATTCCCTTTCCCGTAATTTTCCGCTCTCTTTGCGGCTCCGAGCGGCGTTTTCGACCGCGGAGAAGAATCGCCTCGCGTTCATTCCGCGCTTCTTTGCCAATCGCATATCGATTCTCTTTTCATTCCATTCTCGTTCTCGTCTTCTTCTCGCCGGAGCGCTCGCGCCTCATCGCGGTCGTTGGTGCACCTCATTCATTTCGATGAGAAAAAAAAGAAAAACGACTCGCGCTCCGTTCGCTCTTGGACTCTACGGAGCGTAATCTCCACCGGCGTTTAATTGCCAGGCAGAGATTTAAGGCCGAAGGTTTTCTCGCACGTCGCAGAGAGAAACGACGGAGAGACGGAGAGAGATTCTCGGGTGAAGAACGGAGAGGGCAGAACTTACCTCGTCTCTACCCCTCGAACTCGGGATCTCGTAACAGCTCCCTCGTTCTTTCCCCACCTCCACCCATCGCCCTCTCGTTCGCTTTGCCATTTAACGGCCAGCTTCCGGTGGTCTCGCTCGACAGAAATTACATTTTCACTCCGGCGATAATCAATTTAAGTGCGAAGGGGAGAGCTGCCGTCGGGGCCCGCGGGCATGCCACAAACGCGATGCTGCACACAGTCACGCCACTTTTGCGTCCTCAAAAAACCGGGTTTTCGTACAAAAATCACTTTTCCAAAATTTTTGTATGTACGTTCAGCTTTCGCGTGATTTTGTATTTTTTTAAATGCCTGAACGTACTCTGACCCACACGTTTTTTGAGATTTCGAGCTAAAATTTGGTAGAAAGTCGGACAATTATAAACAGATGAAGTCTATTGATTTTGACAACAATCTTTGCAATCCTTCAGATTTTGCGTTTTTTA
Source organism: Ischnus inquisitorius (assembly GCA_963924025.1). NCBI lineage: Eukaryota > Metazoa > Arthropoda > Insecta > Hymenoptera > Ichneumonidae > Ischnus > Ischnus inquisitorius. The sequence goes on along the minus strand of OZ001249.1, from coordinate 16,731,876 downwards.
ACTTTTTTAGAAATGACTCGACGGACTCCGACTCTCAGATTTTTTTAGATACCGGGGTGAAATTTGAACCAAACATTGATTTTCGTTGAGCAAGGTTTAGGATTAAATCATACGAAATTCGTTCCTGGGTTAAAATTTTATGAAGCTTGGTATTTTTTAAAATTTCGTACACACAATCGACTACAAAACGCGGTTCGGGTTTGAATGTGGTGTGAATTCGCTCCAGATTTCGGTCTAATCACGAAACGCAGCTTCTTGAGGAAGCCAAAAGTGGTGAACGTAATTTTCTACAAATAGAGCTGGGGAGATTTTTTCTTTACTTTTCTCGCCACGATTTTGAGACCGCTCCGAGCATCGTTTGATTTTTTTTTAACGTATCTCATCGAACTTTATTGGTTCGTAAAGATTTCAGGTGTATTCGATGGCGATACGAGGCCGCTTTCGAGTCGTTAAAACTCAGACGACGGTACGACGTCGATTTTAATTGTCGGCAAATTAGTCGATTGAGTAACCGAGACATATTCGCCGCCGCACAGTTTGTTATCGCATCCCTGTCGTGCGAGAGACCCCGCGAAATTATGTAATTTCTCATTATTTGTCATTCGGCTGGTCGCGGACTTTCGGGGGGGTGGAAACGATTAAATTTTCGGCTAACCGACGAGAGAAACGTTCGTTTAATTCATCAACGTCGAATATTCGATAAAGTAGTCGTTAATTACATAAAAAGAACGCGAGGTTCGCCGCGGTGTTCTCGCGTGCGGTATAACTGGACTTTCGAATCTCCGCCCTGAATCACTGTTTTTTTTTCCCCCGATTTTTTTTTTGTTATTTTCCTCTCTCTCCGCGCGTTTTCCGCCGAATTCAATGAATCTCATCGGTTCCACGTTAATAAATTCTTCGTTACCGCTTAATTAAAAAATAATAAAGCGCTTTAATGAGTTCGGCGCGGCGCGCGGCGAGCGTTGCGCGCAAAAACGGGGTCGCGGAAGAGAGGCTTTTATTCGTGCCGTTCATCAGTCCGCCGGTGACCGGACCACCTGTTCGCCCGGTCTCGGAGACTCCGCGAATGCGTTAGCAATTTCAAAACCTCCGCGCGAAATCCGCGAATTTTCGGTAATATAAATTACGATGACACGGCGCAGATTCGAACGCATCTGTCCGTGATTGAAGGAGAAAACGCGGGAAGTTGCGCAATTCGGGCACTCGTATAATGTACGGTATTTATCGCTCGCGAATTGCCTCGTACGAGATCTCAATCGAGATTCCGGATTTCGTTATCTCGAGCGTACGGGTGTGTGCTGTGGTAGGTAAGAGTCGTAACATAATTTTGTAACTCGGACGTGTACTAAAACTCCTCGGTGAGCCGAGCGTTAACTCTCCTCTCGCATGGGCCGTGCGAGCCCTCTCGTTGCGCTGTGTACTTTCACCATCCTGATTTTATTACCGGACTTATACGATTCATAAAATCTTCCGTGAATTATTGCCAACGATTCGAGCGAGAGAGCAAGAAAATAAAGAGAAAGGGAGAAAGAGAGAGGAGAGAACAAGAATCCAAGCGGCCGTGCATCAACCACCCCGCGTGTGCAAATGTAAATTCCAAGTTTGTCCCGGGAGGGAGGGGAATTCATAGATGTACAGCGCTGAGGGATAGAAATGTTGAGAGAGAGCTCAACGGAATTAACTAATATCCCGACAGAGATATTTCTCGCTTAACGCGCGTATGCCACGATAAATTGTTCTTGTCAGTGCAGCTGTTCCGCCATCGACTGCAATCTTTATTAACACTTGTGTACTCGTCGAATGCATCTTTTTGCGATATCAGTCATACCGTTTCACAACTGCCTCTGCAAAGACCATCATTCTTAGTTGTCTTGCTCATTGATGAGAAAGACGGCTTTATTGTTCCGATATTGTGGCAAACGCGATTAATATTGCTTCTCTATAGAAAAAGTTTCGTTTTTTGACGAAACAATTGTTGGCAAGATTTTCATATCAGGTAAATCAAAGTCCCCCAAAAGGTTGAGAAAAATCTATGTACGTGTGCGTATGGCTGAATTTTGGTAGCAATCTAGCGAGTGTTAATTTTTATAAAAATTTAATCGAGTAAAAGAAATATGATTAAATAGATCGTAAATAAACTTACGGATACATTTTTTTAACATTTATAATAATGATAATAATATTCGTAATAATAAATAACAGGACAGCTCGGACGGCGGCCAAAAGGATAGCATCCCTAAGCCACCTGATGGCAAACACGAACGGACCGAGACCCCGGCAACGGAGACTACTAATTTCAACGGCCGACCCAATTCTGCTCTACGGCGCGGAGATCTGGGCAGACTCCCTGAAGACGAGAAAATACGGCCACGCAATTTTGGCAGTACAAAGACAGAGCGCGCTGAGGATCGCTTATTCCTACCAAACTGTCTCTACAGAGGCTGTTCTGGTGATAGTGGGCATGATTCCCATACACCTCCCTGCCTTCCAGTGCAAAAGGATCTACGGTATGAGCGCAGACTCGAGACGACAGGACGCGGCATCGACAGAAAGAGACAGGACGCTACACGGTGGACAGAAGAAACGATAGGAAACTGGACGAGACGATTGATAAAGGACCTGAGACCATGGCTCAGTCAGGATTTTGGGGACGTAAACTTCTAAGTTACCCAATTTATGGCGGGACACGGTTACTTTAGACGGTACCTACACAAAATGAACAGAGTACGAACCATGGACGGTACGTACCGTGGACACGAACGAGAAGCCGCGGAACACACCTTTCTCAGATGTGACCGCTGGGTAAGACTGAGACATGGACTGGAATCGCCCCTCAAAGCATTACCCACAACAACATCGTCGAGGTGATGCTCTACGGAAACGACGACTGGCGAAATATCGCCACATACATGGAGACAAAACTGAGACGGAAAAACGCTACCAGACAAGACAGACTAGCCGCGACAGATGAGGCAAAACCAGAACCTACAACAGGACAAGCCAAACACAGACAGACCCTCCGATCAGAAGTAATATTAACATAGTTCCTAGTTGGGGGCAGACGCGAAGGAGGTGGCGATTTAGGGGGTAGACCAATCGGGAGTCCCAAACTTTCACCAGTCCGCACGTCTGGGGTGAATCCGTAAAAAAGATTGCGCAACTCGTCGGAATAATAATAATAATATGGAGTTAAATAATTATGAATTTTGGCGCAAGTGCAATAAAGAATTAAACATTCACGCGATTTTTAATTCGTTGAGAAAAAAACAGAATCTAGTCACATCATGTTTCAGTTGCGTTGTTCAAATTCAAACCACGAGGACAGTCTAATACGAATAATATTAGAGACTGAATCTGCCGGTAATCCGCAAAGTGGAAAGACTACAATGTTTTTTTTTTTTCATTTAAATGACTTTAACTATGCAATATTTTCTTATATCCTGCAAATACTCGTTCACGAAACGACAAAAGCGATGCGATCGGGAAAAATGTGTTTATCGACGTTTCAAGGGGTTAAAGAGACATCAAAGAACCCGTCCAATATATTGCAATAATATTGAATTTCGGTTGATATATTCCCGTGTATGTGTTTTATTGGCAATTGGTCTTCTGCTTTTAGCATAACGTTTATTGTTGCTTCATGCAGCGAGTGAGGGTCGAGTTGGGAATATAGCAGCCGTATGAAACGGCGCTGGCTGTGCAATCATACGTAAAACGATGGTTTCGATCGAACGGATAAATTTCAATGCAGAGAGCAACACATCCTCTAATGCTTTCATTATACCGTAGCCCGTGCGTAATTGATTTAATATTAACCCCGAGGGGGATAGCCGCGGAATTAATTACCCGATGGAAATAGCCTGGAGGCTCACTCGATGTGTTTAGCGACAGGTCACCGCATAACAGGGTAGCGTGTATGAAATTTGCATCCATAAATTCGTCGTGTATATGCGCGCGCGCTGGAGGGGCGTGCGAGAACGGGGAACAGCGAATTAGAGAGCGAGAATGAAACAACAGAGCACCCAACATACATGTGCAAATACTCATGTGTATGCGTATAAATTATTTCGCGTGGCCACTCGACGTATAAATTGCGGTTAATCATATTTTTGTCTATTTCGCGAGCGGCAAAAGCCCGAAATGAGCAAAATCATCGAGCCTCGTCAATCCGCGTGCGATACTTTCCAATTCGACCACATCCACCAGCGACTCGCACATCCAGCCGCGAAAAAAGATTCCCATTACGAAATTTTTTGTCGGTCAAAATGTTGGAGGAAGTTAACTCATTTTTCTCAAAAAGCCGAATTTCCGTAAGAAAAATTTATCCATGATTTTTGTGTCAACGCGGTCAGAAAATCCATTATTAAACAATATTATAAAAAAAAACACGAAAATTCTCCAAACCTTTTCGAAAAAACATCAAAAACTATCTAAACGTGCAAAAAAAAAACATAAAAAAAAATCCCTCCAGGTAGACGTAGCCCCTTGACAAAGTAGTCGGTCGAGAAACATGCGAAAAATAATAATTGTGATGAAAAAAAAAGTCGTGCAATTATTTCAAGTCGCGAGGTGTGAGATGGCGATGCGTGATAATGAGTCGACTTAGCCATGCCGCGGCTCCAGCGCGGGCTCCGGCTGCTCCGAGGGCCAACCGCGCCGGGCACCATCGTGATTTATTCGCAAGCATCATGAGCGTTACTCGCGTATGGCCATTAATTATTTGATTATACGATTACGATAATGCCAGGGCTGTTGCGCGCGCCCGCGAAACAAGCGAGAAGAAATAGCGTACGCGTGTGTTTACGCGAGCCGAGGTCGGTGGTGTGCGCCCGAGAGCGCACACGAGCAGAGGCACTGATGAATTATGTGACGGGTACTTATGGTCAACGACTTTCTAGTAATTAATATATCATTACTATCTTGACATTAAACCATCTCGTAGCTCTTTACCGTCTCGCCCGCGGCATAGCGGACGCAGAAGCGGGTACAGACGGAGAAGACGGAGGAGACCGCGAGAAGCGAGTGACTAACCGAGCGACGAAACCGCACACGACTAGCCGGAGACTTTGAGAGCCTAAGAATTCGCGCTAAAACACGACTAATTGAGAGCGCTGTCGAGGCAACTCGGAGAGCCCTCAATAGAGGTTTAATTAGAAGTGATTGTGGGCGTTCTTTTATTTTTTTTTGTATTAAATGCACAAGTACCGCGAACACGATACGCAATTCGCAATACGTTAAAGTAAAACACGCTATACGGTTGTTATAGTTAATAGAAGCGGATAAGTCGAATATGAAATTTCTACGCGAGAGTTCGCGATAATACCGAGAGAGAGTGCGGGGAGAGAGAGAGGGCAATGAGCACGAGAAGACGACGGGGGCACGAATATGTTTCTATATTCATATCGCTTGCGGAATCTCGAGCGGTCTCGCCGGCCGACGGTAATTAATGCTAGTGAGGTAATCCGTATGAAATTTAATGGCCTCTTGGGTTCGCTTCTATTGCACGCACGACCTATTAAGGCACTGGAAGTTGCAAACTTCTTTAATTCACGCACGCACCACGCCGCATCGTAATGTACAATTAACGCGCGCGGGTTAAGTAAGTTAAATATTACTTGTGTACTACATTGAAACGACGTTTCGGTATTTTCAACGACGTTATACCGCTTTTATATACGCGACTGGCGCATTTAATGGAAAATAGATTTGCCGGGCGAAATTATGCGCGTAATTTTTGCACCTATGAACCGGCCGACCGGCGAAAAATGCAAGCGCTTAACCCACTTTGAGCGATGAAAAACAACGACATAAATTTCGTCATAATTGTAGAGCTCGATAAAATAATTTACTGCAGTGAATTATGCATTTGCTTTGGTTCAAATGCCGTTCGGACTTCTGCATTAGCCCGAGCTGTTTCTTCTGAACTGGCTCGGCTTTATATCTCGGACTTGATATCTCAAAAAGATATTCTACGCCAAAATGTCATTAAAAAAATATTATAGATGTAATATCCTGAGAACATTATAATTATTTTTAGAGTTTTTTATAGAATTTTTATAGAATATTTATTTTTATAGAGATTATAGGCAAAATATTCTAACATAAAGTATCTTCATCGAGCCGAAAAATCTGAAAACAATCTTAGGATATTCCGAAATCTTGAAACAAATATCTTGCACCAATACCATTTTTCGCGGCATTTGCATAAAGTTTTATAATTATTTCGGCAATTTTTCTTTTACTTTTTCACCCGTTTCTTTCCTTTTTTGCTCGCTTTTTTCTTTTCTGCCCACCTTTTAATTTTTTTGCAGGCTGGTCGAAAATCGACTACTTTCCACCCGCGTTGCAGGGATGAAATGTGGTCTTTCTATCATAGTCGGGTGAGAAAGATCTTTTTTTTCGTGGCGTGAGGCTCCTGTTTTACCTACGCCAATATAACGAAAGTGTAAATTTCGATCGATATATCTTAGGAATGGTACAACGAATCGAATTTTGAAAGCCTCTTTTATGATACAATTTGGGATTATCTTCCAAAAGGGCCTATTTACAATTCAATTGGTTCAGCCGATTCCGAGATATCGGGGTCAGAAATTTCACAGGGTCCCAACAATTATAAAAGTGTCCTGTCCTGAGTATGAAAAATGTTCAAAACTTTTTCCTAATAACTTCAAAGAACGTGTCATAAAATACTGTTGATAAAAAAACGCTTATCAAAAAAAAGTATCAAATTTTCAACAAAAAAAATGAAATTTTCAAAAAAAAAAAAAATTCGGGAAAAAAAAGTACGCTAGATGCGTAAAAATTACTCAAAAAAATAAGTTGAATGATATGGGCCAAGTGTAACACAAGGAACCCTTCCAAAACTATATATCCAAATAGCCGAAACTATTGTCTTTTTAACACAACAAAATTGCTGTAAAATCGGATTCGGGCTAAGTTCCTTGTCTGAAGAGAAAGATTGTCTCACTGCAGGGCAGAGGAGAAGAATCCACTGGAAGGGGGGGGGGGCTTAGTGGAGGGTTGGGGACTCAGCTTACCCACTGAACAAAAACATCAAACATTAAACATTATTATCCTTGTTCATCAGTTTTTTATTATTCATTAAGTTTTAGTTTTTTTATTAGATGTCTCATGGGTTAATTGTTTTTTTTTGGGACGTTTTATCGTGACCATTTTGTCGCAGATATTTTGTCGTTGGAGCTAACGTTAGAAAGGCCCAATATAGAGGTTCTACTGTACGGAATGTCGCAACAACGATCGATATCGAACACGGACAATGTTGCCTATTAAGCAAATTGTTTGACAGATTTCACGCCCGAGTTCTTTATTACGGCCCGATGCAAAATATATGCGAGAAGTAAAAATTCACGATAAAACTATTGACGGTAATTAAGTCAAGTGAGAAGTATGGAAAGCATAAATATACTGTTTCATGGTGTCCACTGTACTTTCTGTTACGCTCGAATAAACGCAATCCCGTAAGTTCAATATACACTGTTGCTAATATTTATGCTGCGATATATTTTTTGTTCCACTTCAGCTTGTTTCTGATAAAGACTCGCGAATTCTAATCAGTTTAAAGATTCTTTTTATCGAATTTCATGCCTTTATCGAGAAATCGGGAGCGGATGATAAACCAGTCGCTCATAAACTTGTGTCGAGGACACAGCTTTATCGAAAACGTCGACATGTCGATTCGAGGACTTCCTTTCGTGCACGACCAACGACCGTTGAATATAACTCGACGAATAATACTTCGTGAATGATATATCGCGAGAAGAGGAAGAAGAATGGCCCCGACCATAACTCATCGCCGTTGGGGAGACAAAGGTTCGACCGGGATAAGATTCTCTCGTTGACGAAGACGTACAACTGTTTTCGACGTCTCGACAGGTAGATAGATTTCCTGAGGCAAAGGGACAGCCGGCTTGTTAGCGAGTCCGTACAGTTAAATGCCAGACGCAGAGGACGTCACCGAGCGTGAGCGCGCGCGCGCGCCCGTCTTCAATCTGACCAGTCGCATAGAAGTTCAGAGACAAGCCGTCCATTTATCGTGGAGGCTCGGCGTTGTACCAAACTGAGACATTCGTCTCATAACTCGTCAACGCATACGATCGGTATTTTTCTCTAGGTTAACCCCTTTCACAAGGGTCGCTCGACCGACACGGCATTTAGCTCGAGTCGAAAGAAGTCTATTTTTTTTTTCTTTGAATTCGTATACGACGTTTTATCGTTTTGCCCCGTCATAAGGTAACACGCGATTGCATATCGTAGGCTGTTTGACGCTGTGATTCCGATCGAAGAAACTTTGGCTTCGAGTACCGAGGCGAGAAGCCTCGAGGATGCTATAACGATCGTAGCAAGGATCGTAAATTCGTTACTAAGTTGCGGCGAATGAAATCCTTTCCGTGTGTATCGGGTAGAGCGGGGCAAAATGGTATACCGGGGCAAAATGGTAAAATAGTCGCCTGTATGATAGAATTGAGGCGAAATGGGACAAGGAAGACTCCCATCGATGTCTTTTATTTACTGTCCCATTTTGCCCCTATCCCACTATGCCCAATAGTAACGCAATGGCACCACAGTATCTCAATAATGGCATTGAGGCACATTGGGACCTGCCTCGCTCTCCTCTACTTCGCGCTATTATAGGTACGTAGGGGAGACCGGGGCAAAACGGGATAGCTAAGCGAGAAACGTCGCTGCAACTATATCTATGACTTCGAATTACTGCGAATCACTAAAAAATTTGAACTATAAGGTCAGTCTTGGAATTTCGGAAAAAAATGTCACTGGGGGCTAAACGAGACAATCTCAAATTTCTCTGACATATTGGCTCGGTTGATTTGTTTCAAGCGCTCACGCGGGATACAAATCATGAATATATCTTACCGCAATTGGGCGCACGCCCGATAATCCAATCATCTTGAACAACATAACCTTGTTTTTACAGTAGTCAATAACCTGTCTCTGTCGAAGTGACAATTTGGTCAGTGAATTGAGGTGAGATTTTCGAGACGCACGATGGTTCTGAACTGAAAAAGAAGTGTGGAGGCTGGTCACACATCTCTTGTGCTGAGGTTGACGACTTTGAAAAAATCACATATACGTGCTACTTGTGTAAATAGTTATGTAGCATAATAGTGTGTTTCTTATGTGTATAGAAAAAAATGTGTACAGATATGAATAATATAAACGAAGAAACAGGCGGTTCTACCTTGCACATCTTAGTTTTTTGTCGGTGTCCCATTTTGCCCCTTCCTTATATTATAACTTTGAAGAATTAAAAAAATTATGAACTACCGATGCGCTGAAACTACATATTCAAAATAATTTCGAATTGTCCTATTTTGCCCCGGTCTAGACTCCCGACCTTAAATTCGATATTTCGTCAAACACTCTCGATAGTTTTAAAACTGCTATATTATAAATACTTGCTTTGACAAACGATGCAAAAACACAATTGTGAACATTTTCAGAATGTTCCATTCTGTCCCACCGATGCCTTTTAATTTTCTGTCCCGTTTTGCCCCACCGTCCCATTTTGCCCCGCTCTCCCCTATGTAGATAAATATGTATGTATAGGTACGCCGAACGGTTATTATTATCACAGCGATTCACCTATACCGGGAATGCAATCAATTTAACAAATTACAACCCCCCGGGTTACAAGTGAAGCCCGTAATTATGGTCCGAGCGTATGAAGACAGATGCGTCGGGTTATTTTCACCGCGGAGCGTAGAGAACGTTCATCCGAGACGATGAGGTAAACACAAAATTCGCGCGAGCCAACAGAGTCGGCCAAGAGGAAACGGAGAGCGGAGAGAAAAACATACTAATAGTCAACCTATCACCGAACCCCTACAATGTTTCGCAAAATTATCTCGTGGAAAACGTCGTGAACTCCGTTGGATATTATCGCCGTCCACCGGGACGCCAGCGATCTCCGGAGTTATATCGTCGTCTTGGGTGTCTCGATGTGAGACTCCTCTCTCGCCGACGGGCGAATTTCTTCTTTTTTTTTTTTTTTTTCAAGCAACTTTCCCTGCTTCGAGCAAAAATGTCTGCCGTTCGCCGTAATCACGCGCGCGTTTTACACGTTGAACCCGCGGCTGCAGTGCATAATGTCACTGTTCGAATGAGCACGCTGTAATGGAGTTTGCACAGTTGTGAAATCGCACGACGTCGAGTTTTACCACGCTTTTGCGGAGATACGCGAAGTCATCCATCGATTTGGTTATTAAGGTTGTAGGTCGGATACATTTGAACAACATTCTATCTTATTAGAAATTCGTCTAATTTTTTTTCAAATTACGTTTTTACCCTTCACTTTATCTAAAAAAATGCAATTCTAAAAAATACGACGAAATTCTAAAAAAATTCATACGTATTCAGAAAAATTGATTGTTAAATTGATGATTACACGATTCATTTTTTGAATAATTTCGTAACCGCATTTCGATATTGTTTTGCGGAATAAATCTTTGCAGAACTTTCTATATGCCGGATTTTCTTCAGATTTTTTCACATTCGCGAAATAGCAACCAAATAACAAAAAAAAATTTCATACGTGTTATTTTCCGCTATGACAATAGAAAAAAATTGATCCTGGAATTCTTTTCTGGAATTTATTTAATACGTGTGATGCGTGTTAGCTCTGTTATTAAAAAAGAAACTATAACTTAAAAGTAAAAAAAAAATACTTGGGGCATCCTTCGAATACAAATAAGCTTTACTTTTTGCATGAAAGGAAGGATGTACCAAGTGATTTTGAGTTATTAAAAAAAATTATTTTCATTGATCTTTTTCTGTTGGATTTTGTATTATGATTTAATGTTTTTTAATTCTTGCATTACAACTTTGATTTTAATTTTATAACAATTCGTAACTGTAAATTTCCAGTATTTACAGTCTTTTTGATCCCCTCTAATATATTTTGATGATAAATTTGCACAAACAGCTCGTAGTTGGCGAATAAACATTTCGTAACCTTTACCATTTCGGGAGAAGGGAGCGAACGAAAGAAACTTTTCGATATCGCGGCGCTCTTATCGCGCGGATGCAAATCAAACGGCGTCCGTGTCTCGAGATTGGATGAAACTCTCTTTTCCTCGGAAAGTTTAGCCTCGTGGGATCGCGCGAGACCCATCTAATTATTTATACTCTGTAGCACATTATGTCGCTGAATTTATATTTACGAATTTTCTCGTTCGCGCGTTATGATCTTGCGGCGCATTTGCGTCAAAGACTGAATGATTTATCGCGCGTACAACGTTGATGTTGAATCATCGTTATTTCTGCCGCGTGATTGTACCGCAAGGTGAAACAGTCAATTAATTTCGTGGTATGAGGATAAAACCAGAGAATTAATAAATAAATAAAAATAATAATAATGACAATAAAATTATTATTCATTAATTAAAAAAGTAAATTTAATTATTATCCATCGAATATTATAATTGCATTAATATAAATTATATATTTTAAAATTATAATAATAATTATAAGCAATTTAAAAGAAATATTAAGTTATCAAATAGTTCTGATTGCGCATTATTTTTTACAATGCGCAAAGAAACGTTCGAGCATCGTTGCAAATCGTCGTTGCAAATGAAATTAGCTGCAATCGGTGAAAAGTCGAGCAAATGCACGATGCAAATGTTTTATTATTCTCGTCGTTATTCGCGAGCGGTTATTATTATTCCGGTACTTCGGCAATCAGCGATTCTTTCGCCGATCCGGCAAAGATTGCGACCGCGTATCGGACTGCCTCGATTCCGCAAAGCTATGCGCGCACGTCGCTAGGATTTCTCGGTGAGAGCGCATACCGTTAATCATGCCGGTCTCCGTAGTCATGATCGGCAATCTAATTATCCCCGGCGACGGAAAAATAATGACTATCGTGAATTTTATTAATCTGTCTCGTTTGTAGCAAACGCGCTCGCGCGCGCGCGCGCGACAGAGAGACCTCGAATCTCGCGGTGTATGCGCTCGCGAGACCTCGGTGTAAATAAGAGAAATTCATTAAGCATTTAGCATTTAGTATCTACAGTTACACACCTTCGAGGTATAACATTCCGAGAGGGGCGGGGAGGGGGGGAGAGAAACACAACCAGTTTGTGTCGGCGCGGTCATATAATATCTTAATCTGACGATCTTATCGTCGGGCATTAAGTTGAAAATATATGGAAGTGGTTTTAGTGTCACATAAATTAAGATTAGTCAGTCGGCACTTGCCATTAACATTTGCCATTAAGGCTATTAACATTAATTATACGTACGACTTCCACCGCTGTAAGCAGCATTACAAACATATTTTATACACTCCTTTATCTATTCAGTGAAACGACTAGATTTTTTTCAGTCCCTTTTTTTTTTGTAATCTTTCAATGCTACTCGATGTTGCTTAACCCTCCTGTTAACCCCCCGTGAAACTTGCTTCCGGATGTTTTTAATCACATCGAAGATCGTGAAACGGTCTACAAAGATTTTGCAGCAGAAAAATGGTACCAATTACATTGGCGTATTGCTTCCTCTTTTCTATTATCACGGTTTACCAGGTTTGTGAGAAAGTACGTTTAACATTTTTGGCTTCCTCAAGAAACGTTATTTTGTGAAAAGTTACTTTAATTTTTTTTTTTAATTATTATTTGTTTAATACACATCTATTAATTTACTTTTACTTATTTATTGAATATACTTACTTAATAGTTCAATAGTAGTTTAATCAATTTCTCGCTACTGATAATAGTTTTTTTTTAAGATTTTTTTTTCAAAAAATGTAAACTGTCGTACCAACTGAACGTCTGCATAGATTTTACTCAAATTCAATATCGATTGTTGTTTTGTAATAGTCCGTTTTTGTACCAAATTTCAGTCCGCTATCTCAAAAAATGTGGTAGCTAGAGCACCACCGGACATTTTTCAAAAATTCAAAATGGCGTGAAAACTGCATGGATTTGGCAAAAAATTGCACCGAAGGAGGGAACTTCACCCCTCGATATGAGGTACAAAGTTCAGCTTGATATCTCAAACCGTTTCAAAGTTATGAGGCCAAACGAGACACACTCACACACACACACATATACATCCATACATTTTTTCCAAATGTGATTTGTCGACGTTTTGGCATGTTCTGAACAAGTTTACATGAAAATCTCAACAACAACAAAAAAAACAAAACAAAGCTTCTTGAAGAAGAAAAATGGAAAATGTTACGTTAATGCGCCGTGTTCAAACCTAACTGATACGAGAATTCTACCGGGTACGAGTTCGAATCCTAAAATTATTAACCAATCTCGCGAGTATTTCGCAAAAGTAATTTCATTCGAATGAAGCATCGAGTGCTGTCGAGGATGTGAAAGAGGTAAGTAGATACAGTGTAAGCATCGTAGTTATAAAGCTGCATCGGGCACACGACATTCGCCCCGTGCCGACCTTTCGAGTTACAAGACAAGCCAACCGGGCACATATACCTCTTCGTACCGAGTAAATTAGACGTTGTTCGCTATCGCGATAAAGCCCGACGTCACGTACAATCGTGTATCTAAGTTGTTATATCCTGCAGGGAGCGAGACATCAAACGAAACATCTCTCCGTGTCACGCATAGCTGTATATCGGTAAAGCGCGACAGTGAAACTCGAAAGTCACGCCAGTCGGTATACCATTTCGTTCGGTGAATTGTTTATTTTCGAATAGCAATCATAGAGAGCATGAGAAACTTGAATGCATGGAGAAAATGACGTACGTGTGCCGATATCCGTATAATTACGAGAGTCTTCAACCATAGCCAATGATTCGCGATCGTTATTTCTGGAGAGGCTGAAAGACGTTACAGTCAAATCTCCGCATCGGTTATATTTGGAATTATACTTAAAACTATAACTTGTATGTTTATAGTGTTGTATAATTACATTATATTATGATGACAATTATGCTAATATTATGGGGCACAAAAATATTCGGGTGTGTGTTTTATGTCGTTTAGTTCTGTTAAGTACCAGGGTCTTGTTAAGAATGTTACGTCCCTGATAGATCTTCGCTCATTGGCTCCGGAGCAAAATCGCGGTTCCGCCCATTTGTAGTGTAGCATCTCACTAAGTGAGCCCTCATGAACTGCACTTTATAGAGTTTTAGAGACAGCGCTTGAACTAATGCAGATGTTCTACTGTATGCGTCTCGTACGTAGGACGCTGTACAGTGGGCTCGCCCTAAGTGCACACTTGCTAATTGGGCGTGTACCACCCTTTTTCCAACCATTTTGGACAATTATAGAGGTTTAGAAACAGCGCTCCGACTAATGTTAATGTTCTACTGTATGCATCTCACTCTTTTCTCCCCCAGTCTGGAACTGTTATAGAGGTTTAGAAACAGCGGTTGGACTAATGTTAATGTTCTACTGTATGCATCTTACCCTTTTCTTCCCCATTTTGGAAGTGTTATAAAGGTTTAGAAATAGCGCTTGGACTAGTGGGGATGTCCTACTGTACGCATCCCACCCTTTTCTTTCCTATTTCGGAACTGTTACAGAGGTTCAGAAATAGCGCTTGGACTAATGTGGACGTTCTACTGTATGCGTCTCACTATGACGGCACTGTACAGTAGCCCTACTTAAGTGCATGCGTAGAAACGTCGCCCCCACCCCATTTTGTGGACTTTTATAGAGGGTCAGAAACAGCGCTTGAACTAATGCCGATGTTCTACTGTATGCCATCGCTGTACAGTAGCCTTTCCCTATGGCAACGCACGCAGAGTGCGCTCGCAGAAGCTACACCTCTGCCCCTCTCATTTTGGGACTATCATAAAAGTTAAGAAACACTTGGACCAATTCCGAGATTTTGCTACTGTATCCAAGTAGCCTGTCTCTTATTGCGCGCGGGGCTACTTCTTCTCCATTATTTGTCGGTAGCGTACTCCCACTATGCCTCCACTACGCCTCTTACTGCGGAATGTAGTACGAGTTGAAGGACTGTACTCGCCGCTGAGGTGGTAACTGGTCAAGTGCGCCTTTTTGCCCCTACATCTGCATAGGCGCACGCTTAGGGACGGGCCACTGTATATGAAAATCAACTCATGATGCTCTCGGTTGCCACTCACACACGAGCACACAAGTGCACAGGCTCATGGCACCAACATCGGCATCAGAAAATCCCGCGAGACTCTATAACTTTTATATTATCCGAATATAGTCGCGGGAGACACGACGGGGAATGAGAGCCGAGCTACCGTCCGTGAATTTACGATCGCGTACCTTTTACTGTCATTAGCATATACTCGAAATATATCTTAATTTTACAATCGCGGCATTACACGAAGATAGTATGAGGGGAGGGATTGATATACGATCTGCGGTCGGGATGCAATAAAATAAGCTCGGGCACGCCAACGCGCTTATATACCTACGGGTTATACGATAGCACCAACGATATTGCCTAACCTAACCGCGCGTTTCTCCGCGCCACCTTCCCGCGTCGCCACAACCGCAACGCGTTTTAAGTACCCTAGCCGTAAATACGTAGAAATATATCGGAGACACTCGTAAAACGGCCCATTCATGGCTTTTATACATCAACGTGAATGTACACAACTTTCGATCCATCGCCTCGCGCGGAATTAAGATAATCCGACGGAGGATCAAAAAGCACTAAAGCGATAAATAACGAATCATGAGAATTCCAACGAAGCAGTAATGGTGAATAACTGGCCCCCCGATCTCTCGGGCTTGTGACGAAGTTATTGGGTCATTAGGAACGAAGCCGAATGACGGACCGCCAAGCGACGAGATCGATGCTATTTTCAATAATGCTTCTTTCACAGCGAATGGCAAACATTATCGATAATAAATTTGCCGACAATATACATAATTTTATTTTATGAGATTCGAATTCGCAACTTTTTCCACGATTCCATCGTGGCATCGATCAAAAAGTGCCAAAGCAATAAATACATATCATGAAGATTCCACGAAGCGGGGACAAATAAGTAGTAATAATAGCTTTGGCTCTCAGGCTTATGATAAAGTTATTGGCTCATTAGGACCGGCGGTAAACAACAAACCGAGAGTCGATGAGATCAATATTATTCTCAATAACGCTATCGTCTCAGCGAACGGGAAAGATTATCGATAATAAATTTACCGACGATACGCGTCATTCTATTTTAAGAGTTTGAGACACGCAACTTCTCGCGATTTCACATTAATATCGATCAAAAAGTGACGAAGCAATATAAATGAAACCTGACAATTCCATGGAATTTTATCGGTACTAAATTTGCCGACGACACATATAATTTTGCTTTGCGAAATTGAATTTTGGGACTTTTTCACGATTTCGCATTAAAATTGATCGAAAAGCGCAAAAGTCGTGAAAATTAATCGTAAAAATTCCACGAAACGGCAATGGCAAATAATAACAGTTTTGTCTCAGAGAATGGCAAACATTATCGATAATAAATTTGCAAACGTATACATCATTTTTATTTACGGAATTGAAAGTTGCGACTTTTTCGGAAGCTCACATTAATATTGACCAGAAAGTGCCAAAGTCGTGAAAAATAATCGTGGGAATTCCACGAAGCGGCAATGGCAAATAATAACACTCTTTCCTCAGATAATGGCAAACATCATTGACGATAAATTACAGACAATTTACACAATTTTACTTTACGAAATTAAAAGTTGCGACTTTTCCACAATTTCGCATTAATATTGATGAAAAAGTGCCAAAGTCGCGAAAATCGATTATAAAAATTCCACGAAGCGGCAATGGAAAATAATAACAGTTTTGTCTCAGAGAATGGCAAATATTATCGATAATAAATTTGCAAACGATATACATCATTTTACTTATGGAAATTAAAGTTGCGACTTTTTCACATTGATATTGATAAAAAAATGTCAAAGTCGTGAAAATGAATCATGAAGATTCCACAAAGCAGTAATGGCAAATAAGTTGTTTCGCCGCAGAGAGTGGCAAACATCATCGATGATAAATTACAGACGATATACATCATTTTACTTTACGAAATTGGAAGTTACGACTTTTTCACAATTTCGCATTAATATTGATCAAAAAGTGCCAAAATCGTGAAAATTCGTCATGAAAATTCCACGAACCAGCAATGGCAAATAATAACACTCTTGCCTCAAAGAATGGCAAACATCAACGCCGATAAATTACAAACGATGTACATCATTTTACTTTACGGGATTGAAAGTTGCGCCTTTTTCACGATGTCGCATCAATATTGAACGAAAAATACCGAAGCAACGAAAATCAATCATGAAATGCCTACGAAGCGGCTATGGCAAATAGTAACACTCTTGTCTCCGCGAATGGCAAATGTTATCGATAATAAATTGGCAAACGACATCCATCATTCCACTTAAGGGATTGAAAGTTGCGAGTGTTTCAGAATTTCACATCAATATTGCTCGAAAAATGCCAATGCGATAAAAATTAATTCTGTAAATGCCACGAAGCAGTAATGGACAATAATCTTGTCTCACCGACCAGCAAATATCATCGACAATAAATTTTCAAACGACATGCATCGTTTTATTTTATAAGATTGAAAGTTGCGACTCTTTTACAATTTCACATTAATATCGATAAAGCGCTACAGTCGTAAATAACAAGTCAATAAAATTCCACGAAGAGGTATTGGCGAATAAAGGCTCCTTAGCTCTCGGTTTTTCGACAAAGTCCGGGTCATTCGAACCGAGGTTAAATGATCAACTCTTGTTGCAGCGAGTCGCAAACATCGATAACAGATTTCCCGACGAGAAACATAATTTTAATTTACGAGATTGAAATACACGACTTTTTCACTGTTTCACATCAACATTGAGCGGCGAGTGCCAAAGCGATAAAAATAAATTATGAAAATTCCACGAATCGGCAATGGCGAATAACAACGCTCCTGTCTCGGCGAATGTCGAACATTGTCGATAATAAATTCCCCAGCGACACGGACAGTTACATTTCACCGGATTGAAACTCGCAACTTTTTCACAATTTCCTATTAATATCGAACAAAATTCATAACTCAGATAATAATACCCGCGTTTTATTGAATCCGGTCTTTATCATTATGCCGCGTGATTGGCAGTTGCGAGAGACGAGCGAAAAAAAATCGAAATACCACACAAGATTTATCCCAAACCCAACATTCAATGAATCTCGCTAAACGCGCCGCGAAACTTTCATTTACCGCGCGCACTTTGCAATCTATAATTTTCCCCCGTACCTTTGACACACGACGCGGAGTTTGTCCGCCAATGTTTTACCGAGACAAATTGCATAACTACCGAGTTCTCGCGATACATTTGCAATTTGTTATTTCCGCGTATGCAAACGATCGTTGTTGATTAATGCAAAGCACAAAATATACATATGTACATAGACGCGTGTGTGTTCGGCGTTGATCTTTGCAAGATATGCACGCCCATCAGTGTCACTCACAATATAGCAAGATGTAGTGGTGTTTGAGTAAAAAGTTGCCGGACCGTATTATCGGGATACGCTTTTGCCGCAGCGACAGGTTGGAAACGAGGAAATTACGGCAACCGAGAGAGAGACCTATCATAAACAACTCCGCGTACAATTATGCACTCGCGAGAGTAAATTACGTCGATACATTACGCGAATTCCGCGTAAGTATAATTTTCTCGTGCCTCGATAGACGGCTCGGGACCTCTCTCGGGTTTTGGCCACGGTTATATTAGTTTGGTACGGAGCCAACGTCGAACGCACGCGAAGGCTCGTATACCCACCGCGAGCCGTCACGAATAGTTTAACATAATGCATTCGACGAACTCTATCATTACATCGTAGACGAATATCGTGGACCGCCCACTTAAATATCCTCCCCGCATGTGTGTTGCTGATTATAGTACGTGCGATGAAAAAGGAAAAGAAAAAAAAAGGAACATATCCGTGCGAAACGTGTGAAATCGTTGCGAGAGCGCGATCGAGCGACGTATGAACTTGTATGGGACACAGACACCTATCTACAAGTTGTATAAAATCCGCGGCACGTTGTAAGTTTGTAATAATTCGAGGTATTGCGATAAATTGCCGGCTTGTGCAACGACTTGCTGAAGTGACAGGCGATAGATTTCCCGGTAAGGCCTTGTTACACGCGATAATGATATTCGACCGATTCGGCTCTGCGGGAATTACGCTGCACGGAGGATTTGCCGAGAATTCGTCTAAAAGAATTCGTCTAAAAACAATTAGATTAAAACAATGTGTCTAAAACAATTAGATTGAAATAATTTGTCTAAAACAATTGTCTAAAACAATTGGATTTAAATAATTAATCTAAAACAATTAGATTGAGATAATTTGTCTAAAAGAATTCGTCTAAAACAGTTCGTCTCAAAACAATTCGTCTAAAAACGATTCGTCGAAATACAGTTCGTCTCGAAGATACTTTGTCTTAAACAACGGATCTAACTTTTATTCTTTTGTCGAGGCTTTTTATGCAGTACTGGCCGTCATTTCAGAACATACCATCAGCGTTTGACAACTATAACGGAAATATCGATAGTGTTGATCAACTATAGACGGATTATCATTTAGATCAGTTGTTTTTACACGAACAACGATGTGACGATGTTCGATTTATGAAGTTCAATTGGCACTGCCCAAATTTGGGACAATAGTTTTTCTATGATTTGTCATGGAATTTTTAGTCGTTCTCTCGCAATCGTGATAAAAACCGAAAGGTGCATGTTCGATATAATCACCGATAACAAAATTGTTATTAATATTAATATCGAAATTATTCGTTTTTTTTAAATGTATTTTCCGACTTGGGGGAGAACGGGGCAAAAGAACATACCGGGGCAAAATGGTATTCACGCACAATGGGACCAGGGCAGAATGGTATTAGGACAAAATGGGACAGGAAAAAAATCTACTTCGATGGGACTTTACCTTGTCCGATTTTGCACAAATTCTATTATACGGGGGTCTTTATTTGACCATTTTGTACCATTTTGCCCCGGTATGCCATTTTGCCCCGCTTTCCCTAGTAATTGTTCACACATGCCCACAAGGATAACGGTGTACATTTCACTTTATCCTTATTGTAAAGTGTCGAAATGGACTGAGTTTTGGGTCAAGCAAACCATGCTGGTTCCCTCAACATATTTATATCAAAATTATTTAATGTTGTCGATATCATGATAATTCCATGAAATCTGTCGTTCCGCATTACACCGGTTTTCACGTATGTTTGCGTACAGCATTGCGGGAATGTGTTACATTCGAGTATGGCGGTGAAATACGGATTGAAACAGAGTCGTAACCTGTCATGCCGGGCACCTGTTCACATGCATATGCTGGAAGTGCTTTCGACAATGTTGCAACGATCTGGTACGTGAGTAAACAGCGACCCTTCGCGCACAACCATCGAACAAATACGGAGCATACGAAGCATTGTGTGACTACAAGTCCGCAGTACATTGCGGCGAAACATTCGTTAGCTTGTTGGACGGGAGTTTATTTCGTTGTAGGGACAAATGCTGAATGCCCAAAACGTAGGTGAAATTCATGAATATTTATACAATTCGGCGAATACGTGAAAGCACGTTTTTCGCCAACTAATTTATGATTTTATAGACATATACGGGAATTTTTTTCGTGCTATTCTTGGATTTTCACGAGAAGATTGAACTAAGAGTTAAATTAGTGCAGAGATTGTGATAAACAAAAAAAAACCATCGAACAAAGTTTCGAACGGTTCGTGATAAGAAATTTTTATTAACTCATGTTTTTAACAATTGGGATTATTTGCCAAACAAAATATTGATAAGTCAAATCAACAATCATCAAAAACAATATTTCTAATTTCAACAAACTTCCCATCATTTAAACTTTAAGTTTGAATAAAAAAAATGTCGTCTCATAGTTTTAGAGTAATTCGATGCCGTAAATCTTGTCAAGAAGTCTTTCGAGTGAACAAACATACTTAGTGTTTTCTCATATTTAAATCACGGAACTGAAAGTGGAGCTCAGAAAAGTTATTACAAAATATGCAATAACTTGAAGACGAAGAAGAAGAAGAGAAGCAATCCTCAAAGCCGCACGGCTTCATCACAACGAACTTGTGCGTCAAGCATTGTATTCCGTTTGTTCGTTTATTTATCGTTTCGCGAGAAATCGTCTTCTATCCGGGGTTTAATACTCGCGTGTATCGTCACGCGAACAAGTCGGACGTTAATAAATATGAATTGATCGGTCGCGGAGTCATCCGACGTATGAAAAGGCATGATGTATGAATACATCGATAGTGAGTAGCAGTCACGCCGACATTGGTATATTCTCTTCGCTTCTGCTTTTCCTCGTGGCTAGCCGACGCGGTAGTGAATACCTAATAATATTGGAGTGTCAGCTGTCGAGCCTTAAGAGGGGGATGCGCGGAGGGGAAACAACGTAAAACACGAAGACTCTTGGCGTTCCCGCGGTAATAAAATACATTTGTGGCGGCGTCGGCTAACCTGACAGCCAATATGGCTCTCAGCTTTACGATGGATGGAACAGGACGGCTACGTAGTACATATGTACGGCGAATACGCCGGAGGGCGTTGAATTACTGCTCATACTCTCGCCGTTCGCGGTTCTCTGCAGCTCAGCTTCTCCACATCAACGATATACCATCCTTCCTGTCTCTTCCTGTGGACTATCGTATTTGCGCGCGTTTCATACGACTCCTATGAACGGGCTGCAAACTAACCCCAACGACGAAAGTTCCTGTCTGCGTCGTGCGCGAATATTTATCGAAGACGATGTACCGATAACGAAACTAACGCCGCGATCGTGCGCAAAAAGTTGGCATAACGAGTGACGATTGAAAGTTTACATTTGGGTCGTGTGTGTCGAGAACGGGAAGTTACCGTAAAACTTTGAACCTGGATTGAGCGTTGTTACGTCCTGACCTTCAAGCTAGGAAAGAGCGGGGCAGAACGGTATACCGGGGCAGAATGTGATGAATTGGTAAAATAGAGTCCCCGGTATGATAGAATTTGGACAAAATTGGACAAGCGGAAGTCCCATCGAAGTTGATTTTTTGCTGTCCCATCTTGCCCCAATACCATTCTGCCCTGGTATGCCGTTCTGCCCTGCTCTCTCCTACATGTATTTTCCGCATTTCATTGAGACTTATTAGTTTTCACGCTAAGGAAAAAACATAAACGCCAATTCATACAACCGGATGACAAATGTCGAGTTTCACCAATCCACATCCGCTCGCGAGTCTTTCCCTCAGAATTTTGATCTTGGATTGAGTGTCATTGTCGGAATCAACAGACGTGGTAGTCAAGTAGCCAAGAGACGTGGTACGTCAAGTAGTTTAAAAAGTTAAAAGGCGATAATTTCTTCAAGACGGAACAATTTGAATAGAGACGACAACCAAATCAGACCATGTCTCGATTTCACGAAAACACGATTTCGCTTCGACGCAACCACGAGTTCTCATCGAAAATGTACCGAAAGTGCGTTTTTCATTGGATTTTGCTGTTTTTGTCGAATCTTCGTTTCTGACTTTCGTACAGCAAGTTTGGACCGAGTCAACGACGAGATCAGATCATGTCTCGATTTCACGAAAACATGATTTTGCTTCGACGCAACCACGATTTCTCATCAAGAACGTACCGAAAGGTTCGAAAGGGTCGAATCTTCGTTTCTGACTTTCGTACATCGAGTTTGAATCAAGACGTCGACGAAATCGGATCATAACTGTTACGAGGATAATAAACTCGATAGCTCTACAGCTCACTATTAATTTAGCAAAATACGTGCGAAGGTTCGTTTTTTGGCACACAGCAGGGTATTCCGTTCGTACGGAGGATTGCGCAAGTTGCATCGGGCAGAGGCTCACCTCGCTGCTAAAGAATTTATGCGCCAATATACTGTTAGCCCCGAGGTCGAGGCACTCTCGGAAGGCTTTTAATGAAATCTGCAACGAGCGCGTGGTTATGCGAAATAAATAATTTTACGGGATCTCGCGTCTCCGTTGAATGGGCATTAGAAGAGCTTGGCGAAACGTGCAACAGGGGTTAAACCGCACGCTGACCGTTCGACCCCGAGCGCCCCGCCTCGCTCGCTTTGAAACACGCGAGAGTGGTCGGGGCTTGCGGCTAAGTAGATAACGTCCATGTCCGATCGGACAAGCCCACGATCGCTTGACTCCGTCTTTCACTCAAAGCTCGCGTCCTCTGTCGGTTGTTATTTTAATCATCGTATTCATCGTCGAGTCTCCTCGGACATCTCCAATGATGACGTTGACAACGTATTCGAATCCCCACGTTACTCAACAGCTCAAAGGCAATTCATGAAAATCAACTTTCAATTGAAATATTTTTTGATCTTATTTACATTCAAGACCAGGGCCCGGATCCTCAACGTATGCTAACCCTATGTTATGTCAAAAACTTATTGTTGCGACAATGGATATTAGGATAAAATAGTGTTAACATGCGTAGAGGATCCGGGCCCTGATAATCGTAAAAAACATAAACTCGACAAAGTCTCGTTTATCTCGGATTCTCGGTGCACCGTTCGAGCGAGATCTACTCTTGAAGCTACGTTCGCTGTCGACGACATTGTCGCGGCTGCGGGGTGTTCTCGAGGTTCCTCTCTCGTTGCTGGAACGATCGAATCTCTCGTTTCTCTCGGATCTTTCATTTCTCGCACATCGATCGACTCGAGCATCGATATTGTAACGGTCGACTTTTTCACCGACGCGTCTATCGGCTACTTCGCGATCGTTAGGGATTCGGGACGAGCAAAAAATCGTTAGATGTGGTCAATTCGGTGAAATAAATGGTTGATTATTAAAAAAAACACATAAATACTATGAAATACAGTATCGAAATTATTTCGTATCGACGCTTGCTCCTTCTGATGATTCCTGTATTAAAATCGCTTGACGAAACACACTCGAGTTGTTCGGCAAAAGGATAATTATTGATTAAATTGTAATTATCAATTAATTGTTAATTATTCGCGGAAAACGGAAAATTGTCTCGAATTACAATCGCGATTACGTTACCAGAACAAAATTCAATTCAAAGTCTCACTTCTTGAGAAAAAGAAAATTAACGATCTGTTTTATCGACCGAGAATCCGTGATTCGAAAAAGAAATGATTTTACCGATTAATTTTTCGGTGTTCGTCAAGAATAAAATTCAAATGCGAAATTAAACAAAATTTAAATAAATTTTTGTTTTACATTACCGACCGAGTCAATTCTTCGGCCCTTTCCGACTGTGGTTGCGGGTTAATGAAAAATCCGAAAAAACGCGTATTATAATGATTAAATACGCGAGAGAAACAAAAATTCGATGCAATGAATTTTTGTAACGCTTTACCGACCGAGCTGATTTACCGTCCAAGTCGTCCTTCTCGGCACAAGGTCGCGTGGTTCTCGAGCAACGTCGAGGTTATGTCGCGAAAAAGAAATTTTCGAGGTTAGATTCCCGAAACAGAAATTTTCGAGGTTATGTTCCCCGCTTACTTAAATTTATTGGCTAATTTGCATTGAGCATCTGCCGTGAGGAAGGTACCCGTAGAGGAGGATCGGAGATCGAGCTCGGAAACGAGCTCGAGCCGCTACCCCGTGCGTGGTTAACCTCACTCAAGGCCCTCTGCGAGAGGCTTGGTATTCGCCCGGACAGATTTCGAAAGTGGAGCCACGATCGAATCTCCCGGGGTGCAAGCCCACCTCCGCTGGGTAAACTAACCTATAACCTCCAGAGAACTCAGGACAACCGGTGTCTGACACCGAATTGTCCTAGCCCCTGGGCTTAGTTGAACAAATAGAGCTGGAGAAGTACCTTACTGGAGCTCCTCCAGCCGACTGCCGATCTTTCTTTTGCCGCATTGCGGTATTTTTCCCTTGGGCCAATTACCGCTCGTGAAAATTCTCGTAGCTAATGAGAGCCACTGCGGCAGTACCTGTGCGCCGCTTTGCGTGAAAATCGATAAACGGGTCGATTTTCACGCGCGGGAAATTTCAAATTGCGAAAAGTACGAAATGCGACAAAATTCGATATTTATCGAGAGAAAAAACGTCAATGAATGACGGAACGAGTAGCGACGATGGATTGAGGCGGAGATCGGCCTCGTTTTCCGTCTCAATATACATATATTCATCGTTTCCTCCGTAAAATTTGCTATTTGGAATATTTAGTTTTGTAATAAACGATATACACGTTGATACATTTGATTATTATTTAATATTACAAAATACGTAAAACCTTTATTTTCAGGAACATGGTACACGGAAGGAATTATGAATGGAAAGGCCATAAATAAGTAAAGAAAATGTTCCGGGACGGGTAATTGGAATTTCCAGGGATTCTGCAAAGAAGGAAGTAAAAAGGATTTATCGATTTATATATCGATAGAAGTACAATTTAATACAATACTCGTGCAAAAAACGTGTTCTTAAACAGAAATAGTTTTATTGCACACGTATCGTATGTACAACAATCTACAAAATGCAATTACACCTACATATATATAAGAGTTTACTCACATCTTCCATCGGGTTGCATGGGGCGAGTTGGCCAGCTCACCACCTCACATTAAAGCCATCGCGGTTGATCGCCAGCCACCATTAATGCACAAACGCACGAGATGCATAATGGTCGGTGGCCACACACTTCAAACCGATATATATATTGGCTTCGCTGGCATTTCAAGCACACGTTGCCATCGCCAGTCAAATCGATTATTATCGCTGAAACAAAAAGGAAAAAAAAAGTTTTAATAAAATAATAATAATACAAATTCGCAAAAAAAACAAGAAGTTATTCTAATATAACTTACGATGTATCGGATTTCGAATGGGTTCCTCAACGATATCTGAAAAAATAAGAAAATTAAAACGATTAGAGAATATTGTGTCGTACAGGGGAAATAAAAATACTTACCATCCGACGAATCCGAACTATTTTCCGAGTTCCTGTTGTTCTGCTCGCTCTAGAACAAAAAAAAAACGACTGTTGAAGACACGTTTCGTGTAATGCGCGATTTACGAGTCACACGAGGTAGGCGATACGACAAGCGCAAGTACGCACCTCGTGTACTCACGGTAATTGTCAATCGACAAGAGCAAACAAGAGAGAGAGAGAGAGAGAGAGCATACGGCTCACGCATCTCTCAAGTTTACGAAGAGGACAGTGCGAGAGTCGAGCAGCGAATGCGACAGGAGCGTGTCATAAGCCCGAGCTGTCACTAGACCAAACAGGCCGTTGGCTATGTTCGGTCTTATGACCGTTCGGGTTTTTCATTGTTGAAATTCGGGCTTATGACAGCGCCGCAGTGCGCAATTATCTTCATCTTTATCAAATTAAAAAACTTACTTTGTCCTTGCTGCGTGAATCCCAGAATCGAAGCCATGAGTCCTCGGAAAAAGCTGCTTCGCTTCCCTTCTCGCTTCCCGAATTCGACGACATCTCGATAACTGTAATAAACAATAAAATACATATTGCAAATCATCATACATACTATCTCTAAAAAAAGAAAAAAACCGACAAGAAAATACTCACATTTTGCTGGATTTGCTCCGAAAATTGTGGAAACCGCTCCGAAAATTGTGCAAACGACGCGACGCATACAATCGGAAATTGCAAATGGCGCCCGCTGTTTCACGTAGTCACGTCGTCATTGTCGACACTTGTTGCGATACTACGATTGGTGGTTAACGAACACGACCTATGACTGGATATTTCCGTCAGATCGAACAAGATGATAGATCGGACTATTTTAACACGAGATAACACGAGATACACGTAACACGTATTTCACGCATCGATGTATTTCGATATATCGCTCAAGTTACAACTCGGTTTGGGTTACGTTTGCGTTTCGTTAGCATTAAGTTCCGTTTGCGATCCCACCCCAGAGGTTCGCAGGACGTTGGCGCTCGCAAGTGTCCAGCAAAATCAGCCGAAACAACCACACTGTTATCAGCTGTTGGTAGCACCGCTGTTTTTATGGCAACGTTTGCTAGGAGAACGGCTCTGGGACATTTTAGCCGTTCCGGACTACAAGTCTGCCGTGACATTAGCTACTGAGAGATTTTAACCCTGCTGTGACATTAGCCGTTCCGTCAATTCAAGTCTGCCGTGATATTAGCCACTGAAAGATTTTAACTCTGCTGTGACATTAGCCGTTCCGTGAATTCAAGTCTGCCGTGACATTAGTCACTACGAGATTTTAACCCTGCTGTGACGTTAACTGTTTCGTGATTTCAAGTGTGTGGTGAAATTAGCCACTACGAGATATTAATCCTGCTGTGACATTAGCTGTTAAGTGATTTCAAATCTGCCGTGACATTGGCCACTGAGAGATTTTAACCCTGCTTGTGACGTTAACTGTTCCGTAATTTCGAGCGTGCCTTGACATTACTCACTACAAGATATTGATCTTGCCGTGACATTAGCCGTTCCGTGACTTTAAATCTGTCGTGACATTAGTCGCCACGAGATTTTAATCCTGCTGTGACATTAACTGTTCCGTAATTTCAAGTGTGCCGTGCCATTAGTCAGTTCGAGATTTTAACCCTGCCGTTTCAATTATAAAGTGAAGTTCCGCTCAAATTTTAGTTGATATACGCTGTAGGATGCTGACTAGCAACTACTAGTGTTTAACGTTATAAATTGATTGGCAGTTTTTTAATAAATAATAATAATGTATTTATTCCTCACAATACATTTGTGTTTCTGTGTTCTGCGTTTATGGGTGTGTTTGTGTTTGTGAGGTCAAGGCCATCGACCGGGGTCCTTCAGCCTGTTTTAATCTATGGGGTATGGTGTATTTTACAGTTTGGTGTATAGGGGTAGTGTGCGTGGTTGTTTTAATAATTTGAGTGATTTCTTGAATTACAGTGCGTTGTTTTTTAGTCTCTTGAGTGTTTGGTGTATTGTTTCTGTTGGGTGCTTGTAATTTTTCCTTCTTTCTTCGTTTATTGGCAGGCTGAGTAGTTCGACGATTGCTGTGTTTGATCGTGCGAAGCGGGTACTTAATGTTGTTAGTCTTTTATTGAGTTCTGTTATTTTTGTTGTTGCGTATAGGGTTTTGTTTCTTGGATTGTGAAGTGCGTTGTTTGGGTGGAGGATCTTCGTGATTTTCCTCAAGGCTGTCCGTTCGGCTACTTCGAGAGGTTTTATTGTTGTTGATTTGGTGTTGGAGAAGAGTGGGTGCCCGTATTCTAAGAGTGGTCTGATTATCATTTTGTATATTTTTGTTTGGGTTTTCAGGTCTATTCCGTGATTATTGTAAGTTCGGCTGGTGAAATGTTTGGCTCTTGAGATTGCTTTTTTTTTAGTGAGGTTGGTGTGGTGCTTGAAGGTGAGTGTTGAGTCAATGGTTATTCCGAGGTATTTTGCTGTGTTTGTTGCTGTGACTGCGTTTCCATTGATAGTGATTGTTGGTGATGTGTGCTTTATTCTATGGTCGAACAGCATTAGCTGGGATTTGGATGGGTTCGGTTTTAGTCTCCATTTTGTTGAACCATTTTTCTGTTTGAGTCATTACTAGTTGTAGTTCTTGTGTTGCTGTTTTGGTGTTTTTGTTGTGGGTAATCAGGGCTGTGTCGTCTGCAAATTGTAGGATGTATTTTCTGTTGTTGAAGTATTCTGCGTCGTTCTGATGATGGTTGTATATATCGTGGCAGTATATATTATATAGCGTTGGTGAGACCGGAGATCCTTGTGGAACTCCTTGTTGTGGTTCGAATGTAGATGAGAGTTTGTTTTTTATTTTTATTTCTAGTTTGCGATGTGAGAGAAATTTGTCTATAATACGAATTAGATATTCTGGGCATTGTAGTTGATTGAGCTTGAATATTAGTCCTTTGTGCCATACGCTGTCGAATGCTTTGTTTATATCTAGGAATAGTGCGGAAGTTTTCACGCTTGAGAGTTTTGCGGCTTGTGTGTTGGATGCGAGTATCGTTAACGGATGTATTGTTGATTTCTTTGTTTGAAACCCCAATTGGTATTTTGGTATTTTATTGCCGATGGATTTGTTTATTTTTGAGCGAGTATTTTTTCTAGTATTTTTCCTATGTTTGGGAGCAGTGTTATTGGGCGGTAGCGGGAAGGTTTGCTGTGGTCGTTGTTTGGTTCTGGAATCACAGTTATTTGGCCGAGTTTCCATTTTTCTGGTATGTAACTTTTTGTGAGGCAATAGTTGAAGATGTTCAAAATATAGTTATGTATCTCCGGTTTGAGTCTCTTGATGATGTTGATCGGTGTTTGGTCGTGTCCGGGCGCGGTGTTCTTTGTTTCTCTTAAAACTTGCATATATGTTTGTTTGTCGATTAATTCTTCTTCTGTTGGGGCAGTTGCTTGACTTGTGCTGAATGTGTCGTACCAGCTGTTTACCCTATTATAGTTGTTTCTGTCGTACTGGGGATCTTTGTCTTCTTCGAATGCTTTATTGAAGTGAGTCCTGAACAAGTCCGCTTTACTATGGTCTGTTTCGTATACTCTATTATTTTGTTTAAGTGTTGGAATTGCTTGGAACGTTTTGTATTTTGTGAGCTTGTTTATGTCTTTCCAGTATGTTTTTCCTTGTTTTTTGTTGATAGTTTTGCATGCTTCCAGCCATTTGCTGCTCCGGTATTGATCTATGAGAACGTGTATTGATTTGTTGAGTTCGTTGATTTTGGTTTTAAATTCTGGTATGTTGTTGATCCGGTATTCTCTGTACATTCTTCTTTTTAGTTTAATCAAGCGGATGATGTGTGGCGGTAGCTCGTGTGTATGATATTCGTGGGAGAATGTGGGGGTGTGTGTTTTCGTTGATTCTTGAAGTTTGTTGAGGAATGTTGATATTGTGTGAGGGTTGAGTTCACCTCTGGTGTTGCTTATGTGATCCGTGATTTCTTCGTTCATTTTCTGTAGATTTGCCTTGGCGAATGCTGGTATTTTGTGTTTTTCGCTTTCGATTCTGGTGTTTAGTTTAAGTTCAAGTTTTATTGCGAGGTGGTCTGAACCTAGGTCTGGGATAGTATCCACGTCAGCGATATTGTGAGTGATATTTTCGGTGATCAGTACTATGTCAGGAGTGGAGTCTGGGTTGTTTGGCATTAAGAATATCGGAGGAGTAGTCAGTTGGGTATATCTAGTGTTTTTTTATGAAGTTTTTTATTGTCCGTTTTTTAGTTGCTGAGTTGTTGTTGAAGTCTCCTATTACAATTCCGTATTCGCAATTTGCTGCTTCTGTTAAAACTGTTCCTTCGATGGTTGAATTCGGGTGGAAGTACACAACAAATATGTGCAGTTGTTTATTCTGGAAGGGAATGGAGAAGTGTATTGCTTCGTTTCTTAGGTCGTTGAGGGCAGGCTTGTTGTATTTTTTTAGCTTGAGTTCCCGTTGAATTTGAACTAGACTTCCTCCCCGGGCGTTTTGGTTGATTGTGTTTCCGTTGTGTTGTATATTGGTCCAGTTTCTGAATGTTGTGTTCGTTTTTTCTGTAGTTTTCGTTTCTACGAGAGCGGTGCAATTGATTCCGTTGTTTTCGATGTAGTGTGATATGAGATGGTTTCTTCTTGCATAACTATTTATGTTGGCATATAGCAGCTTAACTTCGTCCATCGTTTATGTTAAGGACGTGTGAGGTGCCCTGAGTTGCTTTGGTCGGTGAGTCGGTTTCGGGGGCGGTCAGGTCGAACATAAAGATGTACATCCTGTTTCCTGAGAACACTGCTGCTGTGTCGACGTTGAACTCCTTGATGAAGCGCGTCTTGAGTTTTTGTATTAGTTGTCCTCTGTCGGAATTTGATGGTTTGTTTATTTTTCTGGTATATGTGTTGATAATATGGTCGTGGATTGTTATTGGTGAGTGGATTCTCGACTTCTTTCTTTCTGTATCTTGGATCTCTGATGATTTTTTGTTTGTTGATTTTATTTGTGTGTTCGGGATACCTGGTATCGGCGTAGTCGGGCGTTTCGGGCCTTTTATTGACCAGGCCACGTGGTCTTCTGAGTCGCATGCTATGCATTTCATCGGTAGTGTCGTGTTGCACTGCGTTGTTTTGTGGCTGCCTTTGCATTTGTGACATATGTCGTTGTTTGGGCAGTTGCTTGTCGTGTGTTCGTAGCTTGTGCATTTTCCGCATGCTTGTGGGATTGGTGCGGGGGGGGGGTACTCGGGTATACCGGATAGTGTTTGTGCATGAAGGAGAGACCGTTGTTAATTAGTTTTTCTATTGCCTCTTGCTTGCCGGTGATGATTCGGATTAGTTGTGTCGGTTTGTTTGTAGCTCTAGACGTTATTCGTTTACAGTATCGATGTTCGATTCCTTGTGTTGTTAGTACGTCGCTTATTGTTGTATCTGTGATATCTTGCTCGACTGTCGCTATCACTGCTGAGTATGTGGCTGTGCTAATGGAAGAGGATTGATTGTCCGGTTTTGCTTTTGTTTCGGCGTAGCTCGTAATTTTACCGGTTGATATGAGCTTGTCTAGTGCGGCGGTGATCGCCTTCTTAGCAGTGCCGGTTTTTCCGATAGCCTTTTTTTGTTTGTAGTATTATGTCCTCTGATTTTGGAAAGACTGTTTCCCAGTTGGTAGCCATTCTGGTGCGAGATGTTATGTGTGGGGCGTTCACGTAGTAGTAGTTCGCGTATATTTTGTTTACTCTTACTTGTGTACGTTGAGAGTGGTTGATTGTGTGTGTGTTCTTGCTGTTGGTTGCCGTGTGGCTATTGGAGCTGTGTGCGATCGTGTGCGTATCTGTTATCTGCTGTTTTCCTGCCGAGCTGTCTCTCGAACTTGGTCGCTCTTTGTTTTTCGGGTACTTCCTTTTCTTTGAGCGTGGCGATCTTGGAGTCGTCCACGTTGTTGCACTCACTTCCACCGTCACCTTCACTTTTCGTCTCCATCGCTTCGCTTCGGCTATTGCTCGGCAGTTTTTTATTATTAGCAGTCGAAGAAAAAATTAATTTGGCTGATTGGGAAAATAGTTGGACGGTGTGTCTCGATCTCGCTGGTAATAACGGTCTCCAATATTTTTATTAATCTTCAATTAGTAGGACAATAATAGCAAACCATCCACTTAATTAATGTGAATTGTTCGTCTAATAATGACTAACGATTAAAAAATCGATGGTTATTAAAAGTTCATCCCAAAAATATTAACAAATACATTATGAGCAACATGAGCATAAATCGCTAATCCCGTTTGACTGCTAAACTCCTATCAATTTTGGTTACGAGATAAAATGATTATTCTTCAACATCTTCATTTCTGTCTTGTCTTAAATGATAGGTAAAAAAAACAACGAAGCAACGCGTACCCGTTGCTTATACGACAGGATGCGTTGATCACCAAAGTATGGCAATCGCGACGTGCAAAACAGGCAAAACTTCGCTATAGCACGAGAATTGGTGTGGTCTAGCTAAGAAGATTAAATTAGTCTCAATCATTAATTTTTCGCGTAACCAACAGGATAAACCAAAATCTATCTTGACATCATCGCGTAATGCTTTAAAAACAGCCTGGCCGTAATTTATCCATTTATCCATTTATCTCCCGTCTTCGAATCGATATTCAATATATTTTCCTGGTGCTATTTTATTCAAGTGGATGATGGGTCTATTTTACGCTATAAATAAAAGTGAAAAAGAAAATTCGATACAACTGAAAAAATAATCTCAAGTCGAGACTGTAATTAAGGTTTAAATACGGCCAATTAAATGACGAAGCAACGTTCAAGACCCAAACGCGAGATGTATACGAGGCGAATAATACGTAACGAGGGTTTGACGTGTACAAAACACCATTAAGAACACGTAGAGAGAGTCGGACACGCGCTCGTCGACTCTTTTAATTTTTCTTGTCCCTTTATTTCACTAGCAAGCAATACACGCGAAGTGACTCAACTCCGATGGAAGGTAAGAAGAGAGAACACGAGCTTCGAAGGATCGTCGACGAGGTAGAACAACAAGAAAATTAATTCCTTCTTCGAGAGCGCCGAGTGAGTGCGCTTTGTATGAGAGGTATACTATATATGTAAGTAACAAATTAAAACTTCATGCTCGAACACTTTTTCCATTGTCTCTTGAGGGTTGTCCGTTGGATCTCGAATCGCGCGTGTTTTTGTCTCTAGATCGTCGCATGCCTCGCGGATATCTTCGGCTCTTTTTAAGTTCCAAAGGATTTGAATAGATCTGCCAGAGACATAATCGGAGCATCGCCCACTGAAACCGGCGACGTTCTTCGCGATTTTCATGCATGCCTCGAAACAAACACTCTCGCGGCATCGGCGTGGCGATTCTTCGAAAGCATCAACGACTGTCGGCATCATATAAATTTATTGATTCTTTCAATTTTTTTTCCAAATGAATTTTTTTTTTTTTCTCAATTAAAAATACA
This sequence comes from Ischnus inquisitorius, assembly GCA_963924025.1. Classification (NCBI taxonomy): domain Eukaryota; kingdom Metazoa; phylum Arthropoda; class Insecta; order Hymenoptera; family Ichneumonidae; genus Ischnus; species Ischnus inquisitorius. The sequence goes on along the minus strand of OZ001249.1, from coordinate 16,698,473 downwards.
TACAAAAGATCTCACGCCATCTTCCATCCAGGGTTAAATTTTGCGGTAAAAAAATCTATTTTTGAAGTAAAAATCTATTTAATGAGTGTTAGCTTCCTCGTCTATTTAGTTTTGTAAACGACGTTAAAAACGAAGTGAGAAAGCGAGGAGCGAATCTAATTAGTATTATTCGTATATGTTGGGATTTAATTCTCAATAAGACCCAAAAATGCAGATACGAAAAAATTGCGTTCGAGAGAAAATAGAATTTTTCTCTAAAATAAAAAAAAATCACCGTCTTGTAAAAATGTAAACATTTTGGTCAATTCACTTTGCATTTCATACCGATTATCGAATAGAAATAGTCCGTTTGTGTAGACATGTTTGACGCGAAATAAAAAATTGCTAGAGTTATCGAGTTATCAGATACTTCGGCAAAAAAAAAACAAATTTTCATAAAAATGGGACGGTTTTCAAATTCAAATCCGATCATTGAATATTACTTATCGATGAAAATGCAACCACTGCAAACAAGTACTTAGGCCAATATATTTAAAAAATTGCAAGACCTATTCTGTTAAGACTTTTTTCAGAGATTGAAAAATCGCGTAAAATCGTGACCACTTTGACGATTTCGACAAAATTTATACAAACATCAATGATAGATCGCAGTACATGCCCGTCTAATTTTAGCTGGATAACAAAGAACGTTCTTGAGTTATGCCGATTCTAAAGTCCACAAACTACTCACACATATGCGCACATCCAGTCATGTGTTCTGATCAAATTTACTCACGAAATTTTGAAAATAAAAATTTTCATGAAAACAAGTCATATTTTATTTTATTTGCCAAAAATTGATCGCGACGGCCATGTGGCTGGGCCCGCCACCCATTTTCCCCCATTCTATCATACAGGGGACTCTATTTTACCATTTCATACCACTCTACCCTGGTGTGCCGTTCTGCCCCGCTCCCCCCTACCACCGGTATGCTATATATTACAGGACGCGGTAGCCCGATGCGAGGAATCGGTTACGAGCTTCCGTCCGAAGTCCCGAGACCAAAAGTATTTTTGGGCGGGGGTCGTCGGTCGAAGAAAGGGCCGCAAGTGAATAAAGGGTCCCCGGTAGTGGCTTTTGGGCAACTGTTGCGATTCGAGTTAGCTACACAGTGGTGTAACACATATACAACGGGAAGAAACGAAGACGACGAGAGGCGATCGGCCAGAAGGACTCGCGGCGCTGAAGAACTGACAGCAATCGTCGGGGGCCCTTTAGGTAGATATATACAAGCGCGCCGCCTGCATACGAGCCGATCGAGCCGCTAATTCATTGCGCGATCCAAGCTCAAAGGGGAGCCCGCGAGTCGCGCGGGGTACGCAGAGGGATGCTTGGATACTATCCGCGATGCTCGGCCCCGTCTCTCCGACAAAGGAAGTTGTTTATCCTTACGCGACGCGCCTTCAAGATGGCCGGCCGTCCATCAATCAACGTGGGGTAGACAAGCCACGGGTAAAAAGAACCGCAATTACCTGTTCTCAAGGAGCGCACGAACGCGCGCGCTAGAAAGCGAGATACCTCGAGTCTCGAACGTTCGAGAGGGAGATGGACCGATCGGGGACTGATCGGCTACTTCGTGGCCTAAGTATCGTCGAATGCGTCTTCGTCGGACGTCACGTTGATCGTCGACGAGCCATCGACGGACCGCGGGGCCCCTTCCGGAACTCTCGTCGATCTCCCCTCAAGCCCGCGACCGACAGACATGCCGATCGTCGTTCAATGGACATATACGAGCGCTTACCGGTGGAAAATTCTTATTTGGTAATTAAGAGCACGAGCCTGTTTCCAATTACCGATCGTTCCTCGAGGAGCAGGAAGAACTGCTAATTTCACCCAACTGATTTGCTACCCCTTTCCTTTTTATGGACGAATACGACTCGGCGAGCAACTCGTGCGGGTACTTTCCGCACCGGGTGATCCCGCTTGCGCCTATTAGACAAGCGCTTATTTGGTATTCATTATCCGTACTCGATTTAATTACCCGATCGGGGACAAACAGTTGTGGACTGGGGAGGCTCAATCCGATACTCGCGAGGAATTCCGGATACGTCGCTTGAATTCTCGATGTACAAGAAATAACAGAATTCGATAGGAAAACAAAAATATACCCGGGATAAGGCAGATCGAAGGTTTCAAGAAGCAATCTCTTCGAGAACTTTTTCATGATGTCCCGTAAGAGGCCCACAAAAAATTCGACGACATTCGCAGGATTTTTCCAGGTCACTTTTGAAATAATCGAGGTCATTTGAGACAGTTAAAAATAAATCGGATTGGAAATAATATCTATCGCTCCGTCACAGCGTTTTACTTCCATGAATTTTTTTTTTTAATTCCAGTAGTAATGTATTCAGAGTTATTCAAAACATCGTAATACCACATTCAGCGAAAATGTCTGGATTTACAACGGGAGAACAATCTGAATTATCGAGCCGGAATTTTCGGGCAATGTAGTTGGATCGTCAATGCTCGTTTCAATTCTGTCAGATTTCATTTTTCGCAAAAAAATAAAATGTAGCGTTCAAAGTTAACACCGCGCATCTACGTGAGGGGTTCGAAAATATTTTAAAAAATTCGAATTTGAGAAAATTAAAAAATGCATCAGCAAAGAAATTCAGACATTCCGAAACTGTTCCAGGACAATAAAAGTTCAAGGTCATTTCCTAGGATTATTAGGACCTCTGGACGCCATCGTTTTTAAAAGAACGTCTAGCTATTGCTTTTTGATTAAATTAAAACGAATTCAAATTATTGTAAATCAGTTGGAAATTAATTTTCACTTATTTTCGATGCACGGCCCGCGTAGTAAAAACTAGTATGGAAAAGGGTCTTAATATAAGTATGTAAAGGAGTGTGGTCAATGGTATGAGCAGTGTGTATATTAATATGGGAAAGACTCATTTCTGAATATAGCTTTAGCTCCGTTCCTATACGCTGTCCATACGGTATTATAGACTGACTTCAAAATACCGTGAAGAATTCCGGGAACCCTTGAAGCATCGCATCCGTACGCTGTTGTTGACTCGTTCGTAGACCCTTTTTCAAACTTCGCGAGAAGACTCAAAAATCGACGAAGAGTCAGTTCCATACGCTACGATAGACTATTTTCAATCATCCGTTCAAGGCTCTAAAATCGATGTCGAATCAATGACGTACGCTGTATCAGTCTCATTTTTATAATTCTTATACGAATGTGTCAATGAATTTTAGAAGAAAAATCAAAAATTGACAAATGAAAGGTCAATTTCAAAAATGTAGAAATGTGTCCGAAAACATTATTATGCGTCAAATTCGTGTTCAGTGGATAAATCTAGAACCTGGAACGAATTTTAAGCAATTCGCCTTGGGTTGGACTTCTACTCTATCTCAATAGAGCTCAGTACCTCAATACGATATTGGGGGAGGTTCGAATCGGTCTTGAAAGATCTATTCCGACTTCGTCCAATACTTTACTATATTATTGAGGTAGAGCAGAAGTCACCCAACGCGAACCGCCTAAAATTCTTTACAGGGTCCAAACTTATCCACTGAACAAGAATTTGGCGCATAATATTGGTTCCGGACACATATCCGCATTGTTTAAACAGACCTTCCATTTGACGATATTTTATTTTTATTTTTTAACTCATTGACTTATTCATATAAGATTTATAAAAATGAGTCTATTGTAGCGCATGAAATTTATTCTTTGTCGATTTTAGAGACTTTTACAGATGACTAAAAACAGTCTATTGCAGCGTATAAAACTAACTTAACGTCAATTTTTTAGGCTTTTCGCGACGGCTTAAAAAAGGTTTAAGAACGAGTCTACAACAGCGTCCGGATGCCTTTTTACATGGTTCCCGAAATGTTTCAAGGTATCTGGAAATCAGTCTATTATAGCGTATGGGCAGAAACGGAGCCAAAGCAATCTTCAGAAAAGAGTCTTTCCCATACTATTATGCATACTGCTCATACCATTTCCTATACTCCTTCAAGCACTCATATTAAGACGCTTTCCCGTACTATGTACATTTATCTACGGAGGACTTTGGAGCTGCTCGAACAATTATGACGATCGAGCTACTGCATGAAATTTATCTCGAATCGACGATCGCGATTTACGATTGGACTGTAATAAAACATAGAAGACGGAGATAAAATTGAAAGGGGGAAATGGTTGCGGCACGGTTTACTTAACCGACGGCGACGGCGACGACGAGAAGCACGGGACCCATACGGCGCGATGCCGATATAGGCAGAAACGGAGATCGCTACGGACTGCAATGAAAACGAGCTGGCGAGGGAGGGATATCGGTAGCGGACAGCGAGACAGGCTGACAGCACGGTAGCACCGGGGAACGTCGGGGCAAACGCGGCTGGGCAATGGCACGCCACCGCGTATCCGGACTGACGACTGTATCGTGGTGCATGTGCCGCCGGTTACGCGCTCTCCCACCGTCGTGCACGCTGCAACGCCGTCATAAATCAGCGTAATTAAAATGCCTGCCGACGAATATATTTCAGTCTCCGTACGACACGCTTGAGTGTTCAATACGTGGTACAATTGAAACACTGCATTTCGAATTATAATTCCGACTAGTCCGCGTTGTGAACAAATCTTTGACGTTGATACATTTTTGGTTAAGGAAACAAAATCGACGGTTACTGAGAATCGAGCTAAAAAAATCTTCCAGAAGAGATTTTTGTTGAAAGTTTTCCGAGACAATGTTTTCGATAGTTAAGAAACTTTCGGTTCGGCTAAGTGTCAAATTTAGAGAGTTTTGAATACTTTTCAATTAGGTAACAATCTGGAAAAATTAGGCATGCGGAAGGTGTTGAAAAGGTTGAATTTGCTTCATAAAAATACCAAAATTTATAGAAAAATTGATGAAAAAAAAAAACGAATTTCAATAAATCACCCGGCAACGTAATTCTTTTTTTAAATGATTATAATCAGTTACGTTCGACAAGTACGTATGAATTTTTCCAGAATTTCTCCCAACTCTTTAAAATTGTGATTTTATTTATTTATTCTGTTTGAATAAACGCAATTTTTAATAAATCGTCGAAACTTTGAAAAAATTCATACATGTTGAGAAAAATTATGGAATTATTTTCATTCAATAAAAGTTAAGCTGCCGGGTCATTTTACGAATAATATAAAATTTCAGTATGATTATCATACAAAATCAATATTTTTAACACCTTCTATATGCCTGATTTTTAAAAGATTTTTATCTCACCGAGATGTGTTGACAATTCTCTTTGAATCTCCCGTTTGGTCGGACGATACCGGAAGGCCGACCTTAAGGAACACCGACGTCATCCGACTTTTGAATAACTTAAATATGTCAGAGATCAAACTGGTAAATTGTTCTCCATTACTCCAATCGGGCCGAACCCCGACAATTCCGGAGTTCAGGGCTAACCAATGGAGAGCTCATTACCCAAATATGTGACCTATCGCCGTAAAATTTACACTGCTTGCCTCTGCACCCGAAATAACGTCATATAAAGGCAACGGTGGTCTCGACTAAAGTACAAGTAAAAATTTTTTTTATGTGTAAAAAAAGGAAATAAATCTTATAAGCCAAGGCAAATTATAACAAAACGAAAAAATGCATAAAAAAATTGGCATTCCAGTTCTTGCGCATATTTCCCAAACACGAAGAGCGCGATTTTCGTGAATTTGTTGTATAAAATTGTGTGCATGGTACTGGCATAGAATTAGGAGTCCTGACTCTTTTTCCTCGGATTCACACTTGTCCAGAGCTCCTTTTCTGCAGCCTTGCCATTGAAATTATTCATTTATTTGACTTTTATTTAAAAATATATTGAATGTGAATATCGAATATTAATTGATATTTATTCATATATTTTTTAATTATTTTTATTTATTGATATTTTTTTTTTCAATTCCTTTTTTCGACTAGTCAGCGTACCATTTTATTTATTTGTTTCCAAAAAAAGTCTTCGAGAAATCCCGAAATGCACGAAAGTAGACATGGACATTTCAGTGCAGAATCGATATTACATATCTTTGGAACCCCATAGTAAATTTAAAAAGATCGTCATAACAAATAGTCGTATCGAATCACATCTCGCCTCCAAAAAAAATTGGCGGTACATTGCTAAAATTCCCCTTATGCTTTCGTTTGCACGTAACAGTGACTGCCGGAGCGGCAGCGATGTATAAAGTAGTCATCCATAAAAAGGGGAAGACCGGACGCGGTGCGGCTCGTTTATTCGCTCGTATACCACACATCTCCACACCCGTATAGAACCGAACTATATACACACACATATATATATAATCTACCCAAGTGAATTCCCCGCAGTGTTATATATATGCGACGAGATGAGTAGCCATGCAGCATGGCCCTCGAAGCATAAAGAGCTCTCGTCGAGCACTCGACGATGTACACCGCCGTTGGGCATTAGCGGCTCGAAGTGGTAGTCCACTTTTTTTTTAAACATTTTTTTTTTATTCGTTGTTGCTCCTAGTCCCTCATCGGCGAGGAACGAGAGATATTGCCATCGCTGAAACGGGCAACGGCAGCGAGCTTTGGTGGTGGCCCGATGTCCCGACGCACGCACGTTCTCGTGCTACCTGACCAAACAAGTGCTAATTACCGTCGGTGAGGTGAGCACAACCGCCTCATCGTTGCGACGGTATTGCCGCGTATACGTGTATTCGTGCCGCGTGACGAGTGACGGGCACGCAAGATACGTAATTCATGACTTTATTACGTGCAGAACAGAACAGCGGGAGATGCCCCTCGCGATCCCCTGCCACTCTCTCCCGCCTCTTGCGCACCGGCCCCGTCGACGACGAACGACGACGCCGGCGAAGCTGTGACGACGAGTTTTTGCAGTGCCGCTGGTGCGGCCAACGTACCCTGTGGGACGCGCTTCGCGCTAAAGCGGACTCGTGCAACGATGCCTGCGGATACCGTAGCGTAGAGCGCGGTGTACGTTTTATTGCGAGGGGCCATTCACTCCCTCTTCAGGTGACAAAACGATTTCAATGATTTCCCGATTTCATGCAATTTTGTGCAGGTTTTCGATGATTTCAAAAATGCCATTATTTCGCAGTTTCACCTGGTTAGGAAAAGTTCTTCCAGATAAAGATAGCCGGTATAGTGTGGTAAGAATCAATCGATTTTTACAAGAGGTCTTTGATTTTCTTATAAATTACATTATTAACATTTATACCGTTCTTTGTTATGTCCGACGGGGAAATACTCGAACGACATTGTTGAATGTTCAAATATCCGTGTACACTCATCGGTACGGTATATTATGTCGCAAGGGAGGGAATTGCGTCGTTTTACTGAGCGCAACGTTTAATGCTCGAGCGAAGCGAGGACAGATATTCAGACGAGGTGGAAATGCACTTCCTTCCGATTGCCATACATCATTTTTTTTCTCTCGACTATACTAAAATTGACCATATTTATACACCTGCAACGGCCCACCGACGTGTTTGGTACTTTTTCTCCCTAGAGAGAAAAAACACTACTTCTCCTCCCTCTCAGACTACTTTTTTTCACGCTTGCCTACTTTTGCTTCTGCTGGTCAAGAATCGGCAACTTTAAACCCGCGTTGCAGGCACGAAATAGAAGAGATTGGTCGGTTGGAACTTTTTTAGTCTTTGTAACTTACCGCTGCTTAACGTACATAAATACTCATTTAATAACGAACAAATCGACAATTTCGCACGACCAACTGACTATCAAGCCGATCTTTAACTACAGCGAAGGGACTGCTCAAGTTTACGTTTCTTCTTCTTCATTTCTCAATTCGGCTTGGACCCTCGAAACCACCAGAGGGCGCTCCAAGCCTGGCCACTGGGAAAATCGTGCCGGCCAAGACTCCATAAAAAAAATACTCTTCTTTTTATTTAACTTTATAGATGTCTCATCATCAACATTCTTATTAACCAGTCCAATAAAGAAACTGTTTGCCCACTTCTTGGGATTTTGTCTTTGAGAGGTTGATTATACGGAAAAAAAATCTTTTTTTTTTTTTTCAAATCAATTAAATATTTTAATATTAATTTTTATTCTTAAAGCCTCGAAAAAGAAACCAATTATCATTGAATTAAGTTTACGCTTACGTTGCGACGTATTACACTGGCGACGCGGCCTTGGCCGACGGTTGCGCGAACTATAGTTGGTGAATCGCAAACGTTACAATTTTCGATGCTTTGCCTGTTAAGGCACCTGCGATGGAACGTTAAGACGAAGAGGTATTAACGAATATAACGGCCGTACGACGCATCATCACAAGAGTGCAGCTTCACAAGAAGAATTCATTTGATTTCAATTGCATGAATTCGTGTGATTTTAATGGAATTTTTATCGGATTTCGAAATATCAAAATTGGCGATTGCAGTCGATTTTAAGCGATTTCTTATGATTTCGTGCTTGATTTCTTACGAAGTGCTAAGTTGATTTCGTTAGCGAATCGCCCCTTGGTTTATTGCGCTTTGTAGACTCGTTTGTTTTGTTTTTTTTTTTGTTTCTTTAAGGATTGTAATGGTTTATGTGGTAGAGATTTTGGGACACGCCGTTTCGAATTGAATTATCGAAACGCGGTGTGAAACAGCGCGTAGCGAGATTCGAAAATCATGAACTAAAGCCTACAGTGCCGATATGTAATTTCCGATTTAGCAATAACTCACGTGTACAACTTTGGGCTAACGTCGCTGTTTGCTGGTACGTTGTGGACGTTGGCCGATATAATGCCCGTTTTCATTTCCGCAACGTTATCCTACGAATTTCCCGAAACGTCGGGAAATTTATAGTCATTTGGAGAATGATACAATGCGAGACCGTCGAATCTAATGCTCGCTCACGAGCGAATTCTCTATTCGCTGCAGACCGGTGTGCGCAAGAGTTGAGCTTCCGAGAAAAGAAAAAAATGTAAAAATTCCGCACGCGATCTCACTGCGAGAGAGTCGCAGATATGCTCGTTGGGCTTATCGACATCGCGCCATCGCGAGCGATTAACAGCGCCGATGAAAGAATTTATTACGATGACACGAGAGCTACTGAGAACTCGCGATTGCCGCGGTCCTCAACTTTCTAAACGCATGCGCGCTCATTAGAAATAATTAAAGAGAATTACTTTAAAAAGTCCGATGTCAATTCGAATATCCAAGTATTGTTGTTTGAAACTGCATATTTGATCGATAATTTAAAAAGTTTAAACTTTGAAAAACATTCGTATAAGAGAAAGAATTATAAAAAAAATTGTCAGAGAACAATTTAAGTTTGTAATTTGATGCTGGAGCATTTACTAAAAAGTCTGTCTATCGAAAGATTGTTAAAAACTGATCGTTGTATTAATCATTATAAAAATCGACCATTTTTTTCACTAACGAATATTTAAAAAAACAATTGTAAAAAAGTCTGATATAAACTTAAATACATAATTTGATGCTAAACTATTTGTTTGAAATTCTGACTATCCAAAAATTGTTTTTGAAAACTGAATACTCGACCGACTATGTAAAAAATCGCATTTTTTAAAATGGTTTCGTAAACAAAATTATCAATTTGAATATGCAAGTAATGTTGTTTAAAACTGCATATTTGATCGATAATTTAAAAAGTTTAAACTTTGAAAAACATTCATATAAGAGAAAGAATTATAAAAAAAATTGTCAGAGAACAATTTAAGTTTGTAATTTGATGCTGGAGCATTTACTAAATACTTCATCTATCGAAAGATTGTTGAAAACTGATTATTGTACCAATCATTATAAAACCCAAGCTTTTTTTTATTGATGCATATAAAAAGAAAAACAATTTTTTTTAAATCTGATACAAATTTGAATATATAATTAGATGCTGAGTTATTTATTTGAAATTCTGTCCATCGAAAAGATGTCATTGAAAACTGATCACTCGATCGACTAAAAAATTGAATTTTTTAAAAAATGTCCGCTAAATAAAATTATATAAAAAAAGTCTGAAATAAATATGAATACACGAATTGATGCTGGGCCATTTATTCGAAATTCTATCTGTCCAGGGCTGGTCCTTAAAAATTGAATATTCGATCGATCATTGGAAAGAATAAAAAATTTCGTAAATCGATCCGCGTTTCATGGTTCGGAATCATTCACCCCGCTAATTCGGTGTGACGATCGCATGACACTTTAAAGGCAATAATTATGCGTGACGTTTTACCGGCGATTCGTTGAATATTGTAGAAACAAATGTAAAACCATGCGTTTCCGAGAGCGGTGACGCGCTCTCACGATACGAGACAATTTCGATCGCGGTGCAGAGAACGGAAGCCGCCAAAGTTTTGATGTATCGAGATATTCCGCGCGTCGACGACGGGGAAGGGTCGGGGTAGTAAAATATATTCCATGAATAAAACCACCGAGTATAATGACACATTTGTTGGCGAAGCAAATGTACATTGTGGGCGGTGATGATACGCAACACATGCGCAAGGTCTCTCTCCGTGGGCGGGGGGGATTCTGAACAAACCGATCTACCTTCTTCTGACACCCCTTTTTTTCGACTGCCGATGCTGCTCACCCCTTGCGAGTCGCGTCCCTCTCCCACTCGCTGTCTCTCGGTCTGCACCGTTCCAACCCTTCAGCCGAGTGCTGGGGCGATGAAATATAATGGTCGTGAATCACCGATTTATATCGCCTTTCCCCCCCGACTTCTTTTTCCCCTCCGGCGCAGTCGTGGTGATGAAATATAAAATGTTACAATGTCACAACCCTCTATCGGCGACCTGTCGCACTAGTTCAATACTACTTTGATACATCCGCGATACAGAGAGCTGCGTTATCGGAGTAACATGCGAATGACTCTCGGTTTTAATGTGGAAAAATAGAAATCACATGCACTCTTGGCCTATTTTTGCCAGAGCGCAAAAAAAAACTTGTATTAAACATTAATAAGGTCTTTTTAACTCCCGACTGCCCGCAGGGCAAACAGACGAGAATTATGCGATTCACAGCGATCACCCGATCGAGTCGATTTTCGTTGTCACGTGTTATCTCGAGACGGACAAAAAAATTATGCAATGAAAATTGGCAGATCGATATCATAATCGATGGTGAGTGTAGGTCGACAGAGAAGACAAACATTAAGGGTAAACTCAAATAAATACAGTAATTTTACGAAACACGCAGTCCTATCAGATGGAATGAGCCGGTTGCTTCGACCATCGACGACTTCGCAGGATAACCTGTGACTCGCTTCAGATGGTCTTGTCGAATATGGTCTGCTATCTCTTCGAAAAGAGCGTTTGACGGATAGTTAATGTTTTGGTCGCGAAAATGCATGCGTTTGCTATTATTATTTTTTTTTATTATTTGTTCTTATCCAGTTTCACCAATATACGATTTCGTGTCAGCTGTATTTTTTCTTCAGTGAACTTTAAAAAGGATGAATTTTAAAAAAATGCTATATTTTATCAAACTTCCAACTGCTAAAAACAGACTCATGAATGAAAGAAAGGATGACATAAATAATAATAAATTATGAGGAATAACTCCCGATGTTCATTTACAAGTCAACAACTTTTCTTATTTACACAATTCTTGTGTAATTTTTTAAATGATTTTATATTCATTTTTTTTACTCCAGTTGGGAGACATCTTTCGATATTTCAACCACCTCATATTTATTATATGTGGTAACGTATGACATTTATGATGTTAAAAACGTCTCCCAGCTGGAGTAAAAAAAAATGAATATAAAAAATTTTCAAGAATTACACAAAAATCGTGTAATGAAGAAAAGTTGGTAAATGAACATCGGGAGTTATTCTCCATAATTTATTATGATTTACTCATACTTTTTTCTATTCGCGAGTCTGTTTTTAGCAGTTGGAAGTTTTTTAGAGTATTACATTTTTTTTATTTTGATAAACAATATTAGTTATGATATCATCGTATTAGCTCGAGACCTCAAATAACTCGGATTGTAGTAAAGTCTTTGGAACGATGAAGAACAGCTGATCGATGTATAACTTTTTTAGTTTTCTTTTCTTTTTTCTCTCAACATTTTTATCAACGTTTTATCGACAAGAAAATAATTCAAATTATACACAACTCTTCTCGGTGCAAAAATTACAGGTTTACGCACGTGGGGATGGCGTCGGGCAAATTACATTAAGAAGTGGTCCTTTTAAAAAAAAACCTCTCAAAGTCGTGGGTATGCCGGTTGACTGAAAATGTAGATATCGAAAAATCAATCCAAAAAGATTTGGTAGGGGTACTTTCAGTGCGGAAGTAAACTATCTATAACCTTGTAGCACATCGAACATTTTATCGAAAGGTGGCTTTCGGATATTTTGAAACATTTTGAACACGTTGAAAAGAAAATCTCGTTTCTTTATTCAGCGGAAACTAAGTTTCCTCTACAACGAAGCACCAAAAGCGCCTTTGGACGTTCGCTACAACGCCAACTGCTACAACATCGCGAGAGACAAGCACGAATGTTGTTACAAGCTTCATGAAGAACTCGCCTACCTTGAAATCGAACGAGTGACATCGACGTAAACAAACGACGACGAAGTATCTAATAATAGGGAGCTTTTTTGTTCCTCTCAAGGTTCCTCGAGTCTTTGTCACTCGTCGCGGACACTGCCGAGCGCGTCTTTTTATTTTCGTTTTTGCGACAAAACGTCGCGCGTCTCGCGTCGGCGAAAAGAAACGATAGAGAGCAAGTCAGAGAAAGCTTAACGACAAATAAATGACGTCTAATGACGGAGGTTGATGGGAAGAGGGTAGCGCGCGAGGCGAGACAACGAGCGGGTCACTCGTCGAGTATGTCTCCTCCGTGTCACTCGGGGGGAAGCTCATTACCTTCGTGTCTGCCGTGGCAAATGCCATTATCACGGCAGTAGCACGACCCGCGCTTGTCACTCAACCGCCGTCATCCTCTGGGCCGCTGGTTGACGCCGCGCATATCCCTCGTCGCTCGTCGTCTCCCGGTAAACGTGCATTCTGTACTGCTACCGAACAGCAGTAGCGGCAACGGTAATGCAGTAACTCGTAATAGATGGAAACATAGCGATTAAGGGAACTACCGTTGTTCGTCGAGTAAATTCGCGCCAACGTCGTCACGCGTATCACTTAAGGCAGTCCATGCGTATGGTGTTCATTTCGCATAAGTTCGAGGAAATTGAGAATCAATTGCAAACACTTCTCGATGGTATAAAAATCGGAAAAAATTCAAGCACATTAACGGTACCGAAAACATTAATTTTGCATAATAATAATTCCAAATTGTTATTAACAAATTGATGAAACAAAAAATTATTCAACAAATTTCCTCGCAACACAACTTTTTTTTAAGGAAAATAATTCTTTTATTTTTCTGAATACGTATGAATTTTTTCAGATTTTGAAATTGATTTTGCATTTTTATTTATATGGAAAAAATGTGTGGAAAATCATAAAATTCGAAGTCAATTTAAAAATCTGAAAAAATTCATACGTATTCAGAAAAATAAAACAATTATTTTCATTAAAAAAAAAGTTGTATTGCTGGGAAATTTCTCGAACAATTTTTTGTTTCATCAATTTGTTAATAACAATTTGGAATTATTATTATGCAAAAATTAATCATTTCAGTACCTTTAATGTGCATGAATTTTTTCAGATTTTCATACCATCGCGAAGTGTTTGCAATTGATTCTCAATTTCCTCGAACTTATGCGAAATGAACACCAAACGCATGGACTACTTTAAAATTTGTAGAAAACTCGAGCAAACATAACATACGCATAACATGCGATTAAGGTAGTCCTTTCACATTGACTGATGTCGCCTAGGTTCGAGAGAGAAATAAAAGAGCATTACAAACCCTTCTCGACTAGATAAAAATCTGAAAAAATTCAACTATATAGGAGGTATGTACAGCATTGTTTATGCATAATAATAATTCCAAAATGTTATTAACAAATTACTAAAAAAAATATTCTTCAGAAAAATAAGGCAATCACTTCCGCAAAAGAAAAAAATTCAATTACCGGAAAATTTGACGCAGAATATTTTTTTAGTAATTTGTTAATAACATTTTGGAATTATTATTATGCATAAACAATGCTTTACATACCTCCTATATAGTTGAATTTTTTCAGATTTTTATCTAGTCGAGAAGGGTTTGTAATGCTCTCTTATTCCTCTCTCGAACTTAGGCGACGTCAGTCAATGTGAAAGGACTACCTTAAGGAACTATTTTCGCCTGTTATTTTCTTATTTATAATTTTTTTATTACAGTTCATTTTCAATGGGGACCTTCTTAATAATAAAAAAAAATTTCTAATGTAAAATTCCAAATCGGTAGATCTAAAACTCGGCAAGAGTTATAACAAAATTCTTCGCATCTCGTCAGTCAAGGAGTTTGCGCTTGTAATTATCATACACATTGGGAAGTTCGTTCCGAACGTCGTCATATTTCTCCCGGCGAGCGTGAAATAATCGCGATAATATGTAAGAAAATTTCAGAATTCACAAAGCGTACATGATTTTCAAGAATAACAGCGAAGATTTCGCGAGGAGTGACGTTTCCCGGTACAGTTCGCGAGTCAGACGCCGGCCCGTTCGCGATCGAGTCTCGCGATATAGTTCACCTTCCTCGGACCAAATAGCGCAAGTGAGTCCCGATAAAATCGCGACGCGTCTCGCGCCCCGGTGTATATGAAACGAGCGACGAGTTATATTTCCGCGACTCCAACCACCGATTTCTTCTGTGATTCATTGCCGCGGCCTCTTTTTCTTCGCTGTTCATGGAATTAATACGAAGAAATTTTTTTTTCTTTTTTTTCCTAGCGATAATCGCTAAATGAGCTCGGGGCCGCGTGTGTGTAGCGTCAGGCGACGACGTTCGCGGATGCTCACGCGATTTTTATATTACATTATGTACACACGGAAAACAATGCCTGATTATGAGTTATGCCATTGTAAGGAGAGCCTAGACCGAGATAAAGAGAGCGTCGAGTTCGGCCTCTTGGAATCGCGCTGTTATAACTCTTCGCGGTAGTTGAAAGCCCCTGTGGAGCGAGCGTTACATCGCCGAAGGACTTCTCGTTACATTGTTCTCTACATTAGCTCACGGTTAGTTAGTATAAATCATAGAGCGCGATAAGCCACGGATTATACACACGATATACACACGAAGCCTTCCACCGCGTGCGCGCGAGTGTTCTCTTGCGAGGCGCATTTTCTAGTTTTGCAAGTCTAATTCACTGCCGACACCCGTGCATTAGATAGAAACTGTATTCTCGCACCTCTGTCGAGCACGCCAAGTGTATCGCGCGTGTAATTGAAGAAAAAAAATGATGTTCATTTTCTAAGAAAGAAAAAAAACATATGCGGTAAAAAATTGGCGTTGAAGTAATAAATAGGATGTTTTATTGGTTCAACGTCATTTTTTAGGGTATGTTTTATTTCTGTCTTTGAAAATTGATATAATTTTTTAAATACTTTTATTATATATAATAAATATAATTATTTTAATATAATAATACAAATTTTATGATTATGATAATAATTATATGTAAAAAAATTTCGTTGAACTAATAACCATGGTATTTTATTGGTTCAACTTCATTTTTTTAGTGGATTTTCTATTTTTGTCTTTGAAAATTAGTATAATGTTTTAAATATTTTTACACTACGAAACATGATCATTACTGCCATCGACATATGTAATTGTTACAAGTGCAAAAATATAATTGTATCTTTTAAAAACGGCTTTTAAAAAATAGACTAAATTTTATAGAGTACTTTCTTCTACGATTTTTCAAATTTTTGTGTAAATGGGCACATTTTACCTATCGAACAGGCTCCAATGCCGAAATCAGATCCTCGAGCAAATCCTCGCTTCGCTGATGTCCCATTAATCCCTTTACCAACCCCAACAATTCGCCTTCAGTTATATTCTCAGCCGCATCTCACATACAGATGTGCACGAGATCTTTTTTCTCTGCCCCGCACAGCCTGCAGCTACACTTTTAAAAGCTCTTTTTCACGTACCTGTGTACATTTCCGCACGGAAGTCGTGGCCAATCCTCTTCTTGTCAACCGGTCTTTCTTTTGCCCATGATTTCTCCGTTTTCACTTCCGTTTTTCCATCTTACAGCTGTCGCTAAAACATTAAATTAACAATATAATGCAAATACATATTCGTCTCTACCAAGTAGTAGCTTTCAAAAAAGATATAATGGAATTAACACTTTGTTGAAGCGATTACCTGGTTGTGAGGTCAATGTGTAGGGGAGCGCGGGGCAGAATGGCATATGGCGGCAAAATGGTACGAAATGGTCGAATAAAGTTCCCCGTTTGATAAAATTAGGGCAGAATGGGACAAGAGAAAGTCCCATCGGAGTAGATTTTTTTGCTGTCCCATTTTGTCCCATTACCACTCTGCCCTGGTCCCATTGTGCATGAATACTATTTTGCCCCGGTATGCCGTTCTGCGCCGCTCTCCCCTAACCAAGATATTAAGAAAACCAACCAAGAACTCACGAAAGCCATGACGAATGATTGATTTTTCTTTGTTACCATGTGAAATAAGAAAATGTTTTAGCGAAGTTGTTTACGGTTTTTGTTACTCATTCTTTTTAAACTATGTTTTTTTTACATTATTTTTAAACTCACTACCACACAATTGTAAAGACCCGTATTGGATAAAGGATTGATTGTCTCATTCATCTTCTCTTAACTTTGACGATTTGATACTTCAAATCAATTCCTCGTATAATACTCTGTCATCGATACAATCTACTGAACGCATGTTCTACTGTACTGAAATATTGTCACAAGATTTTAATGCAGAATGCGATGGTCGCAATTGCTTAGCCCAAAATCGTGTAATGGTCATGTAACAGCGTAGACTGGAACCTTTTTTTCATCCGCCCTTTTTTCCGCTGCCCTTTTTTCCGCCCACTTTTTTGTCGCTTACGTTACGAAATATTGCCGAACTCAATTTAATTAACATGGCCTCGATAACATAAATAATAAATTGGAAAAAGATCTCCACAGCGACATAGTTGAAGCCCGATCGGAATTGTTATTGAATAAAAGAACTAGTACGAGGTGTCTTAGAAAAGCCATCACACTTTCAATACCAAGTCTTTATTTTCCTTGAATTCATCTCACGTTAAAATTAATAAAATTTGAATGCAAATCAATGGCATAAAGCATTGACTCAATTGGTTTTTTTTTCACAACAGCGCTATCGATTGCAACTACACCGCTCTAAAATCAGACCGAGTATGCACCCATTTCAACATCGAGGTCACGAATTCGATCGAATTTATTTCAAGTACAGCGTTATCGAAATGACATACTTTTTTTGGTATAAATTTATTTCCATCATCGTTACGGCGAGTAACGAATCGAGTCATGACTTCGCAGACGCAGCGCTGCGGTTTGCGCTCGCGTCTCGTGACTTTGACGAATGTTGGGTCAAAATCAATACGCGAATAAATTCGAAGAGCGATGACGATGTGAATTAACCGGCGATCGATCAATCGCCGCGATAAACCTCGACAGGGGCTCCGAGGGCCATAGTTATTTTAATTTCGTTCCACGGACATTTCGGCGACTATCATACAACGAGATGATCCGATGGCGGGCTGCGCGCGGGGTCGCGAGGGTGCAACGGCAATGGTCACAGAGAGCGCGCGCATGCAGTCAAAATCTCTCTCCGCATCGCAGGTGGAAGATGTAAATCAAGAACGGGCTTCGTGTCACGGTTTATACGAGAGACGTGATACCGCGAGCCCTTTAATGTGCAATAAGCCTATGGAGAGCGAGAGCATTGCTCGCGGTAGTATGCACGTCGGTTTCTGCGGCAGGTCCGCCGCCGCTGCTGCACGTCGCTGCTATAGCCGGCGCGCTGGCAGCGCTGCCTGCCATTTGATTTACGGGTCCGCGGGGGTGCGTGTAGAGACCAACGCCGTGTTTACGTTTATGGCCTCTACCACTCTCGTAGTAAACTATCTGTACGAGGGTTTCTCGCGCGAGGGGGCGAGCGGAGAGCGGCGGCGGAGAGGAGAGGCGTGCGGGACACGTTGCGCGACGAACGGTACCGAAGGACATGTGGACGGGGGTCGCGACAGGGTGGACGGCCAGCAGTATAAAGGGGGTTTGCGCTGTTGCGCTCTCGTCGCGCGGGAATATACGTTGTTCGGTGCTCGCCTCGCACTCCGGTGCTCTCTCGCTCTGTGCACGAACGACCCGGCATCGTTCCGTGTCGCAGGAAATGACGATCGTCAATCATAAGCTGTCCCACACGCGAAGCTTGTATGACACTGGTTACTGGCCGAGAACTCCCCCTTCGCGCCTGCCTCGGCCGCGCTCTCTCTCCCTCTCGGATCTGCCGCGCAACCGCCCCCGCCTCGCACGCGCGATGGATACGATGTGCACTCGACACCACGACATAACTTTTCATGGCCTTCCAATATTCCTTGCTCGGGATTCCTAGCTAAAACCTCTCGTATATCCCCGGCGGAGGAGCAATGGCAATGACGAATTTACGTATTGCCGGCACGACGTAACGACGCTTCGAAATGTCCCTCAGTGTCGAATAAAATTCTTTTTTTGTTCATTTTCTTTTTCGTTCATTCGCGGAATCAAACTGCTTCGCTGCCATTTTTTTCTTATTACATTTTTATCTTTAAAGGTACTGCGTGAATGATTTGATGATAAAAAGTTTTTGATTTTTCGAACTGACGGAATTTTTAAATTTCTATTATTATATTTTTGGGTCTCGAATGTGCAAGACAACAACAAAATCGAGAACTGATTCGCAAAGTTTTTTTTTAAAGGAAACAAAGGGAGTTTCAAATATGGAAAAATTAAGTAAACATTTGTTCCATATGTGGTCAGTATAAACCCTCGGAAATACTTCGCCGTCAAGAGTAATTACCAAGATTAATGACAGACCATAAAAAAAATGCAGAACGACTTCCAGACGTTAAGTCCTGAAACTACAATTATTTCCAGTTTTACCGCGATATCTCGAGAGCCCTTCTAGCTATCATCATGAAATTCAAAGTGTGCTTGAAGTGCAATGTGATCTATCAATTAATCTTCAGAAAACTTGCGATATCATTTTTTTCAGTTTGTAACAACAATAAGACGAATTTTTTTTCCCCCTGCCATTCCGTAAATTTTTCTCCAATAACATTTGTTTTGATTTCTATCAACAAGGAAAAGTGCCGGGAACAATAGTAATTTTATTCCCGAGGAAATTTCAATCCTGCTCTCGCGATCGTAGCAATAATTAAAAAGTGCACGTTTCATACAATCGGTTATAAAATAATGGTTATTAATAATATCAGTATTTTTTATGCATTTTCCTACCTAGTAATGTTGACACACAAGGACAATGGTTTACATTTTGTCTCAGTCTTGTTGAGAACAATTTATAGTAACGGAAGTTCCGGTTTAGCAAACCTCCCTGGTCTCCTTCAAATTCCGATTGCCCGAGCAGTGTCTTTAATTACAGGACGATTGGCGGTGAGTAAACGCGGCCTTCAAAGATCGAGTCGGATCGAGTCGATCGGTCGAGTCTCACTCGACTGATCGACGAGCCGAAGCAATGTGTGACCGATGACACGTAGAATACGATAACGGTGAACCGCCGCGGTTCTTCCCCGCTGCGCGGAGGACCGAGTGGTAGATGTTATTCTTCGTGCACGATTCCGGTACTCCCCGGGAATATCCAACGTTCGCAACGCTTGCTCGTCGAAATGTTTCTACGGTATTTAAGACGGTCGCGAATCGTTAGGGATATTCAGTTCACAGTTCCTAGTCCGCTGACAACAAGGAGCAGATCCAAAGGTAGTTCAATCGTAAAGAAATCGTCATTGAAACTGGCATCGACTATTAATTGCAATAAAATCATTTAATAATAGTTTGCACAACAATATTATAATATTGAATTCATTAATCGATAAGAAAGCAGGCTCTTAATGCCAGACAAACTTTATAAAAATATTGATAGTAGACTTGAATGTGCTTTTGCTTGAATTATATTCGGTTCAAAATTTTCGATTTTTTTTTAACACAAAGTTGCATTAGCAATCCCGCAAAGCAAAATTACAGAAGTCCAGAACAGGCCATCGACCGACTTTCTTTAGCTCAAAAATATCAATTTGTGTAAAATTGTAACTACTACGAATTTCTCATTTGTCCAGATCATTAAAAACATGAAGTGCGCTACGACATTCCTTCTTCTGGCTGCGATGCTCGTCGCAGTTTCGGCTCTGCCGAGACGCGATCCGCCGCGACTGCCAAGACCGACCGGCGGTAATCCGAACTTTGGAGGATACGGATCTTTCAATCCCCGTGGTGTAAGTTCACATAATGACTCGTACTCGATTGAGTCAAGAAAGCTCAAGTTTATTTGGAGCAAAAACTAATTAATCCTAACACGATTGATTTCTTTGCAGCGTCGATCAGCCGATGAAGGCGAAGTAATCGACGAAGCCACCGTTGACGGAAGTTACAGCGAGAAAGTATACGATGGAGAGTCCGATACCGTTCACAATTACGGCAGCGGTAGCGCGACTCAGGATGAACCGGCCAGTGCGAACGCTGGAGATTCACGCTGAAATCCATTTCGGAGACGATGACGCCGGTGACGATGCGGGCGACGCCGCAGCTCAATCGGCAGCGATCGATGCTCGTTTGCGTGAAATCGAGAGATACCGAAAGGAAATGAAGCTCGACCGATAGATCGATCAAAAAACCTTGTAAATCAATTTTCACTAATAAATAAGATTTCTTCGTTTCATCCAATCCGCTCTTTATTTTTTTTATGAATCTCGAAAATATGCAAAACATTGCTATCGCATTGGCTCAATGCGACTAAATTGAAATATTAGTGCATTTTTTGAATCTTGACCGAAATCGAGTTAAAAATCCGCCGATCTTCCTGCATTCACAACACTACGATCGCCGTATGGTCAAAATTTCAGATAACTATCGAAAGTTGACTTGCTCAGAGGATATTTAGAAGCCGATTTTTGACTCGCGATCGAAATCTGATCGGGAATCGGCCGCTCCCCCAGCAATCGTAACGCTACAATCGCCATAGAAACTATCCACGATAACGATCAAAAGTTGACACACGTTTAGAACATATCCAGCCTATCTCATAGTTGGCGATCATTCAGCGCGAAAAATAGGCGCGCGAACCAACGCGTGATTCACGCCGATTCCGATATTCCATTGTATTCCGATACGTAACGTTACTTTTTTACTTTTCCCCACCGTCGAGCCGACGAACCCGCCCGACCGTGTCATAAATTCACATTGTACGTGGCATATACGATGTTCCATGTATAGCAGCAACAGCACCGGCAGAGAAACAGCGCATACGGATCAGGCATTTCGTTTGCTAACATGGTATATACACACATATATCCAACCTCCCACGTACATTGGACGCGGCTGACTTAACGATTTCATTTACGACGCAAATTAGTGGGTATTGCCCGGGCAACCGGAACCCCCACAACCCCCTCCCACCCCCCCTGAGTTTCATTCTCCTGGCAGTCTAGGTCTACTCTACCCCATTCTCTTTCCGCTAAATGAATTTTTATTCGACCATTAGCATAAATATTATTTAAGCGGTAATAGGACATTCAGATGCAAAGCGGACTATTTACGATAGGGTGTTAATGCCTCAGATCGTCCCCTAGGCGCAGCCTACAACCTAACGTCGTAGAGTCCACCGTTGCCGTTAGCGGCCGTCGTAGTCGTCGTCGGGCCTCGAGATAACGGTGTGACCCGCGCTTTAACGGCCCATAGCTCAACGCAATCCCGGAGAACCCGCATATATACACGGCAATTGCTTCAAAGTCGTTCGCGAGTCTTCCGCGTAAGATATCGTCAATTAAAAATCGTCTCTGTACAAATGTTATCCGTCAGTCGTCAATTATCGAGATAACGCTCGGCCAAAAATTGATATTACAGAAAATTACTTTACATTCGCGCGAACGTGAGTGTCGATAAAATTTAGAATTTATGCGTGAGAGGAGCGAAGCAGAAATGTGGGAAGGCACAGCGAAGATTCCGAGGGGCCATTCACTAACGAAATCAACTGAGCGCTCCGTAAGAAATCAAGCGCGATATCTCAAGAAATCGCCTAAAATTGCTTGAAATCGACTGCAATGGCCAATCTTGACATTCCGACATCCGATAAAAATTACATTGAAGTCACTCCAACATCACAATGAAATTAAATTGGAATCACAGGAATTCATACAATCGAAATCAAATGAATTCTTGTCATGAAGCTCTTGTAATGATGCGTCGTACAGCCGTTATATTCACCAATACCTCTTTTCTCAATGACCCATCGCACGTCCTTCAACAGTCAGTGTAATACGTTGTAACGCTGTAGTTAAGGACTTATATACACAATTTCGCCGATTTTCGAAGGTACTTTTCTAGACGCGGTAAAAAAAATGACGCATATATTGACATTTTTTTACAGATCATTTATGCACATGGTTAAGTATATGTAAAAAAAAATCAGAAATATTAACAAAGGGCGGAGATATCGCATAATAAAGCAATGTATTTTTTTTAGGCGCGCTTTGATAGTGGAAGTTCTCGGCATCGATGTGGGTGTCTGAAGAAAATGTGAACATGTTTATAATTGCATAATGAATGTATCTTCAGTGTGAACCAACAATATTATTTTTAAAAAATTGTAATAATAAAAATTCGAAGTTTAAAATCTTTTTACTCAATTTTCTGTCGGTATTGTATTTTTTATATTTTTTTGTCATTAAAAATTTTGTTTCTGTGGTTCACACGGTAGGTGACGATACTGAGAATATGTTGTTAACATTTCAAAGTGATCCGAATCTTCGTTCGAGAGTTAGAATTTTCACAAGGTTCAAAAAAGTGAATCGTGAAAAAACGGCTTTCTTTTTCTTGTACAAATCGATTAATTCTTACCACACTATACCGGCTACCTCCATTTATAAGAACTTTTTCTAACAAGCAAACGATCTTTTGCGGATTGCAACCATTTTGCAATCATGATTCGAATAATTTGGTGTTTTATGAAATCACGTAAAATCATACAGCCGTGAAATCATGACATTTTCGAAATCACTGGAATTGGACACAAAATCGCGTGAAATCATTGAAATCATTTCGTTACCTAAAGAGGGAATGAATGGCTCCTCGGAAGATTCGGAAACGGAGGAAGGAATGGCGAAGGTTGATTTTGCGAGCGGCTGTACCGTGGCGCGTTATACCGTAATACACCCCCCTGCCCCTCCCCCGCGGGGTTTAACGAGTTGCGGGAAGGCCTTGCGTTAATCACTGGCGCTTGTATCCACCAGCGCCTTCGCCGGCAGTTATCCTCGCACCATTTACGATCTGACGATAGCGCGAACGGCTCCGGTGTGCGGAGCGCCTTGTGGAAGAGACTCGAGGCTGCTGAAGCTACGACTTAGCTAGTATATGGTCGCGTATATATGTGTTATATACATATACATACACATATAAACGCCAGAGGGTTGCTCGCTTCCTTCTCTCGGATCCCTCCGTGTCCCGTTGTACCCACCCGCCTAACTGGAGAGAGTTCATAACCATAATCATCCGAGATTACGGGGGATGTCTGTGCCTCGCGCACGCTGTAAAGACCCTTTAATACACGCCGCGCCGAGGCCGCGCACACACAGGCTCCATAACCTAAACCCCTCAAGATGACAGCATGATTTTATCAATCCTTTATAGGCGGTTGGTATATAGTCGCGGATAAATTTCACGAATTAACATAACTGCGAAACGAAAATTGCACGGAGACTTGATACCGTGGAATAACGAGGAACGAAAAGTTGCGAGTACCGGGATATTGGCGAGGCGAAAGATTCGACTTACTTGCTTTCTCGTAGAGGAAGGTTTTTCGTGACAATATTTGCTCTGGATATTTTC
Organism: Ischnus inquisitorius; assembly: GCA_963924025.1. NCBI lineage: Eukaryota > Metazoa > Arthropoda > Insecta > Hymenoptera > Ichneumonidae > Ischnus > Ischnus inquisitorius. Next base: position 16,674,495 of record OZ001249.1, on the reverse strand, counting down.
ATGTCAGGACACATAAAATCGTGTAAAACGAGAAGTAGTTTACCAACAATGTTTATGTGCAGCAGGAATTTGGTACCATCAGAATTTTTTCCATGTCGACCGCAAATAAAAATTAGAAGTTAACTATTGTTAGACATGGTTTGCAATTGGTTTTTGCGCGAATCCGTCAAAGAGTTAAAAATTTAAGGCATTTCGAGTTTTTAAAAAATTTCTTTTTGTGCTTCACTGTCATAATTTACAAGATGTCGCGACGAATTTTGAACTACAAGTGGATTGTAATTTAATAAGGTGATTCAATTTGCCGTGAAGTCGTCAAATAATTTCGAATTCGTCGAGTATTGGATTTTTCTTTTTTTAAATGTTCGATATATAGATATACTAGGGTTCTGCAGGGCTCGCGCGGTCGCGGCCATCCAAAAAAATCAACTTAGATATCTTTTAATTTATGTAAAGAATTCGCCGCTGCCCCCTATTCGTCTAAAGAAAAAAGAGACTAGAAATATTCCACCATACTCAGAATGCCCCAAAATTTCGGAAAATTACCCAGAATTCCCGGAAATTTCGCTGGAAATTTTAGGAAAAAAATATTCTAAGTCCCTCGATTCTTATACATGGCGGCAGCAGCGAGATATTTATATAAAATACAGAGATACAAAGAGATATATACAATAGAATAGGTTTCATTGTAAGTGTTGCAAATTCAAAACAATAATTATTAAAAAATTTCTTTAAAAAAGTTATTCAAAAATTATTATTAATTATTATTATTTATTATTACTATTATTAATTATTAATTATTAATTATTATTATTATTATTATTTAAAAATTATTTATTATTTATTTATTTTATTTAAAATAATTGAAAATAGTATATGTGCTATTTAATGATATAATAGACTAAAATACAAACGAATACTCAAACAAGGTTGATGGGTACGATCGTGCACGGTTTAATTGAATTGTATTATAGTGATATTTAGTTATTTAAAAAAAAAATTATCAATTCGGTAGCAAAACATTTCTATGATTATAGTGCACCGGCCAGAATTCCACTTATTCATTGACCGTAAAGAATATCTCCGAATAAGAATGAACTTCGTAACAAGATTCTTTCTATAATTTTTTTTGACCGGATTATTTTCGATCAACGATGACTCGACGAGATAATCCCGGCGAGGGAATTCCCTCGTCAGAGATCTTTCATATATTGAACATTAATTGCCATCGGCGATCGCGGCGAGTTTCGCCATTCTACGGTTCAGCGAACCGGCGACCAACGATGCGTATAATACGATAACACTGAACCGTCGCGGTTCTTCCCCGCGGGACTCAAGACTCCGCGATACACATTACGCTGTGCGCACAATCCGGTTTCTCCCCGGATTCATCCAATATTTACAAAACGTGCTCGGGGATGTTTCGGTAGTATTTAACTCGATCGCGAATCCTTCGAGGCATTCAGTTCATCGTTTCAACTCCTCCACGATACACGAGTCAGAACCGAAGGTAATTTCATTGTACGGAAACTGCCACAATTCGATTATCATTTAGAGTCTTTTACACGAATTGTAGTAATGAATTATATATTGTTCGATAAAAAAATATTTGCTTGTTGGAAAAAATGACGTTAACACTGTATTTGCAATGCTCAATTATCATGAGTTATAACGAATTCGGAATTACGATTTTGAATTTCCGACTTATGGATTTGATCGAGTTTTGAAAAAACAAACAAAAATAAGTGCTGGACCATACATTTTCTTGAATCAGATTTTTCGATTTTTCGAAGTTAATATTAAATTCCCTGATATGTGATATTCAACAATTAATTATAATATTATTGTACTTATTATTGATGAATGATATTCATATTATTCAATTATTGCTTATCAATGTATCAAAGGAAAACACATTTGGCTTTCGACACTACTGAATTATCCAAACATTTTGAACTCGAACGAATTAACACAAATTTCGTAATCTTGCAGATCGCTAAAACATGAAGTGCGCTACGATATTCGTGCTGCTGGCTGCGATGCTCGTCGCGGTTTCCGCTCTGCCCAGACGCGATCCTCCGAGATTGCCAAGACCAAACGGTGGTAATCCGAATTTCGGTGGATACGGCTCCTTCAATCCTCGCGGTGTAAGTTTTTCACAATTATTATTCATTTTAATGACGACTGATCAATTAACTTCCGTATCGGCTTCGGGTGTTTAATTTTTGCATCTGGGTCGGCGAAATAATGGTTTTTTTATCGTTTCTTTTTTACGTTTTTCCAGCGTCGGTCACCAGACCAAGGTCACATAAGCATCGATCAACCCATTAACGGAAAACCCACTGTGGACGGAAGCTACAGTCGGAATGTCTACGAAGGTGATCACGGTACCGTTAGCGTATACGGTAGAGGCAGCGCATCGCCAGACCAAAAACCACGCGCTTCCGCCGGGGTACGAGCCGAGTTCCACTTCGATTAAATACGGAAACACTATCGACGGGCCAACGACTAGGGTTATCAAGATAAATGTAAATACTTTCACCGTTCGAGCTTTGAAATAAAAGTTAGTCTTACAAAATAATTTCTCTAATCATTGCGAAAAAAAAAAACCAAGTCGTTATCAGATTGCGATTTAATGCATTTGCCCACAATCTTGGAACTTGATAAACCGAGACTGAACAAAATAACGTTTCCATACAAAATTGAGTACTTTGGAACAAATTTCAATAAAGAGGAAAATAAAAATAAAAATAAAAACATTTTTGTGAAAAATGTAAAAAAAAAAACGCCGCCAAGTAGTTTAAAAATAGTTTGCAAGTCATTTTATAATAATTAAAACAAAAAATAATCATATGAGCCAAGTAAACTTAAAAAAAAGTCTTGGCGAGTCCTTAGAACATAAATAAATACAGGTGCATCAAAAGAAAGGTTTTTTTTTTTTTTTTAAGTTTACTTGGCTCATATAATTTTTTTTTAATTATTAAAAAAAGATTTGCAAACTATGTTTTTTTACATTTTTTCGATAATACTTGACCATTGCGGGCTGCTTTCGACGGAGATAATTACTACATAGAAATTTGCAGTCGTTCGCATCTTTTCAAAGTGTTGCCTGGATAAAATTAGGATGTATGGATCTAATGACATACATATGTTGTTCTATTCACTAAATTCCATATATAATGCGAATATTATTTTATTGCATCAAATACTTCAACAAAATACATTTAATCCGATCAATGCTTCGTTGAATGGATTGGCTGGTAGTGCACTTGAAATCGATCAAAACCTTTTATCTAATAACTTTTAAAAAACGTGTTATAAAATACTGTTGATAAAAAGAAACGCTTAACAAAAAATGAGTATCAAATTTTCAAACTAAATGAATTTTCCAAAAAAAAAAAAAGGTACGCCACGTACATGAAAATTCTGTCTACGAAAATTATTCAAAAAAATATGTTAAATGATATGGGCCAAGTGTGACACAAGAGACGTTTCTATATGGCAAAAACTTTTCAATGCAAAAGAATTGTTGTAAATAATTGGCGTTATACTGGTTTATTGTGATGCTTGCAAGCACTGGACCGCCAATTCTCTAAAAAAAACTGTAACACTTTGAAGGATGCTAAAGTTTCAAAGTTCATTTTTGTCGGAGGCCAATCTTTCAACATGCTAGAAAAAAAGTAGCGTTAGCTTTTATTATCGATCGATGGCGCTGGTTAAGGGAGATCCCTTCGCACAGCCTTGAGTCGTATTCCCAATGGATAACACTCGAGGAGCAATAGTTCTCGTCCCGTCGTGAATTTCAAGAGGACGAATGTAACGCGCGTGCCACGGCGTGAATACCGAAATATCACTTACCTCACGTTTGTATCATCATTCAACGACAGCCGCGGTGCAATTTTCTCACTTTGTAGAGAAGATATAGGGGGCAGAAGCCCGAGGTCGAGGTTTCTGTGAAAATGGATCGGTGAGCCGGGGGAAGAGACGCTTCCGTGGCCATATCGTTGTCAGAAGTGCCACTGCTTGCTGGCTCCTTGCGAGCTCGGAAAGCGGGACACAACTCTGATTCACGATGGAAGCCGGGCGATGCCGTTGCTCGAAAATTATGGGGTTGGCGTGCAGCATTAGCAGACCAGGATGATCCCGCTTGCTCGTTCGCTCGCTCGTCGTGACGCGAGAGAGTCGTGACGGCGGTGGTGGCGTGGGCGCTCATTAACCGCATAGCTCGCGTCCCCCGGGCCTTGATTGATGTCCTACTTGGCCTGCAAAGTACTTGGGCGAACCTCGTTCGCTCGACTGCTCGCTTGTGTGAAACCTTCCCTTCCCTTCCCACGGGGCGAAACGCTGTTGATGCCTCACAAATATTAGAACCCACGGTAGGTGATAGATCGTTTCTCGCGACAATGGATTTTCCTCGTTTTATCATTATCTTGATAGAGGAAAGAAAAGAAAATGCTCAAAGGACGAAATAAAAAAGAAAACATACTGACGGCAACAGGAGCATCGTAAACGATGAATGGAGAAAGTGGAGAAAGGGGAGGACGACGTGACGGGAGTGAGTCGGCCGATTTGATCACGCAAAGATTACGCTATCGGGTCAGTTGGATCAAAGGTGATTGGTGACTGCGGGTCCTTGGGATATCCCGATCTATCCGCAGGGTGGAACTTCTAATTCAATCTGTTCAACCCCCCCTGGAGATTTGGTCGTCGACGAATGTCGCTCGATTCGAATTGAGTAATCCAGCTGGAATTACGCGGATATCCTGGCGCAGATACTAGCAGATACGCTATTTACCGAATGCGCTATTGACCCCCAGAGGCTCTTAATCCTACGTAGCTGATACAAATGTCTAGCTGTGTTTTTGTCGTTGCAATGCTCGTTACCGTGGATATTTATCAGCTTGATCATCATAAAGGGAATGCAGTAGTCAATATCTCTGGCAAGATATAGAGATTCGTTGGTTTAGTTTAACAATTACAAGCGCTCAAAGTTAAATGGGGTCGTTCGGAGTCACGTGTGAATTTCCAGGCTTAATAATGCTTGTTTGTTCTAGAATTTGAAAAAATGGTGCCAATCCATTGACACATTACTTACTCTTTTTCTTTTATCAAAGTTTACCAAGATGGGACCAGGCACGCTCCATTATCTTGACGTCCCCTACCGTCCCCATACCCAGTCCGTTGTTACGAGTAAGGAGTAACGCGGGGGTGGGGACAACGAGCGCAGGAGAAGTCGAGTTAGGGGGATTTGTTGCCATGGGAACGAGTTAAGTTAGGGGAACGGTCAAGTTAGCGGAGGTTGAGAATACGGAGCGCGTACTGTAGTCCAACTTTGTACCATATTTCATCCCTCTATTTAAAAAAATGTGTCAGCTAGAGCGCCAACAGTCATTTTTCGAAAAATTCAAAATGGCATCAAAACAGACCGACTGCTTACATTTTGCTTCAATTCGATAGCAATCATTTTTTTGTTAATATTTAAAAAAAGCTCAATATTTCACGATGTCGGAATTCCTTCGCGGGTTCATGATGTCTTCAATCACAAACTTTTTTTCTTTCGAAACTTCTTTCCGAACATCTTGTCGGTTTCGTTGCGGACCCAATTCTAATGGTAATTACGCAACATTCTACGGTTACCCGAACGAAAATTAAAAAATAAAAACAAAACGTCATAAATTCGTTACATTTCGGTGGATTTGCGCGAAATTTCATTCCAAACCACATTCAACAACATTCTAGCCGTAATTTTTATGAAAATATTTGGTTGCGTTTTAAGTCATGTAATTTTCTACATATCGAGAACCAAGGTTTTACCTTGACTCAAAATCTGGAAAAGTACACAACTTAAAACGCAACGAAATATTTTTTAAACAGTATTCCATAAATTTTGAAAGCTTCGAAGAATTTGCGTCAAATTCAATCCCAAAGCGTATTCAACAACAACAACAACAGTCTTCTTATAATTCAAATTTGAATTCGATATCTCAAAAAATGAAGTCGCTAGAATGCTAACGAGATCTAACCCAGCAACACATTTATTTTACTCCAACTCACTTTTCTCGAAATTTCAGGCGACTTTGCGTCTTCCAAAACAAAGGTCTCAACAATTGTTTTTACGACTTCAAAGCCTCCTCAAAGAGGATACGAAGGAAAAAACAATTCATCCATGTTAGTCATAACTCGACTATTTCATCCTTTCCATTTCGAAGACAGTTTAAAATCTCGAAAAGTCAACTCCGTCGACAAAGTAAAAGTATCGCTTGATGCCGCAACGCGATATACCCATACGTTGGGAGATTTGCCGCCCGGCTGTTTGAGAGAGGGTTGATGGTCGGGCGTGCGCCGGTATAGTCGGTGGCGGTGTCGGCAAAGGTGACGTATGGCATCGCGAAGCCACCACCCGAAGCCGGCGAGTGTGACAGAGAAGCTAGACGTATACTCACTCCGACAGACGTTTTCTCATTTTCTCTATTTACGTTGCGACGACGTGAGCGGATAATGTCGCTTCACCCCTTTCCCTCTGTGGCGCGCGCGTTCACCAACACACACCACCGCTCGGGCTCGCTCACCCTCGCCGGGGGTTCGGTGTCTCAACGTGGAAAGTGTCGTCTACCATCGCGAATCCAACATCAACGACTCCAACGGTGTGCAAAAGGGCCCTCCGATTTGAGACCGTGTCGCGGCGCGTCGGTGGAGGCCGAAGAGCCCGAGCTCTGCCGGTACCAGAAGCGCCAGGCCATGTATGTCAGTCCACGTCGACTCTCGTTTGTTGCCCTCGGGGCGCTACAACGTGACAGCTACCGCGTCCCTCGCGCGCCCATCGCGCACCCTCTACCTATATTCGTTCGCAACTCATTCTCTCCCTCTTCGGCTTACCATCGCCGCGAACATCGCGCTTTCCTCCTCAGGCTTGTCGACAATGCCGGGGAGAACGGAACACGCATGATCTACCCTTGGAGGGGTGCGGGGGGGTCGAAACTCTTAATCCGTTTTTACGTAACACCATTACATACGTTGCTACCCTTGCCACTTCCGATGTCTCGTCACTGGTCGTGTTGCGTGTAGTTTATTATACTTTCACGTTGACGGCTGCGGCGCACATCAGTATGTGTCGGACTGTATTAGAGTCCGACCCTCTTAAGGGGAATAGAGCAGGGAACCACGCTGATTCTTTCGATTAACGACCGAACCGCTGAATTATTGGATCTGGCAGGATAGTTATTGCACTCAAACTGACCGATGGATGAGATTGGAATCTTGACGTAATCAATTTACAGATAATGCTAGAATGTTTGCGGTGTTCATGTGGGTTAATAGTTATTTATATGCTATTTGTTTATAGATGACTGTTTACAGTTTATGGTTATTTATTCACTTATTGATGTCTGCGGGTTTAATACAGGCAAGATGATAAACCGTTGAAATTACCCAATCATCTTGAAGTTGAGAACGTTGAGAAGGCAGACTTTGAGACAATTTGACGTTCGAAAAACTTTCCCGATTCGCCCTTTTAAGGAGAATAGAGCAGGCCTTTGATTTTTTCGAATTGCGACCAAAGTGGAATTATTAGATCGGGCAGGATAGTTATTGCACTCGAACTGACGAATGGATAAGATTGGAATCGTAATCAATTTACAGATAATGCTAGAATGTTTGAGGTGTTGAAGTATGTATATAGTTAATTACTAGAGGTTCCCTGGGCTCGCGCGCTCCGTGCGCTCGTGACCGTCCGGCAAAACCAACCGTACTCAATTCAATATTGTTAACATAGGGGATGTTAATCCCCCCTTGCCACCACCCGTCTAAGGGAGACTCGAAATATTTTCCGTCGAGCTTGAAGACTTAGGGGTGCTTGGGGACTTTAACATTTTTTGTACCCCTCGATTACCCAGAATTCCTAGAAATTCTCAAAATTCCTGGATAGTCCTAGAATTCCCGGAAATTCCGGACTATTTCCGAGAATTTGGGATAATTTCCGATAATTTTCGGTAGTTCTGGGTAATTTCTGGGAATTAAAGGGGCCGAGAAAAATATTCCAAGTCCCTCGATTCTTGTACACGGCAGAGGCGGCGGCGGCGGCGAAATATTTATACAATATAGAGAGATATACTATTTGTTTATAGATTACTGTTTATGGTGATTTATTTACTTATTGATATCTGCACGTTTCATACGGCCAATATGAGTCCATGATGAGTTGAAATTCTCAAATGATCTTGAAGTTGAGAGCGTTAAAAAGGCAAACTTTGAGACAATTCAATTGTTCGTAAACGCTCTATTTTTCATAAACGTAAATATTCGTCGAGATAAAAAAAAAATTGAAATATTACATTAATTGTAAATGTGGACTACAAACATTATTTGTTTGAACTAATAACATTACACAGGCCAAGTGTTATAGAATTTTTTTTACATATATCAAAAAAGGTGGCGTTCAATTAGTAGATCTTAATCTCGATTTATCTCCACGCTATTTGCATAAAACACAATAATTCTTGGACAAAAATGTATAATCTTATATATCATTTCGTTCATTTTCAGTTATAATTTTTGTAATCCGACTTTTTACGTACATAGCTTTTTTTGGAATTTGCATAAACACAAAAAAAATTATCATATTTAGCACCCAAAACGCGAAGGCACTGACAAGTGTTAATGAATTTCAAAGATAAATAAAAGATATTGGGAGCAGCTCAATATATTAATAACAAATATTACTACGCTAAAGATTCGTATTGTCTTAACTCATATTTAATAGAAATGCATATGCTCAAAATCGAATTAACTCGATTGAACCAGATCAGTGTACAGTTAATGTTCTTCGATGCGAAATTAAGCGGTTGCATAAATTTGCACAAAATGTCGACAAATGCGAAAGGATTGCTGATAGACAGCTGTTTTGGAACGCTGTGATGCGCGCACACACACAGAAGACGCGCGTGTAAAAGTAAAAACATTCGGGGAATGTGTTTGATCTTGAGAGAATGGCACCAGATTGTACGATGAGCCATCGAGAGGCGAGAAGATCCGTCGATCCCCGACAAGTCACTCCGCAGTGTCTGCTAGCCGCTGCGGATTTATGCTAATTATATCCGTGGATCGCCGCACTGTGCCTGCTGACGCGAACGGTACGATAAGACGACACTTGTACCGACTCGGTAGTTCCCCGAGCTTTGCCGCACACAAATGCAGCATTTCTCTACGTGGGCTGCGCGCTTGTTTACCAGGAAAGTCCAGCATCTCTTTCATTCGTATATAAGAAACGTTGCGATTCGATCGAGGCATTCAGTTCACGGTTATCACGCGTTTCAGAAGCGCAGGAGGTAGTATGATTTCAGGAAAATTCCTTCAAGATTTTATCTTCTCGGGTATATCTGTTACAATTTTTGATCATTTGTCGACAGATTTAGCAATGAAGTGCGCCACGATTATTGCCCTGCTGGCGGTGATGCTCGTCGCAGTGTCTGCCGTACCTTATCGAGCTCCTCAAATTCCACCTAATTTGGGTGGCGCCCCGGCTATGACTTCATACGTACCGGACCAGCACCGCGGTGTAAGTTTTCATTCAATTTTTGCTATACCGTAGAAGCGCCGTTTTTGAGCACCTCAAGACCGATTGTGGCTATCATGTTTAATGGAATAGATAAGTGATAAAAATGAAATTCGCACATCGCTTCCTTATTTTGTTCCAATTTTAAAAGTTTCTCCATAAGAAAGTTACTTACAGTTTTAACTTCTTCTATGGGGAATCTTTCTTTTTTGGCTTCCTCTATGAGGAAGCTCGCTCTTTTAGCTTTCTCTATGAGGAAGTTTACTCTTTTGTCTTCCTACAGAGGAAGCTTTGTAAACGACGATAAAACCGATCAAAAAAATGATGTGCGAATCTTATTTTCATAATCTCTTTGAAGCCCAATTTAATTTTGAATACTCCTTAAAAGACAATATCAGGCGCCGAATATTTCTAGAATTCTAGTCCATTTGTTTAGAAATCTTTTGTCCGATATCGGAAGATTGCTCACAATCTTCAGCGTTTTTTTTTTGGATCTGCAAAATTGAAGACTTAAAAAATCCGACCTCATGAAGATGAAGAAAAATCGTCCCGATAGTAACTAAACCAATCCGGAATGTTTTTACCCACTTCGTTTCGGCAAGCGACAGGAAGCCCAAACGATTTTGGGAAACCATACAGCACAAAAATATTCATAACTCTTGAATCACTTCGACGATTTGGGTCATATTCGAAAACAAATATCCTGAGTGAACACTGAAATCGTTTGCATAATATAAACTTCATTGCACGAAATGTCTGGAAACGGCATGCCTAACCGGATTTACAAATAAATTCGCTAAATTGAAATGGTCATAAAATTCGATTTCCCTTCATGGATTCCGGCCGAATTTACTACCAAACTGCCATGCATATGTCTATACGCCGCACACAATAGCATACTAATCTATAATAATAAAAATGACCACTAATGGTACATCTGCAATATTGAATGATAAATGACACGGTAGCAGGACTGACTTTTTTTTTCCAAGTACTTAACGTTGAGATGCTGTCGCATTTATTGATTATTATTTGTATATGAAACAGAAGCTTGTCGTGTAAGTGGTTGCAAAAGTAAAGTATTTTTTTGTGTTGCTTCTGAACAGCGTCGTTCTCCGGTTGGAAAGATCGCAACCGATCGAGGTAACACCGAAGATCCAAAGGCAGAGGCGGGCTACGTTCAGTGGTTCTACGACAATCAAAACCCCAACATTGTCGGATCCGGTGAGGCGAGCAAGACTCCCGACAAAAAAACGGAAGCTGTCGGTGGTATTCGTGGTTAATTCTCATGGGGCGGTGCACGAGAATTGAGCGCAGACCAGCAAGCCAGGTTGGCCGAAATCGAAAGGTATCACAAGGAAATGAAGCTCGACTGAATATCTCGTCTCTGGTGTAAATACAAATCGTGATACATAGAATAAAATTTTATTCAAACACAATTTTGTATTTTTGTATTAATGAAGCTGCGTCGTTACAGTCTTAACGAAACGTGAAATTATGAGTGAATTTTGAATATTTTACGGAATAATAAAAATCTGAAAAATATCAACGATACGGAAGACTAGAAAGATTAATTCTACATCATTATAATGCCAAAAAGTTATTGGAATATTAGAAGAAAAAAAAATGGACCTAACTTTTTTTTGCGGAAATCGATCCACTAGTTTTGCAGCATACGTAAAAATTTATTCAGATTTTTTTTCTGATTCTTGAAATTTGTTAATTTTCAACTGAATTATTATTAATCAACTATTAAAGTCAAGAAGTGTACGGGCAATGGTTCGAATATATTCGCAAAAATCGATTATACATTTTTTCAAAAACGGGGTTTTCCAAGATGAGAAAAAATTCGAAAAAAATGCATATCCTTTCGAAACATTCAACGAAGTAACTTTCGTTTAAAACAAAGTTCGATTACCGACTGATTAATTAAACAGAATTTGAAAGTTGATTGGTCATTGACGCAAAGTAGTTATTTTTCGGTATCAACCAATGAATTTTTTGGCAGCACTCAACTTCTTTTCCATGCAAATTCAAACGTCGCTCATCTCAATTAATTAAAATGACCAATAGATAATCAATATAATAAAAAATGTCTATCGCGTCGAACTTATCGAAGCCATTCCATTCCTATCGTAAAGACTCTCATTGCATTTTGCTGCAAAGAGGTCGTTCTCCGGAAACGTTGAAAGCGGTCTTCAACAAAACTTTTCCCCCCTCCACGAACTACAAAGCGTAGTACTGACAGGTAGATAAGCGTTCGGCGTTCGCGGTTTGCCTTTGATAGTGCGACGCGTTGCGCGCGAGGCCTCGTTGAAAGGGTATAAGTACGACGCGGGGTGAGGAAAGAAAAAAAAAAAAAGAGGAAAAAAAATGAAAATAAAAGAAAAAAAAAGCTACGCGAGAGAGAACGAGGTTTGAAATACGTGATATCAGCGACAGCAAAGGAGCACACGGGACGTCAGTTCGAATGACGTGTCCGAGGCTCGCCGGTTCGCCGGAAAGGTGGAAAGAACACGGTGGACAGGTGACGAGGAGACTACGTGAACGCGATGATGTGCGGCCGTGCACCGCCAGGGACTGACCCCGATGGCTCGGCCGTTCGTCCCACAGCAGCGCCGGCAAACACTCTCGCACACACGGAGGGGGATGATATTTATTCTCTGAAAAGAGCTCTCGAATCCCCGGTTATAGGTCCGGAGAATGAACGAACGAACGAACGAACGAACGAGCGAACGGACGAGGTTCGTATATTGTTTTTAGGCGGTAATGTGTCCAGACGGCTGTCAGGAGGGAAATCCGCCGTTAAAAATGTGAAACCCTCCTCTCACCGGCGATCTCTGTCCCCCTTTCCACGAATGTTGCCGACGCCGACGTGGACCGACGGCGTCTCTAACGAGGATGTATCGCGGCTGTCGGTTCGCCCGCCGCGCTTGTCCGTCCCGCGTAATTTTAATTCCACCCGGCGTCGGCGGTGCACACACGGCGTTTCGCCTCCCGAGCCCTTCTGGCGGCTACAACCTGAGATCCCCGCCCGATCGGTACGGATGTGAGTATAATCAAGGCCGAAGGCATCGATGAGTTCGGTGAATGGGAAAAGCTTAACGCCACTTTTCTTCCTTCGCGACGTTGACATATTTATTGCAATTTCGTAACTCCAGCTATGCGAATAATATACGATAACACTATTCAGACTTATGATTGATTTCATTTCGTTTTGCTTCCTCGAGAAGCTTTGTTTTGGTGACATTTTTTTTGTTTCGGAATTTTTATGTAAACGTGCTCGAAATGTGCCAAAATGTCGAAAAATCACATTTAGAAAAAATGTCGATGTATGCGTGGGCAGCTCGTTTGGCCTCATGGCTTGGAAACGGTTTGAGATATGAAGCTGAAATTTATACCACATATTAAGGGGTAAAGTTTCCTTCTTCGGTGCAATTTTTCGGGAAATCTATGCTGTTGTTCAATTTTCGCGCCATTTTGAATTTTTTGAAAGATGTCTGGTGGCGCTCTAGCGGCTACATTTTTTGAGATATTGGGCTAGAATTTGGTGAAAAGTTGGAAATGATGGGTTTTGAATTTGGTCAAAATCCATGCAAGCGTTCAGTTTTGGCACGATTTTGAATTGTTTGCAAAACAATTCTTTACAAAAAAACCTTCTATCAGTAGCGAGAAATCATTTTAACAACTATTGAACTATTAAATAAGTGTATTCAATAAATAAGTAAAAATAAATTAATAGATATGTATTCAAAAAATAACAATTAAAGTAACTTTTCACAAAACAAAGCTTCTTGAGAAAGCGAAAAATGTTAAACGTACTTTCTTACAAACGGAGCTTGGTAAACCGTGATAAAAGGAAAAGACGAAGCGATATGCCAATGTAATTGGCACCATTTTTGCATCTTATGCGTTTCATGAAATGAACTAAAGCTTCGCGAATTTTAACATACGATTTTCATAGCCGACAGACCTTTCGTCAATCATTGTAGTATTTTTTATTTCTCCAAGCCTCCACATTCGATAGAAATAATTTGCAACGCGTTACGGAAAGTTTCAATAATCCTGCGGGCTTCGCGGTTTTTCCCCTCGACCGACACTCGTCGACAAATTGAGCGCGTTTCGCAATCGTCTATGTGCGCCTCTAGATACGCGGAAAACGTGCGGTTCTTTGCTTGAACAAATATACACATACTCGAATGAGAATGAGCGTGGAAAAACGTCGATTCGCGGAAGCGCGGAGAGGAATGGGGCGGAGGAAAGGTAGATCGATATGGAGTTGCCATTTTTTTTTCCGGCATTGGATACTTTGGCATTCACGATCGAAATGCAGGGCCGGGTGAGAGGCTGGATGAGTTGTACGAATAACAGCAACGGCAGCAGCAGCGGCATCAACGCTGGCGGCCTTCGTTTCTGCCGATCCCGTCCCACGGGCGTTTTTTTTTTTTTTTTTTATAATTTTCAGTCGATCGAGCAGTTTCTCATTCCGAAGCTGTCAATAGCACATTGTCAGAAATGACGAGCACCTGCCTGCCTCAGGGTGAAACGCGTGTGGAACGAGCAATTCGAAGGATCGAACGAGAGAGAGCGGGAGGGGCGAGAGGCGCGGGGGCGCTCGGAGGGTGCGCGGCCAACGGCGGGGGTGGTAGAGAACGACGTGAATGCAGAGAGACAGCGCAGCTCGCGTCTCTCCCCCCTCTCTCGGCAAAACCCCCTTCCCGCACGCAGTGGCTATACGATCTCACGTTCATACGCTTCAACTCGGTATATACGAGTGACGTTTTATTCACGATTTCCATACATGCCTTTCTCTCTAGAGTTTTCTCGTTGCTTCTGCAAACTTTCGAAAAGCATCGACGCTAACGCGTACGCTTAAGGGGACCGGGAAGGTTTGAAATATTGAAAAAGTCAACATTTTTTTTTTTTTTTTTTTGTATATACGGTTAGTATGATACGAAAATATTTCGCCGTCAAGTGTAGTACAAAATTCGCAAGCGTAGAGCACCGCGTGGCCGGAGGCTTGCAAGCGCGCCCTTTGAACCCCATTTCCTCAAAAATGCAGTTGGCCATTTTACCGTGATATCTCGAGAGCCTTTATAGATTGTTGCCATGAAATTCGAACTGGAGTTATAGTACATCATATTCTGTTGATTGAACGTCAGAAGAAATGTAAAATGTTTTTTTATTTTCAAATCAAACAATAAATACACAATTTTGGAATCACTTCGTGTTTTGTTGTTGTCACTTCATTAATTTTTCTTCGCTAATTTTTTTTTCCAATTCGAGGCAAGGTATTGAATACAATAAAAAGTAGTAGAAGTAGAAGTAGAACAGAAATTTTATCAATAATATCAGTGTATTTAATATCTACAAAAAAAAAACTTTTTTTTCAAAAAAGTAAAAACTGTACGCCAAGTACAAAAATCGCACATCTATAGATTATTCCAAACGAATTCCCTTAAAAACAGAATAAAAAAAAAGAAAATCATTAGCCAAGTTCTACAGATATTTTATTTATAAATATGCAATGTTAATTGTTGAAAACAGAAGTGTAATAACTGAAAAATTAAATTAAATAAATACTTGGCACGTTCTTGCTTTTATGCATTACATAACGTTTATTTGTATTCGAGGAACGTGCCAAGTATTTATTTAAATAAATTTTTCAGTTATTACACTTCTGTTTTCAACAATTAACATTGCATATTTATAAATAAAATATCTGTAGAACTTGGCTAATGATTTTCTTTTTTTTTATTCTGTTTTTAAGGGAATTCGTTTGGAATAATCTATAGATGTGCGATTTTTGTACTTGGCGTACAGTTTTTACTTTTTTGAAAAAAAAGTTTTTTTTTTGTAGATTTCACTCATTTTTTACAGTCATACACTATACACACTATATTTTATTTACAGAGTATTGAAAAAAAAAACCGAAAAAAAATGTATTGTTCGTTTAATCTTTGGCATTATTTTCTTTTTTTTTCGAATTCGAACTTTGACAATTCGAGAGGACCATTAATAGCGAGACCGTAAATGTTATTGAGTAATTTTGTGCGCTGTCGCGAGGCATAAAAGACGAGTACGCGCTCAATTATTTTATTCACACGAAGCGAAGGAATACAACAAAAAAAAGAGGTGGTAATTCGAGAGAGGTCATTTCTAAAAGTACCAATTTCCATTTTTATAAAATCATTGAACTTTGTTCAACGAGTCACAAAAAATTTGGCGACGATTTCTATTTTATCGTTTATCAATGTTCCTCGTAACAAAAAACAAACTGCAACGCGAGCAATTGTAAAAAAAAAAACATCATCGGATTTTATTTACATAAAGCTGGGAAGAAATTTGTCCAGAAAGTTTTCATGACAAGATTTTACAGCGGATGAAATACTTTCTCCGGAGTTAGTCGATGAATATATACATTGCTTCGACTGGATTCCAGTACGACTCGGCAGCTAGAATGGCATTGGCCAGAGCTACGGTGTCCTTGATGGACCTTGCGCGAATCCAGATCCTTCCGTTCATTCCTATGGCCACTTCGTAAGCCTGTTCCTTGGCAAATTCAGCGAGAAACAGATTGTCCGGATTACGAATTTTTCTGACCAGACTCAGCGAACAAGCGAGAAGCATTCCTTCCGGATCCAGAACGCCGAGCTTTCCCTTTTTCAAGTGCGAATCGACGCAGACCAACTCGGGCTCCGTGTCTTTGCCGGCGACTACGAGTTGAGCAAAAACAGCATCGCCCACTTGAACGTCGGGACGATTTTTTTTGCTCGTACCTTCGAAGGCCAAGTAGGAAAGGGACGCCGGATCGCTGCCACCTATGTCGACCTTGAATATGTCACCGGCTTTTTGCGTCACAATGCCAACGACGTCTTTGCCCTGGCTCGGGATGTATCTTGAAAGAATTTATATTTCTAAGTTTTTCATGTCTATACGGTTGTTCCGTCTTTGGCTTTTTATTATATACTCACCGCGTTTCCTCAAAATGCCAGATTTGCTTGCGTAAATTTTATCCCCGTCTCTGCGAAGACCGGGGCCGAGAACGATTTTCTCCTTCGTATTATTCGGTAATACGATCTCGACGGTATCGCCGGGTACAACAACATCGTCGACGGTAATAACCTTCATTTCAACTTTTTCAACTTTTCTTCGATATGACTTCGCTCTTCCAATTCCACACTCGTCATCCGCGTTAAGCGTATTTATTTGTCTCTTTGTATTTTTATTTATTATTAAGATTTTATTTCTTCACGCGTCTTCTTCTTCTTCAAACAATTTATCCGGCCTTCAGCACCACACTTCTTCACGCGTCAAATCCACCGTTGAAGAGCACGCGCGAGCACGCGTTCGGGAATTCGATATCGCGCCACATCGCGCTGCTGACAACACTCGAATGGTCGCGCATGGGGTTACCGTCTCGTCGCCACATTCGCGCCCAAGGTACGGGCCGGCAAAGAAGGTCGCAGAATGCCGTACTCTCGACGATAATCGCGTACTATTAATGCGACGACTTCGCAGTGGTAACAAGGAGCGACTTCAGAGAGGTAACAAGAGACAACTTCAGAGAGGTTACAAGAGACAAATTCACGGTGGTAACAAGTTACGGGTAACAGTTGACTGAGCGAAAAAATCTGGAAAAACGATAAGCTCATATCATGATATCTCGACATCGGCTAAACGGATTTAATCGCGACTAGGCGCGTTTGAAAGCTGATGTCGAATATATATCACAAAATTTTCTCCGAAATCAGATCTGACTTGTACGTTTGGAAGAACGAACGATTTTAATTCAAAATCGGGTCCCACTTCCGGCATTTTGGCGTAGGCTTACACGGTAGCGTCTCGTCGACTCGTAAAAAAAATTTTTTTTTTTGTACTTGGCGTCGAGACGCTACCGCGTCTCTTGATGTATTTTTCTGCTTCGGAAGGTGACATACACGCTTACCACGAGGACATTGGCTTAAGTTTTAGTTTCTTTAAGTACAATTCGAAGTAACTAAGTTGTTGATCAAGAAAAACCACTTTGGTCCTCTTAAAAAAAAGCATTTAATTTCATACCTGAAAATATGCATTTTTATAATTTTATTTAATCCCTTCTTAAAAAAAAATGAATTCTTGGGCCGATCCAAGAACTTCTTTTTCGTTCACTCTCGTCATTTCACCTGGACGCAGAACGAAAAATGATTTAATCCCGGCAAAATTGATCCAAACAAATGTACCAAATTGTTCCGAGCTACTCTGAATTTGATTGATATCGGGAAGACCGTGGCAAAATGGGACAGCTAAGCGAGAAACGCCGCCGCAACTACATCTATGAAGTTGAATTACTGCGAATCACTAAAAAATTTGAACTATAAGGTCGGGCTTGGAGTTTCGGAGAG
Source organism: Ischnus inquisitorius (assembly GCA_963924025.1). Classification (NCBI taxonomy): domain Eukaryota; kingdom Metazoa; phylum Arthropoda; class Insecta; order Hymenoptera; family Ichneumonidae; genus Ischnus; species Ischnus inquisitorius. The sequence continues at coordinate 16,656,564 of OZ001249.1, read as the reverse complement.
AAATATGGCCGGGGGCAAAATGGGTCAATCTCAAATTTCTCTGATATATTGGCTCGGTTTATTTCTTTCAGGCGCTTACGCGGGATACAAATCATGAATATAGTCAATAAACTGTCACTGTCGAAGTAACAATTTGGTCAGTGAATTGAAGTGACATTTTCAAGACGCACGATGATTCGGAACTAAAAAAAAAGTGTGGAGGCTGGTCACACGTCTCTTGTGCTGGGGTTGGCTAGTTTGAAAAAATCAAATACACGTGCGACTTATGTAAATACTTACGTAGCAGAATAGTGTGTGTTTCTTATTTGTATAGAAAAAGATGTGTGCATATATAAATAACATAAACGAAGGAACGGGCGATTCTACCTTGCACATCTTAGTTTTTCTGTCGGTGTCCCATTTTGCCCCTTCATTATATTATAACTTTGAAAAATTGAAAAATTAAAAAAATTGTAAGGTACCGAATGCTGGAAATTAGATATTTGAAATAATTTCGAAATGGCCCATTTTGCCCCGCTCTAGACTTCTGACCTTAAATTCGATTTTTCTTGAAACACTCTCAATGCTTTCAAAACTGCTATATTATAAATACTCGCTTTACGCTCCATACCTTTCAATACTCGATGCATTTCAATTTTCTGTTCCGTCTTGCCCCACTGTCCCATTTTGCCCCGCTCTCCACTAATTATATGGTGACCTTACATAGTGATAATTTGCCCCGTGATGCAATTGTGCATAAATCTAGACTATTCTCTTGAAGACCACTAAGGAGCTTGGATAACAATCGGACATCTGTCGCATGTGACTTAGCGATAATGCGCGCTGATACAGAACAGTTCCAGAATTTAGTCCATTTCGCGTGATCGTTCCGTGCAATTATTCAAAGACGGACGCCAGAACAGTTATATACACGTTAGCCACATCGGGACTTGTGACGTGGCAAGAAGAGACAGGGGGCAGCACCGGCAGAACAATCGGATTGTCACGAAGTGACGGATATTGATGATAGGGGATAAAGTCGTGCGGAAATCCCACGGGGTCACCGCGGCGAGAGCCCCACGAGTGGTAGGAGTCGTTTCTCGAATCTAACCGGTCTCCTCGTCCGTAAAATTGTAATCGACGTGACGTGGCCGGCTTTGGCCGTTCGACGAACAAACCACAGATTTACGACTCCGATGATTCTCCACCGAAATAAGTCGTTCGGCTTTCGCATTGAAGTCTTTTTTATTATTTAAAGACGAACGAGCCCTCGAGCCAAATCCGAGCCATATTCGATTAATATTTCCCTTCGAATAATACCGCGTCATTTCGCCGATTCATACCAAAATTGGGTTTCGTAAATGTATTATGCAATTAGCGACGATGATCATACGGATGGTATCCGCTTATAGAAACGGCGAGTAAGAGTTATTAATCAGCGCGCTTTGATCGTTCCGGTTTCGGATCAGACGTGAGAAATCGCGCTATCGAAATTGGGCGCTTATAGAATAACAATTTCTTCTTGGAACCCGTCTCCGACGCAATCCTAAGCCCAGATTCATTAATCGATTATACACACACATTGTCTGCTCCTTGTACTTTGTTCATTGGAATATGGAATTAAACATGAGGACTGAACTTATTCAAGTTTCGACGAAAATAAAGAGGATTTATTCTTCGAATATATTTCCAACGTACACCTAATTCCGGCCCAATTGATCTATTATTTACGTAAGATCGAAAATAATTATTAGAAATCTTCTCTTCGTTGACTTTCGAACTTCTTTGAATATCGATAGAAGATTAAATGTTTATTTTTAACTCGAAACCTAAATTTCTCGATGAGTTATCTATGTAAGATTGGCCGATGTTTCATGTCATCCAGGCATTGCGAATTTGACTAGTCTCATTATAATATCATGTTCTAGGAGTGAGACAAAATGGACCGCTTTAGCAATTGAGTAGCGATCCGCAGCACAAATAATAACGATAAAACTTAATAATCGTATTTTTATTTTTTTATTTTGTGAATTCTAGAATTAGTTCATTTTGCCCCAGAACGTCATTTTGCCCCGTCTTTCCCGAAATCAGTGCTTAATTTTGAAGCTGCAAAATTGAGCTCTGAACCAGCATTAATAAGGCTACGCCGAGGACAAGTAGATTGCCGATGAAAAATAAAAGCGGGTCGGACTCGTCTTAAATTGTTAGCAATCGGTGAGTCTTTCTTATCGCATGGATAATACACATTGTCGGGGACAGACTGAATATTCCGCGATATTAATTCGTGCTGATTATAGCAGCATTTCTGTCGGAGCAACGGGAATTGAATTATTGAAATCTGTCCTGTCGGCTGCTCGATCGAGATATCACACGTTCATCCCTGCGCGGCGCTCGCGAATACAGACGTGTCCAATAATATCCTCGAGTCGAGACAGTTGCAGTAATTAAGAGTGTCTAGTCACATCGGCATCATATATGCGACGCCTGCATATCCACTCTTTTCATTTGAGTTTTATCGAATTTATGAGAAAATGCCACCGATAGGTCGACCGGACGAGTCTGTCGCGGGCCGCGCGTCAGCAATAACCACCGAGAGCGTCAACTTACCGCAGTTTCGCTCCGAGCCAGAAGTAAATATTTGATGAGCCAATTTACACGGGAGAACGTACCGGTGTTAAAGCAATTGGGTCGTGAACCATTCCCGGGATAACGATGAGACTAAGGACAGATACGGATAAAGCTCAACCCTTGTTCGATAAATCCCACCGTTCTGACGATCGGACCAGAAATAAACATCGTCATAAATCATGAAGGCATCTTTTTTGTCCACGGCTGCGAGTCTCGGCGTCACGCAAAGCCCTGTCGATATTTCGTATCGGATATCAGACAAAGTCGAACGAAACGGACGAAAAAATTCAATCGTGCATAAGACGACACCGAAGGTCCGTCCGGCAAGAATACCCATTCCGTTCGCCCAGACAAATGGATGACCAACACACTCGAGCGAAATAATTGTCAGTGACGAATGAAAGGACCCAGCATCAACGCGAGCCGGCCGAATCTCTTCTGTGCCTTTCGCTGCAGCCTACACGCGGACTTCGGCTTGTATTTATGAGTCTTCCGAGGCAAAAGCCAACGGCAGCGATATTTGCACCGAAACGAGCGGAGAACTTTGCACAAAAGATCTTTAGACCCGAAGGAACATACTGTAGGATAGTTGAGAGACGGAAAACGAAAGAGCGAGCACACGAGGCCGAAGATATAGCGACGTGCGCCGTAGGTATCATTAATGGGACGCACCATGGTCGACAGAGAGGATTTGGGGACACGCCGCGCACGAACCGCACGACATAGCCCTAAGCCACGTACATTTGTCACCAGTCTGACAAAGCTCCACGGATCGCATTCAATTCTCATTTTTAAGCTACCCGAAAAACCTCGGCAATCCTCGCTTGCTCGTCTCTCCCTTTTTCTCCTTTCTTCCTACCGTCAACTCTGCGCGCGTGTAACAAGCGCTCGCAACAAAGTTTGGCGAAATTTTTTGGTGAGATCGATGAAGCGCGATAATTTCTGAACCTTCTAGCAAGGAATCGGGTTTTCACCGTTAAATGAGATCAACATTGCCCGAACGGTAATCGATTATTATCGATACTTGTCATCATTCTTCCGTAGAAAGAACCCTAATGGATGGAAAATAGGTTCTCGAATAGCGTTCGTCAGCCTCCTCGTAGCTTTTTTTACGGAGTACGAGCTATTCCGTCTCGATTCGAAGATCAACGGATTCTCCGTAGACGTTTTGAGCAAATAGATTTCCGAGTATCGATAAAATCCATTGTACCCGGTTGCGAGTCAAATGACAATGTTAGACCGTCGAGGATGACGCGTGTTGCCCACCCACCAATAAATCGATGTCCCGCAACGACTTATCCATTTGAGGATTATATATAATGGAGTGCGTAGGAGCGAGCGTTCGCGCAAACGAACGTGCGGGCAACACAAAAGCTCTTTCGCTTTGTGTCGGTGTGCGTGTTGCTTGCCGGGACGAACAACGGAGACGATGAGACGAAAACTCGCGCAGCTGCCTCACGCTGCTGTTCCCCAGAGCCATTTATTCTCCGTGACTCTCCTAACAATTAGGTATAAATTACATTTTCTGACGGATCGACTTATCATCGTCCCTATTATTCATCCTTTCACGTCCGGACGCATCTCTCATCCTCTGTCGTGGATGACTGACTCTGTCAGGATCCTGCTCCGCAGTCCTCCGGGCTCTCTGTCCCGAGGTCGATGGTGGGTGGTGGACCATGTCCGGTATAATAACACGTCCGTCGGCTCACCGCACGTTTACCCGCGCGGTTCCATCATCAAGAATTACACTTCTATTCTCCAGACGAGAATTGCAAATCTCCGGAATATCTGGGCCTGTGTCTTCAATCTTCTGTGGCACATTACCCGACGGGATGAAATGTGAGTACTTAGCGAACTACGACAAAGGGCATATAAATAACAGACGTGCAGCTTATTACTTCATTGATCCATGCGTTCAATGAAGCGTTTTCGGCCTTCCGAAGCTACAGAAACGTATTTTTGTTCGATTTTGATTCAGAATTAAAGACTGATGGAAGTACACGCGGTTTTATGTATGGTAATTGAGTTGCAAGCTATAAGAAAATTCTTCGTTGCAACGTTATTGACCACAAAAACCTAACGCAACGAAAAGATTTCATCGAAGGCATTAATCGTGATTAATATATCCGCGATCGTTTAGCCATTTTGACTCTCAACATCGGTCACGCGAGTCAAACTTCCGTATGTGGGTTGCATTGAATGCCGTGCGAACGCCGGTAGGAAAGTGATATGCCGGTCGAAATCCGTGGCTGTTGATGTAGAAACGTGACTAATGGGTCCTAACCGGACGGCGACGACTGATGAGTACTCAAGCAGATTCCACGGGTGAATAGCGTGCGAGGGAGGACTCCGGGTGTTTGGTTGTACAACAACGGACATACGCCGTAGGCCCTTGTCATGGGGTTCGGAACACGAGGAACGGTGAACAGAACGGAGCTTCGGTACCGCAATATGGCGACTCATTTCATGATTGAGCGCCGAGTGATAAATCAAGTGACGTCTATGCTCTGCCTATCTTCCTCTTGATATCTGACTTGGCGCGTAACGTGTCTGCGCTAGAGAAAGATCGAAAACGAGGCCAATATCGGTCGGTCGGACGTTACCGGTCGTATATACGGCGAACCTATGCTACAGCCACATATAGCCGCGATATAACGGGGAGGGTTGCTCGAGTGCAACAGGGGTGGCAGAAACAGCAGCATCAGAGCCCTATATTCTCTGTACGTACGTTCGCGCGCACTCCATTCGTGAAGGAGCAACGATAGCGGAGCGAGAGTGTGGGTACGTGTGCGAGCTGAGCGCGGAACATCAGTCTCTGTCAGAGGAAACCCGGGACTCTGGCGGCGGCTGCACCTCACGAAGATGGATGTCGATGAAAATAACGCTGCGACTGTTCGTTGCGGCCTCGTCTCGTCGAAACGTTGCTGCCGCTGCCGCTTCTCCGGGGGCCATTATGACTGCTGGCCCCGGCGAAAGACCTTCGGATTCCCCTTCTTCGTCTCGCTGCAGACACGTCGGAAGTCGGCTCCTTCTCGATTTCACCTCTTTGCGCGTCGTTCTGGAAGCGCGTTACCGCTCTGTTGCACACACCTTGTCAACGTCGGAATGGGGCGTCAACAAGCTCATCAACCATTCTCTCTGTTGATTCCATCCATTCTGATGGCTTTCCAGGAGTAATGGTTGAACCCACGGTCTCTGAAAGCGCCTCGGGATAATTCACTCGATTTATTGCATCTCATCTCGTTGTTCTTCCCCTGAATTGAAATACACTAAGTAGGAAAATAAGGGCCGAGCGTAGCAAAAGATACATGGCCACATTGTCAAATCAGCGGACAAAATTTCCTCGATAAATCATGATCGCCGCTTCGGGCGAAAATTGTCGACGGGACGGCAACAGTTACCGAACAATGGTCGCTTCTTTAATGACGGATCGATAATGAAACAACACAGAGGCGTCATAAAACGCAGAAACAAAACCGCAGAGCCATCAGAGAACCACAAAAGCCCGAGAAGCCCCGAGGGCACGAAAGACAGAAGCTTTTAATGTCCTTGCCATTGCAAGGATAAAATAGAACTGGAGACGCGTGACGGCGCACCATTAAGAGAGATCAGCGTCGGTACTTCGCTCCGCTCGATGTTCCTTTTTTTCACACTTCTCTTTCTTCGCTTCCATCACGCTCTTGTCCTACTTTGCTCGGCGCTAGTAACAAATACAGGTCCGACGTGAATGCAAGCGCCAACGCCGAGTAATAACGGAAGAGAAATGCCACTTAGTAACACGGTTCGCCCGATAGCCGCGATATTATTCTCGTTGTAGCCCGAGACCTATCGCTCGTTATATCACGAGATAAATAACCGACAGGAGCATGTTGCAACGTTGACACTCGCCGGCCCCGGACGGGTGCCTGTTTCGCGTGTTAATGCGCACAAGAGAAGCAGAAACACCACCGCCAACGACGACGTAATTACTTATCGAGCGACTCGGCCCCGACGACACACGATTTAACTCCTGTTTGCCGGCTCTCGCCCGGCAACGCTCCGGTCAAACGATATCAACGGTGTGACAGTGTTGCAACGCCGACTATGTAGAACGTCTGGCAGCCCGACAAATTTTCAACTCCTTTCGCTCGTTCTTTTTCCGTTCCGTTTGTCGCTCGATCGAAACTTTATTTATCATCGACTTCGGCGTGTATATATTGCAGCGTGTTTCTTTCGAATCGCGATGAACCGAGAATCCGAAAGTCGTCTGCGCTCAGAGCAATCATTAAATCATTAACCATACACGGTACAAATATTCCACGAAGGACTGGACCGACTTCGTAACACATTCGCGATAGCAACACTGTAACAATTACATGCTGTATCTTGATGTACAGAATACGCATTAAATCCTCCAACGGTCTGCAACCTCGTTACTTAATTTGCACTAACGAGCGGTCGGCAAGAAAATCTTTTTAAGCATCACGAACGAGAGCGGTTACGGGTGTGCGTGCCCACTCGTCGACCTGTTAACGAAACGCCGTCGTTGTTGCGCAAGTTGTTCCGGGGAAGCCGAGTGAGAGATGGGCTGCGATCCTCAACCCTCAGGATCGTCGAAGACCATCAATTATTCGTGCGTGGCATCCACGCAGGATTAGCAAGCGGCATCGACGCTCTCTCGTTAAGCTTCGTGTACTCGATACAAGCGCTCGTGCGAGCAAATTCACGATCCAAGTGGACCGGGACACGTACGTGTACATTGATCTCGCGTACCTGTGTGCCGGTAATGGCTGTTGATTTAGCTGTAGACGAAGCGCACCGAGATCCGCGCGGAATACTATACCGAGACAAGAATGTCGTCGTTTCGATAACAATGACGTACTTGAAATTAATTTCATCAAATTGATACCATCAATATTGGAACGACTGCGTACTTGTTCTGATTGAAGAGCGGTGTAATCGCAACCGATGGTGAGGTGTTATTAAAAAAACGCCATTTAGACAATCGCTAATACCATGTCTTTCCACTTAAATATGTTTGTTTCAAGGTGACATGAAGGCAAAGAATATCTAGAGACCTGCTACTGGAAATGCGATAACTTTTCTAAGACAACTGCTATTGGATCTAGTAGGAGAGAGCGGGGCAGAACAGGGGCAAAATGGTATGAAATGGTAAAATAGAGTCCCCTGTATGACAGAATTACGGCGAAATGGGACAAGGGAAAGTCCAATCGAAGTCAATTTTCTTGCCCCGCCCTCCTCTACATTCTCTTCGATGAGGATTTGCCATCTACATATTTTACTAAATCGATTTATGATGTTATCGGAGAAATACAAGTTCTACTTATATTTAGTTTCACAGCATTTTAGTCAGTTAGCGATTCAGTTTTCGGTCAAATTATGTAATAATTCAAATCAATGCCATACGTAATTCATTACCGTTCTAATAAGATTAACTAATAAGTAACGACAGAGAATACAACGCGTAGCAGTTTATCAAACAGACCAGATCGAAAGGAAAAGATGAAATGGTGCTACTGCTATCTGCCTCTGAATTTTCAACTACAAAATTGCAATTTCTTCACACAAACTTAATGGCATTTTACCTTTGTCAGTTGTGCAAATGGCAAATCGTATTCGTTTAATAATTTGCGCCTCCTTGGCAAGAATAAAAAATAATTTGATAATCGACGATGACAGGTGTCGTCTTAGGATTTTTTTCGTGCTGTCACGTATGCCACGTATGTTCAGTAATAGATGCAGCTAGTTATACCTATTATATTATGTCTACGCGTTCCAGTAGCGCGAGTCGTTTTGCAACCCGCAGCGCGAAGCGCGGAAGTCATCGTTGTCGATGGTGCACGACTATCCGGGTGTCCATTAGCCCGCTTGCATCTGCAATACACAGTGGCAAAGCGACGTAGCGAGTCTGCAGGGCGTCGAATGCACGCCGCAGCAACTCAAGAGCTCTCGTATGGACACTATTGCGAGCGTCCCGGTGGCACCTTCTTCCTTTTGCTCATTACACAGAGCGTGTCCGGCTCGCGACACGCACACCGCGAAATGCGAATCTTTTGCCGGACACGACTCGCCTGGTTTTCTCATCTTCGCTCTTCTTCGTCATCCTCTTCTCTCTTCTTCGTACAGTCGCTCACCCCATTACCGGCTCGCGCTGTCTTCGTTCTCGTTTCATTCTGGCTCGTCACGTTCTCTCGCGGTCCGTTTCGTTTCATCGTGGAATTACAGATGGGAAACTCGGCGACGTGCCGAGACGTGATCAAAGCTAGAAGCTGTCGGCCGCCGCGTGCGTTCCGTCACCTGTCAGCGTATGTCGAAGCGAGCGAAAGCGGCAATAGCATGCGAGGTTCGCAACGACGAACCGGGTCGAGTCAGTTGCCTCGTCGTCGTAGTTAGGAGACTTTTCAACTCGCAACTCTCATCTCTCCTCGGTTCGACGGGACGCGAATTTCGCATGTCTCATCTCTCCCTGCCCCCCAGCACCGTTGCCAATCGACGAGCGCAGCAATCGTGTACCGAATGCATGCAGATTTTAACGTCGTCTGGTCGTCGACGCTGACGATACGGTTTATTTTCAGATTGCTCATCGGCCGTCACGACGAGCTATTGGGGACTATATACCGAAATAGTACATTCAATTGTGCGACTAAACAGACTACCTTCCCCTTTTTCTATACGTCGACTCGTCGTGGCGTGAAGGAACTTACTCTTGACTGGCACGGGGATGCATAAGAAAGGGAATTGTGCACAATACTAGCACTGTATTCATTTTTTGGCAAGATATGGATCTTGTCGCGACCTAATTTCCATAATTTCTAACACCAACGAAACCTAAGTCAATCACCAATCATTCTAGCACCTTTCTGATTCTCGTTGATTTGGAAAATCCAAATATCTCATACTTGCCACCAGAAATATCCTCGTGATTCGTAAGGCTTCCATTAAAAACGCGTTATTAACAATTCGTGACTGTCGGTCGTTCGAAGAGCTAGGGACTTTTAATCCAAGACAGCGGCGTCTTCAATCACCGAAGCTTTTAGCCGGACCATCTAAATTCCAAACCCCCGCTGCAACTGCCTCTTCTGTTGCAAAGCTTCCTTTTTCCCTTGGTTTACGAAGAGCTCTTCGCTCTCGTGTATCATAATTTACGAGGCGTCATCCCGTAGCGATCCGTGAGGCCATGATACCGCTCCTTCTGGTAGTATAGTGGAGTACAAACGCTCGTCGACGAATTTTGTAAGCGCGGCTCGTCGCTCGTAAAGAAGCCAGAGCAGAAGCAACGCCAGCAGCCGTGCAGCGTCGTTGCTATGCTCCGTCGGCTGTTATTTTCCTATGACGTTGCTAGGCGTCGTTGGTAATGCGTTCGCCTCCGAAACATCCCGCAAGCCCGTCAAGAGTTGACTCGTGAGAGAGTTCGTCCGCAAGCACGCCCACGACCGTTTACAGTCCCGTTTTATAATCATCTAACTCTTCATAAACCGGTGAGGGAGCATAATAAAAGTGTCTTTTACGATCGCGGTTAATGCATCAGCCTGACCTACGCGGGAAGTCAGAGGTTGTCTGGAGAGATAATAACAAGAAACTTCGTTTTATTCCCTGAGGCCGTGTTTGTCTTCGTCTCTTCCTCTCGACGTTATTCACGTTTAACTACAATACCGACTCTTGTCACTTGTCACTCAGCCAGAAATGTTTTTCCTTTCCTCGCCCATCCTAAGCTCACTACATGGTACACAGCGCAGATCCGGACACTGATCTTCCGACGCAATTCGATCGCGTCCTCTTGTCCCGGGTTGTGGCGTTTCTCCTCGTTCGGAAATTGTTCCTTGGGGATCTAAGGGGGTCGTAAAGGTAAATCCCAGCTGAGCCGTTAAGACCTGGCAGTGGAACGGTCGCCTCGTTGTCGTCTTCGTCGAATATCGAGGGGACTAGGTTTTAAATGGAGCGAAGTATTGCTGCGATCTTCTTGCCCGTTCGCCACCGAAGGACAAGCGGGATCGGACAAAAGACTACAAGGTATAATAGGTTCAAGAGAAAACGAGAAGTGACCTCTGTGGAGTCTTTCCGTATGTAAAACCGCGAAGAAACTGGCGTCAACTTCAGGAAAGAGACTTGCCATGTTGATTTTCATCTTTTCGGTCCCGTATCGTTGCGTGCCGACGCTTCATACAGAAAGACATCGAGATTCTGTGTTAGAAACGAAAGAGGGTTGAACGGTGCTTCAATGGCGGTGGATGACACACGTGAGCCCTCCCGAGGGTTCGTCAGAACGATCGTGGCCGTTTAACACTCGAGCGTGTACCAGTCGACGACGGCACCACCGCCTCTGTCGCTCTCCTTCTCGCTTATACGCCTACTCTGGTACTCAACGCGGCACGAGTCTCTTGCTTCACTCTCGCACTTCAAGTCTTCAGCATCCATTTGACGCACCAGCACTCTCGCCAGCCGAGCACTCGTATCCGTCGTGGTTATGCTCGACTCTCTGCCGCTTCTGCTTCTACTCCGCCACTGCGGCGTAACACGCGGAATGCATATTGAGACCGCACAATTGAACAGCGACGAATGCAACCATCTAATGCAGTCGCATTGTGCGAAGATGATGGAAGTTCGAGCGGTAAACGATGTACTGCTGGCATTCCGACGAAACGCGCAGTCATGCCAATGAAAGCCCAGAGTATTGATGCAATATTCATTTTTGTGGACCAGTAGGTGCGATTCCAGATAACATTTCTACAAGCCGTAATACGACGTCAATCACTGGGGTATTTCGTATTTCTCATATTTATCCATCGTCGGCGCTTTATGCGTTCCCGTCGATGGTGTTTTTTTGGACGCTTTTTTGTAGGTTTCATATTTCTGTTATGATTCGGAAGCACACGATTGAACCTTTCAGAAATACCGAAACGGGAAAACTCCGGTTTGGAAGTACGAAAACTGGCCGATTTACCAGTGCGCTGAAATGGGTCTCACTGATATGATGATGCGGTGAACGTTAGTTAGGAGTTATAAAGCATATGACATGAACAGGACACCCTGCGTATACGGACATTCTCACGGGAATCTTTTTCCAGGTGAGAGATCACAGTTGGCAGGGGGCTGGATGGACTAGTGAAGTTGTCCGGCGTAGCGTGTACCGCAAATGGACATAACACTATGGCTGCGCAGCTATGCGAGAGCTTCGCATACCTCACGTGTACATACACGGAGTTTTTACCCATACAGCGTAAAAACAGGATTCTCCGTCGCATAAATAACAAAAGCGGCAACACCAGACCCCGCTCGCGTTTGCTTTTACCGTGCTGGGTACACACGGACGCACACACTCGAGTCGGACCACGGCGACGCTCGTAAATTGCTTCGGGTTTTTCATTCTGGGGTCCTCGGCGAGCCAACGTGAGCGCGTAATTACGTGCGTGCCGGCTAAATAACGCCGCGCCATCCCTACCTAAGAGAGAATTATGATTTCATTTGGTAGCTGGCGGCACTAGCGCGAGGCGACACGGGAGTGCGAGAGCATCGTCGGTTGTGACACAACCGACGAGGCGCGTTTTATATTTGCCTATTACTTATACTTCGTATGCTTCCGGATCTTCTTCTGTTTTTCTTTCGATAAGCAGCGCTACTGGCGCAGCATCTTATGATCTATAAAACAGAGATGGATGACGAGATTCATAGAGACTGATCAGTGTGAATGGCACTTCATCCAATTGAAACTCGACTCATGCCTCGAAATCTGTTTTGCGTTGAGACGAAGAATATCGTTTGTTTCTGTGTCTTCCCCTTGTCGTCGATCGATTGAAACCTTCGATGATCATTCCCGATGCCGAGAAACCGTATCGACGTTATGACCTCTCTCCGGACTTTGCCTGCGGAGAAAAACGAGGAAGACCGAGGGGAAAAGCACTTCGACATTTGTACCCGGCAGTATAGCGGCAGTACTTTACGACGATCGGTCTCCGTAGACGAATAACGAGAAAAGAGGACCCGACGAGAGCGCTTCGCCGTATCCGAATGAACGAACGATTGTCGGCGCACGCCGATCCGGTGCTTTCAGCGCGGCGCGGAAGAGATCGTAGTCGTAAATATGCAAATCGCGGAGGAGTCGCCCGAAGAGAAGGAAAATTGCGAGGACACCGGAGTGAGAAGAAGTCGACGATGGCGCTACGATCGTGGAAAGGGGAGTTGGTGTTGCCAGAGACGACGCTTGGTAGCATCTCTTAACGCGAGTTGGGCAACGCTCTTGTAATGATCACCGGAATACACGCTCGCTCTCCGGATCTTCTCCCTCTTCTCTTTTCTTTGCCTCTCGTTCCTCTTTTTTTTCGTTGTTCTAGCTAGTTCTCGTACGCTTGAATCTAAAGCCTCCGTAATGGGCTCCGCGAGCTCGCGGGAAACAATTCACTTTAACTTTCGGTCGAGAAGAGAACGAGAGAATGAAGAGGAGGAGGAGAGAAAAGAAAGCCTCCGTTACGTATACGCGAAAGATGGTAAGCGTTTTGTTATATACATATCGTGGAGGCAAAAAGGAGATAGGGAGGAAGTAGACATTCATGGGGCGGTATTAAATAAAGCGTTATTGCCGGTTGTAAAGGATATTAAAAAGTTGAATCGCGCAGTATATCAGGGGTTTATCCAGACGCGCTGAGCTCGGATCTTCGATAATGTCCCCGTTCGGGATGTGCGCGAGGGCCCATTCACTAACGAAATCAACTGAGCACTCCGTAAGAAATCAAGCACGAAATCTTAAGAAATCTCTTGAAATTGACTGCAATCGCAAAGTTTGATATTTCCAAATCCGATAATTATATTGAATAATTACATTGTAATCACTCCAAAATCACAATGAAATCACACGAATTCATGCAATCGAAATAAAATTAATTTTAACAATTCATAAAAAACTTCTTTGTCTCAACGTCCCATCGCAGGTGCCTCAACAGGCAAAGGATCGAAAATTGTAACGTTTGCGATTCCCCAACTATAGTCGGCGCAACCGACGGCCAAGGCCGTGTCGCCAGTTTAATACGTTGTAACGTAAACGGACACTTGAGCAGTCTCTTCGTTGTAGTTAAAGATCGGCTTGATAGTCAGTTCGTCGTGCGAAACCGTCGAATTGTTGATTATCAAATGAGCATTTATGTACATTAAGCAGCGATAAGTTACAAAGAGTAAAAGAGCTGAAACTAACTCGATGCGGCACCGCCCAATCTCTTCTATTTCATGCCTGCAACGCGGGTTAAAAGATACCGATTTATGACCAGTGGAAGGAAAAGTAGACAAGCGTGAAGAAAAGTAGTCTGGAAGGGAGGAAAAGTAGGGTTTTTCCTCTGTAGGGCGGAAAAATACCTGACAAGTCGCTGGACCGTTGCAGGCATAAAAATATGGTCAATTTTAGTATAGTCGGGAGAAAAAAAATGTATGCCAGTCGGAAGGAAGTGCATTTTTACCTCATATGAATTTTTGTCCTCGCTTCGTTCGGGCATTAAACGTCGCACACAGTAAAACGACGCACTTTCCTCCCTTATGACATAATATACTATTCCGTACCGACGAGTGTACACGGATATTTTAACATTCAACAATGTCGTTCGAGTATTTCCCCGTCGGACATAAAAAAGAATGGTATTAATGTTAATAGTGTAAGTTATAAGAAAGTCAAAGACTTCTTGTAAAAATCGATTCATTCTTACCACAATATTCCTGCTGCCTCCATCTGTGAGAACTTTTCCTAACCAGGAAACTACTTCTTACCGATTGCAACTATTTTGCAATCATGATACGAATCATTTAGTGTTTTATCAAATCATGTGAAACCATACAGCATGCTGTGAAATAATGTCATTTTTTAAATCACTGAAAACGGACACAAAATCGCATGAAATCGGAAAATCATTGAAATCATTTTGTCACCTAAAGAGCGAGTGAATGGCTCCTCGGATGTGTGTGTGCGAGCATGCGGACTGCGATGAAAATTAGAAATTGCTCGAACGCAAGCACGAGTTTGGAGAGGAAGGAAACGTGACGGGTTTATAGGTATGACGTTGACGAGAATCATCATCTGACCCCCTCTCCGCGCCATCCGTTGCCGATGCATAACGCGCGTACATCACGTATACCACGTGTTATACATATTCAGTACGGGAAACGAATGGACGACGATATATCGGTGCGCATACGCGAACTTTACATACCGCGCACATCCATAGGCGCATTATATGCATATATTGTTTCGCAGTGATACATACGATATGTAGATGAGAATAACCGGCGGCTCACATATGACAGCGGGGATTATAAATATTTATGTACCTGGACCGTACGTGCCGGACCGATAAAGTATGCAAGTCGAGCGCGTAGCCTGAACTCGCGATATATAGTAATTACGCGCGTCTCGTTGGTAATTCACGCGGCTATGGTTTAGCGTATATGTCTCGCGGGATAATAGTTTCGTAGACGTCGATGTAAAACGTTGGCTACAATAATGACGAAGGAAACTCACTTATGCAAAACGCTGGAGTCGAAGGAATTATCGCATCAATTTATTTTCTTATTTTTTCTTCCCTAACGAGGGTTAATACTTAGTTACAAGAGTCGAAGAAAATGTGCAATACGTGATTGCGAAATTGGCAATTATTGTGGTACTAAATTCCATATGTGGAGGTTCGGGAAATAACGCGACGATCGATGATTTTTTTATTATGCATAATGACCGTTCTCGCCTGTATAATTTCATTATCGATCGGTCTCGCATCAACCTTCGCTCCAATTTGCATTTCTTTTTTTTCATTATGATTTTTTTTTTTTCGTGTCTCTATTCCCTGTTATTAGAGAAGAAGCAAAGTGGGCCAACCGGACAAAATGGGACAGACGGGGAACTCAAATTTTGGGGCGAAATTTGGTGAAAAATAGATCAACCCTAAAATGTATGAGATTTATAAAAAGTTCAATTTTCAAGTTTCATGATCCTTATTTATACTGCAGATCGCTGCTTTCGCGAAAAAGCCGAGAGCGACTTTTAATGAGATTCTACAAAATATTTACTGTCTGGGCTGGAATAGACCGATACATATAACAGAAATGCATATGAATGAAACAATAATTCGATAATTGTGTTAAAAACAATCTTTAATTATCTATGATATTAGGGAATTTATACTTTCTAGAATTAGGTGAGATAAAGCTTGTAGGTAGTATTGTATTGAAAATTAAAATTTATCATTTTTTTTAATGCAATTTTATCATGAACCGCCCCGTCTGTTTATTTCTGTGCTCATTAATAGTTTAAGAAGGTGTGTTGGGCACAGAAAAGAGACCTCGAACATATTTCGGTGCGATGAGTCCAGACATCTAATTAAGAATGAACTGGCGGGATGGATGAAGTGATTTTTTTGTTAGTACTGATTTTTAAGCACATAGGGCAATTTTTTTTTATTGTAATACGACAAAATACTGAACAACGGTCCTATCAACAGTAATATCAACTACCAACTCCTCATATGAGCTTCCCTGACGTCATCATCGCCCCGCTCAATGTTCGCACTGTTCGCCAAACTTCCTCTCGCGTCCGTGGCAGATCTCGACCATTCCGAATCTACCTTTCCGTTGAGAGGTCGAAAAATAAAATTGGACCTCCTCGTGAGGTATGTCCACCCGGTCGCCGTTGAAACCCCCAGTGCAATCAGAACCTACGTAGCAGCCTGAACTACTATCCAAGAATAGAATCGTGTGTGTCTTTCGGTTCCGCGTGTACGTGTGTTTGGGCGCGAGAGAGACTCGTCGGTAGAATCCGACGAAAGCCGAAGAGGGATGAAAAAACAGAGAAGTCGTCGTGGATACGACATACTGGGAAAAAGAACCACCGCCGATATTGCGCGACCATCCGACTCCGACTTGGTGTGTGCTGCGAGAGTCGAGAGACAAACGGTCAGCAATATCCCGAGCCCGGTTTTCTTCCTCGTTTCACCTCTTCGCTAGCCGGCTACCGGTGTTAGAGGTCACTCTATACTGGAACGAACGACGTACATTCTCCCCCCGGCGTTCCCCGCAGTCCCCTCTAAGGGGTGTCTTTTCGTTCTGTTTCGTTCGCGCGACAACGTATAACGAAAGTTGGCTGGTGGGCGACTGCCACCACCTTCCCGACTCGTATATATAACATCCGACTGCGGCAATGCCGGTCGAAAGAATTTTCCGCGATCGGTCTTGCTGACTGGCACTCCGAATCCTGAATAAATTCAACCTCTCCGTCGTCCTTGTCGTTTCATCTCGAACCGTCGCCGAATCGCAATAAATTTGACTGCGAGACGAAACGAACTCGTTAACGATCGACGATCCATCCGGTTACATGAGAACCTCCATCAAACTCCATTCGTAATTCATATTCTATACGCTCGTCGCAAATTGATAATCCTTGAATACAAATCGGACATCGATACAAACAGTTATTCTTCTATCAAGTCGGTTTATTGCCAAGAAATAGCCGATACCGAGAAGCCGGATAATCAGAAGAGAGTTTGAAGCGTTTCGATCGATGTCTTCGAAGACCTCATTAGTTTGCCTTATGGAAGATCTTGCAGTGTCTCTTCTCTCAAGTTGATTGTTGACTCATAGCGATATCGTTAGATACATAAATGCCTCGAAGGAAAATCTCTGTTCTTGGTAAGCAACGAAGCGGAAACAAATTCTCGATCACAATTTCGCGAAGTAGCCACGATTCAAATATTATCATTTGCCGTTCAATTTATATTGCATAATATTGAATTTCAATGATCCGCGGACAAACAGCGACGCAAGCTAAACTCCAGAAAGGAAGGATACAAATGTACGTTTGTCGAGTGGATTATTAATAGGTTATAGTGGATGCCGAGTAGATAAGACGAGAAGATAGCGAGGCAACCTCGCTGATGAGTAATGAGATTGCGCTGAATCGTATACGGCCAATGTTACCGATGGTGAGCCTCGACGCCATGCCAAGAGCTTTCTCTCATCCGACGATACAGATATGGTGCACACATAGCTTTGGATAAATAATGCCTCACTCGCGTGATTAATTAAATGACGAGCTCCCTGTCGTGGGTTACGCCCCGGGGGTTTGTACGTCATGGGGGTGTCTATATTCCTATACGAATTGAACAGTTACTAAAGTAGAAGCTCATCTGCTATACGAGTCGTGTGCCTACATTAACCGAGGGAGTGCGTTAATCCAGGGACTCCACAGCCAATGCGCGGTACACCATTTCCCGGTGAACCAATCGATTCATGCGTGCCTCACCTGGATCACGGCATCAACTGCGGGGATACAGGGAACATTAGGCAATAACTATTAATGGGGTTGAACCAATAAATATCGGGATTGGTTCAAGGAAACGTGACCATTATAAGCTGTCATTGATGAACGTATCATTAATGAGGGTAATAGTTTGCATCTTTCCAATGCGAGACCTGGGTTATATTGAGATGCTGAACTTACGATTTTTTAGATCGTCTTCTTCCTGGTGAAAGGTACGAGGGTCGTGCACTGGTTCGGCATGGTAAGGCGTGGAGGAAGATATTTTCGCATCTTCTATCTACTTGAAAGGTGGGGGAGCAGCTGGATTGCTAATTCCCTCATAACGCACTCAATGCGTTATCAAACTTCTCCACATATGACGAGAAGAGAACAAGGGAAAAGGAGGTATCAAGGCTTGTAATTCGCGGACCAAAGATCAACCTGACATCCAAAGGTGAATACTCTCCTCGAGTGAGCGTACTATACTCAGAGACACGCATGCGAACACATGCGTGCTTCACAGTCTGGGAACTAGTTAAAAGAGGCACCATTCTGAGGTTGCCCCGGAAGGTGGGGTCAATTCTTTTTAGGGAGTAGGAAAGGACCATCAGTGAGGGACGGATAACGACCTTATACCATCCAGGTAGGCTTCCGCTTGCGAGAAACTCAATTGCAGCGTCAATCTGGCGGAAAAAGCCAGAACTTACCCGGGGATTCGGACGTCCCGTTACAATGTATTAATCCAATCTATTGTACAGAATCCTGATTTCGCTTACGCAAAATATCGAACCGTTTCAGTATGTTCGATTCGCAAAATTCAGTCTAACATATAAATTGAGCATAAGATTTCAGTGCCAAGCGTCCCGACGCCATAGCGACTATGTCCATAACTACGGTAGACACAGCACCGTTTCCATGGCAAATTGTCATTAATCAGGATAGAGGAAGTTATCTTTTGCAGGTTTCTAACCGAATACTGCAAACGCGACTATCTACTTTGGGTAATCAAAAAAATCAGTTTCAACCAGCAGATGATTTAGTTGAAGTACCTATTTGTATCTTGTCAAAGTTATTTAGGGTATTTATTACTTATTATTACAAAAATTGGTAATTACGCTTTTTATTTAATTTTTCTTCAATACTTATTTTTATGGCGCATTCGCATTATCTTAAATTTTTAAAGACCGTAAATTTGGGTAAATCGTGTATTACTTTAATAACAGAATTCATTAATTTAATAAAATACGTATATGCTGAAATAGTTGAAGTGTCATTGGTAGTGACATTGAAGAGAATGTACTAGATCTGATAGTAGTAGTGTTCGAAAAGGTTTCAGATTTTCGATAGTAGGACGAAATATTTTTTGACTTCATGCCACGTTGGAATAAATATTTTAGTGTGCAGTAATAGTATGAAGGATTGTCCCTATTGAGTTTCTAGACAAAGCGGCACTATTGATTGCAGTTATACCGCTCTCAAATCAGAACTGCTGATGTCATGAATTTGATGACATTAATTTCAAATACATTAGTGTTATTTTAACGAGATTTTTTTCATTGTGAGAGCGCGTCAAAAGAGTTTTTGCTGTATTCTTTATAGGTAACCTATACTCCCCGTACAACCAAAGGAGTTTCGGATGCTCTTTGCCATCCGAATGGTAAGCCGGGGCCGCGGAAAGCGAGGCTCGGCAATTCGGCGATAGGCGAATGCGTATGATGCGAAGGTTTTGCCCCTTTGTTGTCGGGAATGCGCGAGCGAGGGATGGATCGTTGCCGTACGCGCGACACACCAGACACACGCGTAATTGATGTACTTTGTTCGAGACGAAGCCGTCGGCGATAATAAATCATAATCGTCCCCGGGAGGGGGAGGTGCACGGCGCATCGCCGGCAGCGAACACCAGAGAGATCGAGGAAGCGAGATAGAAGCAAACGAACAGGAGAAAGGGAGCAAAAGCGAGAACGAGTTGTTAGAGGGGAAAAGGTTCGACTCGCGCGGGCTCTTCGCGTCACTAACTGATTCCGAAATACTAAGTGTCGTCCTATCTGATCGGGCGAAGGGCTCGTTAATCATTTCGCGCTTAATAACTCTCCGGCGGGCCTCGGGTGGATTTATTATTAATGCCTGTTCGAACACCCTGCGACAACCAACCCCGGGGCTGAGAAGTCGACAGCGAGACACTCTCGCCCACGAAAAACGATCTTATGCTATACGCGTCGTGCGCCAAGTCCCCTGCAGTTTTTTTTCAAGATATTTGAATTTTCATCGGATTGACATTCGTGTTGCTCGGGAAAATTTCAGGATCGATCATTTATAGAGTATTTTAATTGATTGAATTATGATAATTGGTCGGCGAGTCGAGAAAGTTTAAGAATTTACTCGACGAAGAGAAAATTACCTAATTCATTGAACCATTTTCAAAATTGATTTGTTAATTACTTTTGCCATTATTATTATGTAAAGTTAATCTTATTAGAGCCTTATTTGAGTATGGTTTTATCCAGATTTTCATGAAGTTGGGAAATATTCGAAATCCACTGCAAATCTTGGTTTTTGATGGAACGAGAGCAATGGACTCTCGTTAAATGGCCATAGAGAAACAGTTACGTTCTGCGTGCATAGTTGTTATAATGTAGTTCGAAGGTTTAAGGAAAAAATGTAATTTGTGCAGTGCGGTCTCCGGGACAGTTGCGATATAGTCCCCTTATTGTATTTGGCTAATGCAATAAACGATGGCTGATGGACCAAAGAGAAAAATAAGCGACTGCGTAGATTAAAAAAAAAATTGAACCAACAAGTTGAGTCCTCTACGTGTCGTATAAATTTCAGCTTAATACTCCAAACCGTTCTCAAATTATGAAGTCAACTGATGAGCACAGACACAAACATTCAGACAGTTTTTCTAGATTTATTTGGAATATTCCGAAAACATGATAATTTAGAAAAACCAAATACACCAAAGCAAAGCTTGTTGAGGGAGCAAAATTAACGAGCTTCGTTGTCTCGCGAATTTGTAAGACGATTTTTTTTCGCATCGACGATGCTTGCCCCGATTCTTCGAGAAAGATTTTTCCAAGCAAGCGAATCTGGATGTCGATTTTCTTTTGTTTTGTTCACGTCGAGCCGGGAGGAGAGAAAAAAGGGAGGGAATGAGCGTCGACATCGAGTCCTCGACACGCTTCCACCGTCCGCATAAGTAATCGTGTCAACAAATTACCGCGGCTTCTCCGAACGCTATCTTCCTCCGCCTCGAACCGACGAACTTTTCTGCCTCGCGAAACCTCCCCCGTTTTTTCTCACTCTCTTATTTTCACACTTTTTTCTTCAACAGCCGGCACAATCGCCCTCCGCCTATCTCGAATTTCGTCGAGAAAATCGGGTAGAAGCACGAAAGCCGAAGCTGACGCAGAATGAAACTAACCGGCTTCGGTGCGGTTTTCGTTAAAGAGCGCTTAAAAGCAATTGCAGTAACCCAGTCAGCTTCATCGTGACCTTTGCTGTACGAGAATACACTATTGTATATAACGCAGCTCGGCCCTGGGAAGAATTAGCGGAATTTTTGCCTCCTCGCGGGCGGACGCGCCGATACGACTGCTTTAATAGGGGGAGGCGGTGGCGCCTAGTTTATCCTCGAAACTTCGTTATATTCTGGTACACTTTTATACGGTGATAACCACGATGAGCTAACGGCCGGGCTAGGATCCTGAGAGCCGCAGCGACCCAGCAACTTTATCGCTGGGAAAAAAAAAGAAAAGTGCTGCCGACGCGAGAATCGCAACGACTCTCACCGTAAGCGAACAATTCTTTTTTTTTTTTTAGCTAAACCGAGATAAAAATGATCCTCTTTTTTGTGTCTCTTATATCCTCGTTTTCTCGCCTTCGTGACAGTACAGTGAAATTTCTCGATAGCACTAAACGCGACACAAAGCACCTTTCCATTAATACTCGGAATTTAAGAGCCTCGAGGATTCGCGACTGATGCCAAAGTTGCGCCACCGAACGAGTTGGGAACGAGGCCATTCCGTATGAAAATGGTTCACGAATTCTTCGTCATTCGAGTCATCCGACGTAATTAATCGATATTCCGATGATTAATAAAGATTTCCTGGCGCGTCGTTCAAACGACTCGACGCTCATTGAATTATTATGAAATAAGCACGCGACCTCACCGACGACAACATCCGGTGAAATCGCGAATAATTTAAAGTCCCCGGTTCGTTCGACGGCATACGATAATAAAAATAATGATATATTCCGTATAAATGTCGAATGGCCGGGTGCAGGGATTCGTGCGAGATTCGCCAAATCACGAAAATGCCAGCTCCAATCAACGGCCCGGTACACCTGCATCGCATACATGTATTCGTGTTTTTATGCCGCGCGCGCATTTAATGCCGTGTAACCGGGCCGCGCTCGAACCGGTGCGTGCAATTTTTTTTAAAGGGTTCTCGACAGCCGGTCTACACGAAATATAAGCAAAGTACAGGTACTCTCTGGATAAACATGTATACATACATACAGCGGGCAAAATGAACTAACGAGGCAAAATGGACCGTATCGAAATTTCATGAAATTTGAAATACATGTATGATTTATTATTCATTATTGTTTATGCTAAAGATAACTGGTTACCGAAAAAAGGTTGTGGACAATGTTTGATAAAGTTCTAGGAGACATTTATTATAGACTAAAATTGTCGAAAAAAAAAAGAAATGCAGACAAGCAAAACGATAATTCGATAATTGTGTTTCAAAAAAAATTTTTATTATTTTTGCATGTGCGCATAAACATGTATACATCTAGTGGACCGTTGGACAGAATGAACTAACGGGGCAAAATGGACCAAATCGAAATTTCATGACATTTGAAAAATTGGTGATTTATTGTTCATTATTATTTGTGCTGAAGATAACTACCGGCTACCGAAAAAGGTCGTGAACAATATTTAATAAAATTCTAGGAGACATTTATTACGGGCAAAAATCGAAAAAAAAAGAAATGCAGACAACCAGAACGATAATTCGATATTTGTGTTTCAAAGAAGTGTTTTATTATTTTTGTTACAGACATTTATATTTTCAGATGTGAACCGTTTGAATATCGATTACAGGTTATTTTATTAATTTTTTTTTCTTTTTTTAATCTCTGTTCATGGTCTCTGTTTATCTTGATCTATTGAAAGGTTACAAAGCGGTCGAAAAGTGTTCTGCATACCGACAGAACTCCTGGAATATCTAAATCGGCCAGCTTTACCAATGTCCATGGATGAACCTTCGGACCAAAATGAATTTGTCATACCTCGTTAGAGTAGTATGCCGAAAAAAGAGAGCAGAATGAACCATGATTGAATCGCGATAACGAATGAAAAAATTCATTTCGGCATAATTCACCTCTAAACAATGTGTAAAGTATGCTTATCAGAAAGTATAAATTCTCCCATATTATACACATACACCAGAAATCCTTTTTGATAAACAATTATCAAATTACAGTTTTATCTGCATTTCTATTTGTTCCTATCGGTCCATTTCATCCCAGATGATGAATATTCCGTAGAATTTCATCAAACTTCGTTTATAATTATTTTTTCAGAATTCTTTTTTTTTTCGCATCAGTCCATTTTATCCCAGACAATAAATATTCCGTAGAATTTCTTCAAACATCGTTTCTAATTTTCTTTTTCGCCAAAGCAGCGAGCCTCAGCATAAACAATGGCCATGAAGTTCGGAACCCGAACATTGTAAATTTTATCGCCCACTGGACCATTTTGCCCCATCTTCCCATGTATGCATAAAATAAACACATATGTATACGTATACGATATGTTCGTTCAGTGGCAATCCGTGGAGAGTGCACGGTGCGCGCAACTGTGAAATGAAAATGAATAACGCGTGAGCGTTGGTGGCTATTGCGCCCGCGGGCTGAATCGGGTCTATACGCGCCTCGATATAGCGGAGAGCGGAGTAGAGAGGAGAGCTGTATGTAAAACGAAGCGGACACGTACGCGAGCGAGATGGTGGGCCACTTAATTATCCGCGAGGCCAATTAGGCGGTCGCTAATGGAGTCCTGCGGTGAGATATGGAAGCGCGCGGGCGTACGGCGAGGGGGAATGGGGTGTCCCTCATCGCGCCTCATTAACTATCCATCAGCGCCACACGCTTCGCATACCTCTCCCCTTGCCGCTCTCTCTCTCTCTCTCGCTATGAACCACGCACACCTCGCGCACGATCCCCCCCTCGCTCTTTCGCCCTGTCAACGTTAATTTATTACAGCTACGACATTAAATATAATTTTATCATATACCCAAACTGGCTATAGCCACGGTGGTAATTGTTTCGCCAAACAATTTTCAGCGAACCCCCCCACTATTCCGGTAACCGGCGAACGGCGCTATTTCGAGAGAGGGGGCAAGCGAGCGTTTACCGAAAATATAGTTAGCGAGCTTCGTTCACTTTTCCCGGATGTTCTCGCGTGTATTTTTTTTTTTCATTACTTTTTTTCGCTCGCTCGCTGATCAAAGGTTCAAAGGAACTAAATGAAGTTTGTTTCGGCAACGATGGACACGAGCAATGCTTCTCGATATTGCTCCAAATTTGTTTTTTTTTAAGCCCCCGCGGCTCTCTCGGTGCAAACACGAGAGAGATGCTCGATGGAGAAAATTCGTTCATCATCGATTAATCGATGACGCTTTTGCCGGAGAGGTAAGGTAATTGAATGGCGAAATAATTCGTGAGCGAAAAAGGTCCCTTAACAGGCCATTTCGAAGTTCTATTATGCCGGGATATAGGAAAAAGCGGGGCAAAATGGCATACCGGGGCAAAATGGTACGAAATGGTCAAAAAAAGTCTCCTGTATGATAGAATTAGGGCAAAATGGCACGAGAGAAAGACCCATAGGGGTAGATTTTTTTGCTGGCCCAATTTGCCCCAATACCATTCTCCTCTGGTCCCATTGTGCGTGAATACCATTTTGCCTCGGTATGCCGTTTTACCCGCTCTCCCCTAACTCGGAAAACACTCTCGTTCGATCAAAAGGACACCGGTAACCGATGAATTTGCGTACCTGTGGATAATAGAGAAACGGAGAGGCGCGGAGGACCTTTACGGCGATAGTGCACTTGCGAAATGGGGACATAACTTCAATTAGGATAGAGTGGACGCCGCGTAAGTGAGGGATGCTGAGTTAGGACGCGAGTCGCCGATATGTGACGCGCGTATAATCACGCGCGCGACAACAGAGGCTCTATTTGCCGCTACGCGCTCGGAAAACTAATGGTAGATCAGCATTTCAACGACGCCGGAAGCACACGAGCCGGTAATCTCGTTCACTTCGACTGTTTGCCGACTGGCGGGTGTCACACTAGTTTCGTTTAGCGCGAGCTGAATTCGACAAGAATTAATTAATGTATGCGTTACGCACACAAGGACGCAATTTGTATTTTCGTCGATGAAGCTTCGGCGGTGATTGGTCGAATGAGGAACGGAATTGGGACAGGGGGTCGAACGAAGCCACCGGGGCTATGCAATCACTGGCAATTTTTCATTACCGCACGCTCATCGTAACTTGGACATTTTTTTTTACTACCTCGACGAGATAACTAGAAACAGGAACGACGAGCCAAAATAACATTATCGCGAAAACTCGAAAAAAAAAAACTATTTGGTCGATACATTTTTTTCGAATTAGTACCGTAATTTTTTCGCGTATGGACCGATCGAATGTTAGGAAATGTAACGTTTGTACAAGTTTCTCGCGTATGGACCGATCGAACAAAAAATGTCATGTATTTTCTAAGTTTCTCGCGTATGGACCGATCGGATGATAAGAAACGTAACGTAAATACAATTTTCTCGGATATGGACCGATCGAATATTAGAAAATGTAACGTTTGTACAAGTTCATCGCATATGGACCGATCCATCGAAACAATTCGAGTATTTCCTAAGTTTCTCACGTATGAATCGATCGAACGATGAAATACGTACATTTAACTGGCATAGAATTGTAAAAAATGTTCAATTTTTTACACAACATTTTCAATATTAAAAAAAAAGGCTAAAATAAAGAAAAATTCTAAGATCATCGCATGAAGAAGGCAATATTTGCGGTTCAATGAATTCAAAATTTCGTGTCTTACAAAAGATTTGCGCGTCGAAGCTAAATACCCAAAAACGGCAATCTATTCCGGCGATGAAGGTTTTCGATTGCTCGTATCGTTCATCAAAATTGAATGTGATTCGTTTCAATACGCGAAAATCCTTCCAGCAATCTGCCGTCGTCCAAATTATTGGATTCATTTCAATCGAAAATCATGCGATAGTTGACGAATGTATCGGCGTTATTGATTGTCCCGTAACTTCCGACAATGCATACAAAGTCATGGTGTAGAGCGTGCACGTTAGTGGATGATTTTCATACTCGAGTGCAGCCCGATAAAATGTTCATTTTGTCCCAACTCTCGTATATATTCGTATACATATGTATATGATTTAAAATACGAGACGAATTGACGGTGACCGTGTGCGAGCCGTGCCCGTAGAGTATGCTCAAGCTACGGCCCCCGGGCGTGACGCTCCCGATGCGAAATGAAAGCCCGTGTGATCATGCAGCTGCAACTGATCACGTACTAATTACATTTTCACCTCGTCCTCGTCGGTATACAGAGCGGCCGGGGCCCTGTGTGTATCTCTCGACCGGGACCGCGTTGCTATTCCGCACTGGTGGCGAGAGAGGCGCGGTCGCTTTGTCGCAAAGCCCCCAGGAGCCTCGTGTACCATTCACTAGCGAGGCCATATATGTCGACGGGGAGAGACGGAGCGAGAGGGCCGAAAGAGGGTAAAGCACTCGTCCGCGGGGCGATGCATGGCAACCGGGGCTTTGCTTTGGATCACCAATTTTAATTTCGTCGCGCGACGTCCCCGTGGGCAATCGACCAGCCCGGGCTCTCCATACTCTCTGCCAGGCCAGTACCTATATCCCGTCGAACCAAACCGCGGAAAGTAGAATAACAACGGACCACCACCGCGGTACGGCCCGGAAACTGTTGCGAGGGGAAATGAAAAAAAAAAAAAAACAAAAAAAAAAAGAGGGAAAAAAAATTGAGTGTGTCCACATCGAAGCCACGCGCGAGGACCTGTCGCGCCATTGCACAGTTGCACGGCCATCACACAATTTTGTAATTAACAATCGAACGTCCATTATCGGCAGATGCGTTCGACTCCACCGGCGCAGCGTTGCGCTCTCGATGTGTCGATGCCGATGGAAAAACAAGCGGTGACCGAATGAAATGACGGGGGAATCCCCGAGATACTCGAAACAACGCACCTGCACGCAGTAAACGTATCTCGGACGATCTCTGTCCGTAACCAGAAATTTCGTCTGTTTTATCGTACAGTCAGACTGCCAGCGTTAAACGAACGTGACAATGTCGGCGCATCCGAGATTTATATTCCTAGCCTCGTTTCTGGACTTCGAAACTCCAGCGTGCGCTTTGACGATTGGGCGTAACTTCGCTTTTCCAATTTTCGAGTCATTGCCATCAATGGCGTTGGGAGGATCCACCGTTGCATCACAGTCGAAACTTGCAACGATTAGAATGCAAATGAATTAAAAAAATGGTGCCAATTACATTGGCACATTGATTCGTCTTTTTCTTTTATCGCGGTTTACCGAGCTGTGTTTGTAAGAAAGTGCGTTCAATATTTTTGGCTTACTCAATAAGCTGCGTTTTGGGAAAAGTTACTTTAATTGTTATTTTTTTAATACATATCTATCAATTTGGTTTAACTTATTGATCGAATTATTTATTTATATTTATTTATTTAATAGTTTAATAGTTGTTTAATTTATTTCTTGCTACTATTAGTAGTTTTTTTTGTACAGGAATTTTTTTGAAAATTTCAAAATGATGCGAAAACTGAACGCTTGCATGGATTTTGACCAGATTCAATATCAATTGTTGGTTAATAATTGTCCAAATTTGTATCAAATTCTAACCCATTATCTCAAAAAAATGTGGCAGTTAGAGCTCCACCAAACACTTTTCAAAAAAAGCAAAATGCCGTAACAACTGAACGTCCGCATAGATTTTGCCCAAATTCAATACAAATCATTGGATTATAATAGACTATCTTTGTACCAAATTTTAGCCCGATATCTCGAAAAATGCGGCAGCTAGCGCCATCAGACATATATCAAATAATTGTAAATGGCGTGAAAACTTAAGAACTGCGTAGATTTGACCCAAAATTGCACCGAAGAAGGGGATTTTACACCTCAATATGTGGTGTAAATTTCAGCTTGATATCTCAAACCATTTTCAAGCTACACACACACACAAACACCCAGACATTTTTTCTAGATGGGATTTTCGACGTTTTGGCACGTTCTTAACTCGTTTGCATGAAAATTTCGGAAAAAAAAACATTTTCACCAAAACAAAGCTTCTGAAAGCTTCTTGAGGATTTGGATGAATTCTGAACTCCTTGAAGAGTTCACGACAAATTCAATCTCAAACTTCATTTAAACGCAGTATACTTGCAGTTTGCATTGAGTCCCGATGTTTTAGAAAATCTGCCGATAAGAGAACGAAACGTAATTTGTTTTCATTCAACGTGCTACGGATTTCCATCTCTTAGTGAAGTCGCGTCGAATTGCAGCCAAAAGATTATTCAACAGCATTCCACTCCATCTTGAGTCCGATATCACAAAAACAGGGTGAGTTTAAACGCGAACGGACATTTTTCAAAAAAATACCAAATGCCATGAATTTCTTACAAGCAATTCGACGGATTCACAAAGAATTACATTTCAAACTATATTGAACAAAAATCTTCTTGTAATTCAAATTACAACAAATTACTACAAATTAGAACGGGAAAACAGGTTTTTTTTTAAATAAAAATAGGCTACATGTTGAATACTTTAACGAATTCGAACCGAATTTGACCTCAAACCATATTTCACAAGTTCACTTATGGCCTAAATTTGAGTTCGATATCTCAAAAATTGACTTAGCTAGATTGTTAACAAAATCAGCTCATACACACGCGCGGATAGAAACATTTTTCTCTAAATCACTTTTCTCTCTCAAAAAAATGTCCCACGAAATCAAAGCTATGAAGAAGCAAAACAAAAAAGAACGTGTATTCGGAACTCAAATTAAAAAGCGCGGCGACTATCAAATTCCGAGAGATGAAAACGCCGCGGTATTATTAACGAAACAGAGCAAATGTAAAAAAATATTGCGAAAGAGTGGCGCTCGACGAGTCTGCGTTCTCTCGTAGCCACGCGAGGATGCAAAATAAGTTAAAATGGCGCGAGCAGCTACGAATTACGGGCACAGTATGCGTAACTGAAAAAAAAAAAAAATAATAATAAAAAAGGAAGCCCCGAATGAAACAGCGATGAGAACGAGAGGAGTCGACCGGCACGCGTGGTATTAACGTGGCAGAGACGGGAAGGAAAAAAGAAGCAGCCCCCTCAACCCTTTGAGAATGGCACCTCCGGAGTCCTCCGCAGCTCCGACACGTTTTTTTATTCTCTCCTCTCGGCACGAGAAGTGCTGCCGCTCTCTTTCTAACCGCGTATCTCGACGCCCGTGCCCCGACAATGAAATAAAACGCTCTGTGCATAAATAATTGGATTCGTCTGGAAATGCTTTTTAATTTGCATTTTAATTATATACGAAACCGCGCGTGGGGGAGATCGCGCACCGTTCTCTTTGTGCGCACACGTACGCGTTTCGCCGTGCTCGTGTAGAAGAAATAGAGAGCAAAAAAAAAAGAGGGAAGAACAGACGCGGTCGCCCTGGGCACTGTCGACATTTCCCATATTCATAATTTAACATCCGCACCCGCGGTCACTCAAAGCAACGGATGGTCCCCGCCGCCATTCGCACCCCGTCGACCGACTTGACACTCGAGCTCATGCTCGTTGTAAAATTGTAATTGCTTTTTTGCCCAACCACTCGTACAATTGTGTAGATGTGCGAAAAAAAATATTCCATCTACTCTCGTTATCCGGCAGATAGATTAACTCGTCGTTATCACACGTTTCTTTTGGTATCATCGTTAAGGAGGGTCCATCGCTACATTTTCAACCAGAAGTGAGATTTGGAGAGAATTTTGTAGACTTCCCCATAGAATAAAAATCTGAAAAAAATCAACCTTACTGAAAGTGCTAAGGAGAGAAATTTAGCATAATAATAATACCGAAAAGTTATCACCAAATTGATTCATTAAAAAACTAGAGGCCTGTAAGCTGCGCGCGCTCGCGACCATCGGATTTTTTTTCGGATTCGCGTTCAATTCGAAATATTGGAAATGAGCTAAAAATTTCACTTTCAGCTGAGACCGCATCGAAACACCCTTCTTAACCCGGCCGTTCGCGAGCCACAAAAATGTTCGCACGTATCACCCGAAAAAAATAAACGGTAATGAGACACTACAAACATTGAGTCGTCGGCAGAATCTGCGCCGCGGTAACAAAAGAATGTCAAAAAAAATCGCGGGACCTCTTATCGACGGTTAAAACCAAGCTGTGATGACTGAAAAAAAGGGGCAAAGAAATAAAAAAAAATGTAACTATGCGAGATACGACGATTTTAATGTCCATTGTCGTTTGGAAAACGCACACGTTGTAACGGATAGCAAAAAAAGAACTTGATAATACAAACGTACATCGCGATGACGAGAGGAGCCACGGCGGTTCCGTGACTCCCAATGCTTCTCCGTGTCTCGTTTCTCGTATCCGTTCTCCCGTGCGGCTATTTACCGCTGTCCTTTATGGACTTTTAAGCATTTATGACGATACCGCCATCAGCACAACTCATCGAGCTCGAGCCCGGACTTTTTCCTCTCTCTCTCCTGTTTCTCCGCCGTGCTTCTGCGGTGGAGGCGGACGGGAGCAACCCAACGACACGATAATATCCCGTATCAGACATAACTGCATATTGATTCTCGGGGGAGGGAAGCTGCTCGGTGTTCGCTGCTCCGCTCGCCTCCCTCCGTCGCTCGAGGGGGAACATATAGGGGAGAGCGGGGCAAAACGGGACAGGTAAGCGAGAAACGCCGCGGCAACTATATCTGACTTGGAATTACTGGGAATCACTAGAAAATTTGAACTACGAGGTCATGCTTGGAGTTTCGGAAAAAAAAATCGCCGGGGGCAAAATGGGACGATCTCAAATTTCTCTGAAATGTTGGCTCGGTTTACTTGTCTCAAGCGCCTACGTGGGATACAAATCTTGAATGTATCTTACCGCAATTAGGCACATGCGCGTTAACTCAGTCATCTTGAACAACATATCCATGTTTTTACAGTAGTCAATAAACTGTCAACATCGAAGTGACAATTTGGTCAGTGGATTGAGGTTACATCTTCGAGACGCACGATGGTTCGGAACTGAAAAAGAAGTGTAAAGGCTGGTCGCGCATCTCTTGTGCTGGGGTTGACGAGTTTGAAAAAATCATATATACGTGCTATTTGCGTAAATAGTTATGTAGTATAATAGTGTGTGTTTCTTATGTGTGTAGAAAAAAATGTGTACATATATGAATAATATAGACGAAGAAACAGGCGATTCTACCTTGCACGTCTTAGTTTTTCTGTCGGTGTCCTTTTTTGCCCCTTCCTTATATTATAACCTTGAAAAATTGAAAAATTGTAAAAATTATGAAGTACCGAATGCTGGAAACTACATATTTAAAATAATTTCTAATCGTCCCATTTTACCCCACTCTGGACTTCTAACCTTACATTCGATATTTCTTTAAACACTCTCAATGGTTTCAAAAATGTTATATTATAAATACTTGCTTTGACCTACGTTGACAAAAATACAATTTTAAACATTTTCAGAATGTCCCATTTCGCCCCATCGATGCCTTTCGATTTTCTGCCTGTTTTGCCCCCCTGTCCCATTTTGCCCCGCTCTCCCTTACATGCTGTACTACGTTGACTGGCCCGTCTTTCAATAAAACCACGTTATAATGCAATGTATACCGTACATATTCGTGTCGAATACGACCTGATGCTTAAACTACGATAACCCGACCACTGTCGGGCGACGGAGACGACGAAAAGAAATTAATCGAAAGCCTTATACTTGGAACTGACATTTTTATCCAATGAGTTTCACACAAAGAAAATCACATTGTGATAAATATAAATTTGTCTGGAATATGCTATAAAACTTTTTCTTCAAATATCAATTATTAAAGAAAAACGTAATAAGGATATTCCAGTAACGAAAGAAAGAATAGCGATCGTTACTTTTGCTCGGCGTTTGTAATATGATTTTTCTTCATGAAAATCACACTCCAGACAGTTTTTAAAAATAAATTATCGGACATTTGACATTTGCTTAGTCCCGATTTAAAAATGAGTTTCCAGATACTTTTTCTGCATCCAACATATCGCACAAAAAGTCCAGTTTATTTCGATAAATATATATATTAGCCAGAAATATACTATAAAACAATTTCTTTGAAAATTAATTGTTGAAGAAACGTAAGTGTGATTGTTATTTCAAAGAATATCGATCGTTACTTTTGCTCGACAGATGAAATTTAATTTTTTTTAAATAGAATTTATTACATCTAGAGTTTTGTCCATTCCAGAGCTTGCACATCTCAACAATTTGCCAAACATTGGCGCAGAGTTTCAAGATAAAACTCCACACAACGAGGCATTGTAATCTGGGTTTAGGTGTAAAGTTGTACAAATAGGTGTAAAAACGATTTGCTCCTTAGCCCGACAGACCAACGATGCATCCGGGCGATTCCGTGACGTTAACGCGTGAGGCGCGCTCGTCGTTTGCGTCGGAGATTGGATCAGCTTTGCTTGTTCCACGCCCCGACGCTGGCTAACGGAATGGAATAAGACTATGCTCGGGGAAAAATAACCGTTTGGATCACGAACGGGAAGAAGCCGCGTGCTATTCGGAGCCTCGGGAGATCCCGAAGCCAATTTGCGCGTTCGTCGAACGCGGCCTTAGAGCCTGTCAAGAAACAACGATGAAAAGGTTCCCGTTGCCGGGGGCGGCAGAGCACGCCGGTTTGCTCATCTTCGATGGACCGCGCGCGCACATCTTGCTCAAATCGCCTCAGCTTCGACCCCTTCACACGCCTGCCCGATGGCTTTCGTGGAGCGAAAAGAGTAGAGCACGTTTCGCGAATCAATATTTACAGAGATAAAAACAATTTTTTCCAATATCCTCTTATCGTCAATTTGACTGAAGCTCGTTGAGTGACGGCATCCCGTCGTTCTCTCGGAGACCCGACGAACATTGAACGTTCTTTATTGTCTGTTTTTTCGTTCTCTTTACTTTTCTCAGATCCAGCCGCATTCGCACACCTATTTAGGGAAGAGCGGGGCAAAATGGGACAGTGGTGCAAAACGGGACAGAAAATTCAAAAGCACCGGTGCGGCAGAATGGGACGTTCTGAAAATATTGAAAATTGTATTTTTACAACGCAGGTCAAAGTAAGTATTTATAATATGTCAGTTTTGAAACCATTGAGAGTGTTTGAAGGAATATCGAATTTAAGTTCAGTAGTCTAGAGCGCGGCAAAATGGGACGATTCGAAAGTATTTCGAATATGTAGTTTCCAGCATTCGGTACCTCATAATCTTTTCAATTTTTCAAACTTTCAAAGTTATAATATAATGAAGGGGCGAAAAGGGACACCGACAGAAAAACTAAGATGGGCGAGATAGAATCGCCTGTTTCTTCGCTTATATTATTCATATATGTGCACATTTTTTCTATACACGTAAGGACCACACACAATCATACTACATAACTATTTACACAAGTCGCACGTATATTTGATTTTTTCCATCCAGATTTGAGTGACCAACCTCCACACTTCTTTTTCAGTTCCGAACCATCGTGCGTCTCGAAAATCCCACCTTAATTCACTGACCAGATTGTCACTTCGACGAAGTTTATTGACTACTGCCAAAACAAGCTTATGTTGTTCAAGATGATTGGATTAACGCGCATGCACCCAATTGTGGTAAGATATTCATGATTTGTATTCCGCGTAAGCACTTGAAACAAATACACCGAGCCAATATATTAGAAAAATTTGAGATTGTCCCATTTTGCCCCCGGCGATATTTTTTTCCGAAACTCTAAGACTGACTTCATAATTCAAATTTTTGAGTGATACTCAGTAATTCAAAGTCAGATATAGTTGTAGCGGCGTTTCTTGCCTAGCTGTCCCATTTTGCCCCGCTCACCCCTGTGTTGCCCCGTGCACGCGGAAAGAAAGAGGTCCGCCTTCCATTCGCAATCGCTTCGAGGGAATTGGCACAGGCTTTTGCAGATCCCATCGCTTTGCTAGTCGCTCACGGTCGGCGCCGGGAAACACATTCCCGAGTCACCGCCACTTTGAGTTGTACGCTCGGATACGCCGAGAGCCCTGTGGCCAAAGCCCGCGCGCCCAGCGCCCTTTTATCGGCTACGAGAATTTTCAATTTCCATCGGAGCGTTGTCGAGAGATGCACAAACAAGAAAAGAGTACGGCTGGCGTGTCTACCCGGCCTCTCTGTGGATACGCGCGTCGCGCCCGAAGGGACTGCCCGGGTTACGGGCGCTTCGCCGTGTATCCACCGTGGAAAACTCGCGAGAATTGACGTGCCGCGTTTTCGCCGATGACAGAGAGACGAGATTGAGCCGACAAGCGGGGCCACAGAGCTCGGTGAATTGATTTGCAATACGCGTTTGTTTCGCCGCCCGAACAATGTGTGTATCAAACATTCGAAACGAACGAACGATCGCGGCAACGTGAATACGTTCGACGAATCAATCCTATCGCTCTGTCATACGCGTCGTAAACTATAATGAAATTTCATTATTGTTATCGATATTTGTTATCCCGACGGCTTATCGGCCATTCGCTGCTATCTGCTCATTTTCGTTTGACCGATCACGCCAAATTCGTGCTAATTAATTCGGTCGATGTTCGATTTCTTCTTTTTTCCGTTGACAATTGATTTTGATATTTCAACAGTAATTTTTTTTTCGTCGGACCACATTTGTTTATTTTTGTTGAATATTCATTAGATGGATAAGTGACAATAATATTTAGTCATGGAGTGAATATTTAATTGTTATGTAAATAGAAAGAAGTGAATAAAAATTATAAAAAACTAAAATGATTAATCAGAATTTTATTTAGTAAATGTATTATAAAAAGATAATGATTGAATGTGTCCAAGACATTCGATGACCGGCGATAATGTCAATTTATAATCATAGTTATCAATTATTATTATTATTGGAAAATGTAAAAAGGAATCTAACTCTTTCGTGTATCCAATCGATCGGACCTATTTCATTTTTCTATCCCTAAAAATGGAGAAAGAATAAAAAGAATAATAGTTATTATTTTTATTTGGATAACAATTAGTCATTCGGGGATTAAATCTTATCTTATTCATATTCAATAATACAATACAACAATATAGATTAATTTGATAAATATTCAACGAAAATAACGAAATGGAGTCTTCTGAAAAAATCGCCTAATCATCTAATCAACAACCAATGAATAAAAATGATTTATTATGTATATTCATTAGATGATTTTTTATAAAACTGCATTTTTTTTTTTTTTTCATTAAATATTTTTTAGATTGCACGACAAAAGATCATTGAATTGAAATAAAATCTTTCTCTGATCGCTGAAGCTCGTAATCATCATTCTCGATTATCCCTGTTTATATTTGCGCGAAACTTCGGGAAGCGCTCAGTTCTGTGTGTATGTTTATAGCGTCCC
The DNA here is from genome assembly GCA_963924025.1 of Ischnus inquisitorius. Lineage (NCBI taxonomy): Eukaryota > Metazoa > Arthropoda > Insecta > Hymenoptera > Ichneumonidae > Ischnus > Ischnus inquisitorius. The sequence continues at coordinate 16,620,908 of OZ001249.1, read as the reverse complement.
GTTCGGTGACTCCTTCCCATTCGTCTCTCGCGATGTGCGAAGGAAATTGAAGTTATGGCTAACTAAGCTGTCACGCCGCAGCTCGGCGAGAGACCATTCCATTCGAGAGCTCCGTAGAGAGGTAAGCCAAGGCTGGATAGAGCTTGAATGTGCGTTCAACGCTCAACGAAAGCAGAGAGAGCCATACCCGTTCGGTTGCAGACTACTACAGCTCAGACACGTGTTCCACCACCCGTGTTACCCTACTTGGTATCTCAACGTTTTTCTCTCTCGCTCCCTCTAACGTAATGACGCCCATACCTGCGGATGACAGCCGTCGACGAAGAAAACGGAGATCCTTTGATCAAAATCCTTTAATTTTTCATCGCAAACTCGGGTGCCACGAGGTTGGAAGGAGAACACAACCACCCGACGTTAGCTCGTTCGCTGCCAGAAGCCAGACGCGCTGTGCGGCACACCGGTGGGGAATGCCTCACACTCCGCGTGTCAAGCGGAAAATCTCCTAGCTTTCATTTTTTTTTTTTTTTTATACAACGCGAGCGACGGGACACCATCCAACTTCTCTCGTCATCGTTGGCTTTGAGTTAACTAAGTTTCAACGCAATCTGGCATTATTGATATAGAAGGTTTTTACTGACGTTTTTTTGAAAAAGAAATTAAGGAAGCAGAGGATGAAGAGTGCGCCGGGATTGAATTGAGATAAGCAAATATGCATGATAATTAGAGTCGAGAGAAGCGAGTGAGACTTAAATTTGTTTTTCTAGCTTTCAAAATTCTTCAATATGATTTGTTTGATGTACGGCTTATACGAGGACGGCTTAGAATCATCTCTTGACGTTTAATTAATTAGAATCGTCGTATGATTATTGAAAATCGAAAATAAATGGAGCTGTTAGAAACAGAAATCTCAAAGAGAAGTCGAATTTCATTCAAACTTCATAATTTTTCAGTATCATTCCACTGAATGGTTCATTCGAAAACGGATAAAAATCAGCTCTCAACATTTGATTAATTGAAATTGGCATACACTAATCAAAAATAAAACATAAATCGTTCCTTCAAAATCTGAGCATTTAAAAAAAATCCATTTTCTTTCATCAAACAAATGTCACCAAATCTAAAATTTCGGACGAATGATAAAAAAGAATTATAGAACCGTAAGGATATGAAAATAATAAAATTTCGCAAAAATATCAAAAAAAGCTACGCCAATTGTGAATATTCTGGTAATGAAAATTATTCAAAAAAATAAGTTAAATGATATGGGCCAAGTGTAAGACAAGGAACACTTCTATAAGGCAAAAACTATTATCTTTTGAATGCAAACAAATTGCTGTAAATAATTGGCACTCCACTGGTAGCGGTTTATTGTATTGCTTGCAAACACTGAAAGGCCAATTCCTTATCCTCAAGCTTCCAAAATTTCCCTTTTCCATCATTCATCAGTTTTTTCGATGTTCGTTAACGCTCTTCTTCATTTTTGATTATAACCAATATAATCATATATATATACTACAAAACCGTGCATTGAACTCTCGAAATCGAAACTGAGAAAGAGACTTGCCAATCAATTAGACACACAGTTGAGCTTCATATTGAATGCGACAGTCGGTATTGAATTGCATTTTTCCCTTCCAAACTTTAAGCGGCACAGACTTTTTAAAAAACTAATGTGGTATGAAACATTTACTTTTTTAAATTTCAGGATAAACACAATTTTCATTGAATGCAAATTATTTTTCTCCGCTCTCAATTTTCGCAAACTTATGCGAACCGAACACTACGCAAGGACTACCTTAAAGCACCAAATAACCTTAAAGTACCGAGGACTGTCCAGCTATCATTTGAGTTCTACCAGATTGTTTTGCAGTTATATAGATGAAGATTTTCACGTTTCATACACTGTGACAAAAATGGAAGTGCTTGAGATAATGGAAAATACTTTAAGTACAGGATACTTTAAGTACTTCCAATACCTTAAGTACAGCACTTAAAGTACTTTAAGTACTTAAAAAAATATCAGTACTTGAAGTTCACCTGTACTGAAAGCCTCGAACTTAAAGTACCAAATGAGTTGGATGTACCTTAAGTACCGCCCAGCTCCAAAGTGGAATTACTCAATTTTCGTGATGCCCAATTCTTAGTTTTCTTCCATCCCCAACCCGCGTTAATGCAGATTCAAGCGATGAAGAATCTGCCGTGTTTCCCTAACGCATAGATCGTATGATTTCTTTCGATATCCTTCCCACCGAGCGAATTGATGTATTATGTATAACCGTTGTATAGTTACAACGGAGTTTGGTTACCTCTACACTCGACTCCGCAATACATCATTCTGACGAAGATCGATAGCTATATTGCTTTCCTATCCCCACGATTACATAATACATTGGAATAGCGTAACTCGAGCTTCGCACACAGTGAAAGGTGATACAGAAGCTTAGGTTATGCCAAGCTGGTATACATTCGAGAGAGCGAGAGGCTCGGAGAAGCTCGAAAAAGTCTTCTTCACCCGATCTTCCGTAAGGTTATATCTGACATCGGAAAGAATTGATAAGCCGTTGCCGCGGTAAAGGGGAGTGGGAAGGAGTAACACGAAGGTCCTGTGGACCAGAAGCACTTTAGCGGCTCGCATTACTTTCGCACAATGCGCCGAGCTCGGGGGAAGCATAGAGGAGCGTCGACGTTACCGCCCTTCCGGGACAAGAGAAGTATATCTCTTCGAGGTCTTCGACGGGCTCGTCTCTTGGGCGATGGGCATAAGACGCCGTGGCGGGAGCCTCGCTGTATCGGAAGGGCAGGCACGAGTCGCCGCGAGTAAAAAGTAAAGAAAAAACCCGGGGTGGAAAATATAAAGGGGGAGCCGGTTACTACAGCTACCGATGCCGTTGCCTAAGAGTATCGACGACACGGCGAAGGAGGCACAGTAAGAGGATATGCGGCCCTTGCCGCCGGTTATATATGACGACGAGCAAGACGACAGGGTATGAAGAGGGAACGAAAAGAGTAAGAGGTCGAAGAATATGAAGAAGAAGAAGGGGAGGAGGAGGCGGCGGAGAGAAGCTAACGCTACCGGCCCCGATGGAGGTCCCGAGTGCTCGGTGATGTCTCTTATAAAATAGAATATGAAACTGTATGTTCGCAAGAGTGGTTTAAAAATACACCCCTGCGGCGCTGAGGAGCATTAGACTCACTTCGTTACGATGATGGTCATGAGATACGACAGTCGAGCCCGACGAAACACAGCCTCCGGTCTGCCGGCTTGTCTGTTCGGTTCTCCTTGCCTCCTGAGAAGTCGTTCAGACTTCTCACTCTCTCTTGTAACTCGGCTCTTTGTCTCTCTCTCTCTCTCTTCCTCTCGAGATCTCCCACCGTCTGTTACTCAGCTCGACGCAAGATTAAGAGGAATCGTTCCACCGGCACCGAGACAGCGCGTCTTCATTCCTGGCATCCCGCGCGACAACCCTCCTCAATTAACACGTCACTCTCTCTTCCTCGCGGTTAAATTCATTTACTCGTCGCGTTAGTCGCAACGATTATTATACCAGTGCCCACTGCGAATACCCGTGTGGCTGATTTGTAACGAGAGACGGACAAATTTGTCCTATCTTTCTTTAAAAGGACAAAAAGAAAAGTCGCACACGACGAAAGAAGAAATAATCGAAATCAAGGGAAGGAAGGAAGACGAAGCGGCCTTTTTAAATCGGAAGAAGACCGGATGAACAAGTTTTTCTTATCATCGTTGAGCATTTTTGAGGATAACTTTTTTCCTCGAAGCTTCTCCGTCGTCCCGTGAGACGAAAACTTTCGAGACAATGATGAACTTGGAAGTATGACGGATGCACGTGCGTTATCGTTTCGAGCATTGATCGCTGTTTCCATTTGACGTTAAAACAGTTATAATGCTCGTCTATAGTGGCTCGAGGTTTCGTCGTATCGGCACACGTTCCTAAACTTTGTTGGAAACCCGAGAATTACATCAATGGAGTTTGGTGACACAAACGGAGCAAGATGTGCGCCTTTCGAAGATACACCTGATGGCCCTGGAGAATCGTTTGCAGAGGGCTGATGCTCGTAGGGTGCAACTGGAGTTCAATTCCCTCCTGGATGAGCGAGGGAAAAAATGGCATTGACGATGATACCCCGCGGAATACTTTTTCGCCTATCCGACACACGCTCAACGTAATCTTATCATCGCCATCGACTTGCCGTTTGGGAAAAAAGTGTTACGAGTAAATCGTTTCGAACCCCAAGAACATCCGAGCAAAAAACCTACTCACTCGATAAAGCTGGAAGTGAACTAAAATGTGGTCCGGCTAAATTTTACCTTTTGTTCCAATTGGTAAGAATAATTAGTTGCCAATTATTTTATTGAGTCAACGGCTGATATTTGCTAGTCAACATTCTTACGATTCTACCGATTCAAGATTCGTATCGAATCTTTACTTTATAACTGAAATCAAGTTTGTCCTTAAGTGGGCGGTATTAACACACTTTCATACATCGATTGATCTTTTGTACTAACGTGTAATTGTGCAAAATTACAAAAGAGCAGTACAGAAATTTGGATGAAAATTCAATCTCACGATACCATTTCCCAATATTCCATTCGATAAAAAAATGAGTGCACAGCGAATGGGATTGCAAATTCGTACAGAACACATGTAACGTCGGTCTCTCTTTCGACTCAAGGCGTTTGCCTGAATAACTAGTGATTTTTAGTGAAGATCCTCACTCTCATATACTAGTTTCAACCCTATACTCGTAGTGTAGTGTAATATCTTGGGGACAATGAAGTGAGCCTAAAGAGATTTGATACACTTTCGTTTTAACGACAAAGATTCGCCTGTCAAAATGAGTTACAACTTCCTAATGCTTCGGAATTTATCCGCTTTTGGGTAATAATGTGTTGACAAGCAGAGTTATAATGCATAGAAGTTTAGTCGTCTTTTTGTTATAAGTCTGACAGTTTGATAGATGCAATAAAGTTTGGTGACGGTCTCCGGACTAGAGCGTTGCGGCAAGGTGCGTCCACTGCGTCAATAATGGCGTACGACGGTCAGAGAAATTATGACTAGTGACCGTTGGCCAGTGTATCGTCTTTCGGCGGAGTGCCGCTGAAGAGATAGGCGCGTGTCGGAAGCGAGTAAGTTATAGGCACAAGTGTTTGCGTGATGCGTGCGGGTGTGCGTACGCGAGGCTTTGATTCACTTATCTGGAGGCGACACTTTTTATGTTCATAAGTTTCGGATGCTGTGTAGATGCAGCTCTACTATAAGAGTCGTGAAGATTAGTACAGTGGTTACGTGAGACGTAACAACGCCCAATTCACAGAAGCCCGCATAACGACATCTTTGCCAGGCTTGTTCTCGGCAGATCTGAGTGAACCACTTGGATTTATAGAGTCTATAGCCATTTCGGCAAGGGTATAAACGTGGGCGAGTCGGAGTGGGGTCCATAGGGCGTACACCATGGCGCACCGAACGACGGAGTGGCAAGCATTTGGCCTGCGGACATAATTCAAGGCGCATTACGTGCGCCTGACCACGGTAACAACCCCTCGGGTCTGGTGTGTAGTAATATTAGCTGCGGACACTGTATTGTCGTGCGGCGGGGTTGCTGCGGTCTCCTTGCTGCCGGCTTTTGCCGGGCTTTGTAATTAATCCGGTGTGCGAACCCGCTCGGCCGACTATACCCCACCGCTACACTACAACTACCACGGGCTCTACTCCTGCTGCTAACATATCTTACTCGTTGTAGTCTACTGTAGGCTCTATAAGCGTTATTGTACCGTATACGTGTAACTACGAGTACACGATAGACCGTACGAGAGAGTACGAAGGAGAAGGAGGAGGCGATACCTGCGGCCACACAGATTCATAGTGCTTAGAGCTTGCGGGCGACATTAGTGGCCCTAGAAGCCAGCTAGCTGTACACGTTTGTCCCGAGCGAACCCTATCCTCCTCACTGATGCCACTGCTACTGTCGCTGGTTTCTCGATTCTACTGTTACTACTACTACTACTACTGCCAACTACCTCCACTAGTCCTACAACACCTTCTCCGTATCGTCGTCCTTCTGGCGGCCTTGCTTCTGTACTCCTGCTGGACCCGATTTCCCAGCTTGGACGCTTTACCCTCGGCAACACTGCGGCCCCATTGTCTCCTCTCAACCTACGTCGCGATATATATCCGCTACGTGCGTGTATACTAACCACGGCTATTATTACCAGAACAGTTATTACTGCGATATAGAGACACCTGCTCCTAATGTTATTAAATCGCTTCGCTACTACCGCAACCAACCAACGACACTGCGGTACGGTATCCCATGTAGAAGACCTCACGCCATCATAGTTAATTCTATTCCGCTTCGGATGTTGCGACAGGTTAACGGTGATTTTATACTGTTCATAGTCGTTTTTAACTCCCGGTTGCACGCTAGGGTAAAAAAGACGGGAGTTATCGCGAAGATAAGTGATTCCTTGAAATTCTTGGAAGTCGTTGAAAATCATATGGCACTATTCGGAATGCTGATTCTATGACATACGATCGTTATCAATGGCAATAGAGATTTACAATCAGTTCTATTATCGTACAGAAAAGAGCATTTTGTGATCTTGTATCGAATTATGCGGTTTGTTTTGAACATATCGAAGATTGGATGCCATCTTCTGAGATATATTTTTTCAACTCCTGATTGCTTGCAAGGCGTTTGATCTCTGTGGGCTATACTCTTAAATCTGCGGGAAACTAGTTCTTTTTTTTTCAAAGTATGAAGTAGAGAAAATTTTACAGGAATAGAAAAACTCTGAACTAAAAGAGGAGTATGTAATAAATGAAATTGTATACCCAATAAAGGAAGAAGTAACAATTAATTATTCACATATTATAAGATTTTTTATAAATGTTAATGACGAAAAAATTATGCGAATAATTAAATCTTTTTTGTCTCTCTTTGTTAATACGATTTCTTTATTGCACTCCTTTTTCGGTACCGAGTTTTTCAAATTATGCATTTTTTTTTCTCCTTCCGTACCGTATGTTAAATGAGATAAATTTACTGATAAGGCCGTTTGAAAGGACTCACGCTGTCGAGATGAAACAGCTGATCGATGCGCCCTACTTTTTCGCATAATGAAGAAAGATGTCTACTGCAATAGCACAAAATGACCTCGAAATCGTTGCTACAGGATAGTTTTTCTTTTCATGTCGCAATTTTTGAAGCAATGTTTGGTTACTTGATATTAAAAGAACAATAATGGTTGTTGAAGATAACAACTATTATTATTATCATTTTTGCTTCTTTCATTATATATTTTGTGCAAAGGACAATTTCGTCTTGCATATATAATCCTCGATCAGTACATATAACTGAGAAAATATTTCAAACGTCGGGTGATTAATGTTTCTTACTCCATATATTTCTTTGCAATTGCGATATAATCAACGATTGAAATATTAAACACCATGGATAATTAACAACTCGCGACGATAAATGAGATTTCGTAATATAAATTGCGATAGTTAGAAATTGTATCCGACTCGAGACAGGGAGAGGAAGCCGTAGGTGCTAATCCGTATTCGCGGAGAAACCGTCTGTTGGCCACAGTAGTCGCCCCGTGTCCCCACCCTGCCCCATTCCCATAGCCGAAGCGGAGAAGCAGCGCGCACCACCGCCGCCACCCTTGCCACCGGCCGTCACGGCTTCCGCCGGGGCCCCGCGATGATAAATGACGTACTCACGGTAATTGCCTCCTAAGTTATGGCTTATAGCGCGTATGAAATATGGTATCGCTCCGCACGCAATTACTGCCCGGTTATTTATCTCGGGTGCCATGACTCCTCTCCTACTCGCCTTCTCCTTCTCATTGCCACAATACTACCGTTCGCCTCATGGCGTAACTGCTCTACCCCCCCCCCCCCTCCCCCTTTCGCCGGCCCCGCCACCGATCCGACGTTCTCTGCTCCTTCGTCATCGGGACTGCAGTCCGCAGGACTCGTATTTCGTTTTTTTCTCTTCGGGTACTATAACGTACATTATATTATCCGAGATGAAGATAATTTATTTTTGTACCGAGGCAATTGACTCTCTCGATTTACAAGCGAGTTTTTCATTAACAGAACGTACGCTATTCGTTTGGACGTAGAGTGCGATACATGTGTTATTCGAGATACGTATAGTTCGTTCCAGACGAAGGAATGTGCGAAGGAATTTTCTCATCGCCAAGAAACGTTTTCTTCAGCGCGGTGGTGCACGGCGTTCGAGAATCGAGCATGTTTCACGCAAATATTGCTCGATAATCGACGTGGGATTTTTTTTTTCGTGTGCTTTGCAAATAATTGGCGTTCCACTCCTAGCGGTTTATTGTTACGCTTGCAGACACCGGAACGTCAATTATTTGTAGCAATTTTTTTGCATCAAAAAGACAATAGTTTTCGTTATATAGAACTGTTTCAAGTGTTATACTTGGCCCATATCATTTAACTTATTTTTTAAACTAATGCTGGTAAACCAAATTTCCACGTACTTGGCGTACCTTTTTTTTTTTTTAATTTGCTAATACTTCCCATTGGGATAAAAATGCGAAAAATTCAAACGTAACGTAACCGTAATAATCGAAACCTAAGGATGAACCCTCTTTAAGAATGCAAATGACCTCGTTCATATTATTTCAACGTATTATTGATAATCAATGAATTCAGAGTCCAAACATCGTGTAATTATATTTATGACGAGAAATCGTCGTTTTGCAAAAAAATGCTTCGAAGCGGTACGAGTACTCACATCTGACGTCGCGCGCACGAAACTCGCAGCCGCCTCTCCGACGAGAACTCTTGGCAGATGAAACGTTTTCTCGGGTATCGATTCTTTGCGCGCTCTCGAAGGCATAAGCGTTGCCCGCACTACTCGACGATGTAAAACCATGTTTTGGTTTTCTACAAATCTCCCGAAAGTTCAATTTTTAGCGTGACGTTTCTGACCGCCGGCGATTATCCCGACAAACCCGTCGCGACGACTACTGAACTCGGCCGCGAGGGGGCGCGCAACATGAAAAATAGTAGAGTCGCGTGTGCGATGAAAGAATTCGACAGGCGCCGGGTGTTACTCAAGACTATATATTCTTATTAACGAGCGACGATTAGATGTTTTACGTTAAGAATAATACTGGACGTACATGAAATTCTACGGCTGAACCGGTTAAGTCGATGCGCGGAATTGCTAATGATTTATCTCCGTTCGCGCCTCGCGTTTGTGTCGCGTCCGACGCGATCGTCGCGCCACTGCCGGTTGGTTCCCGAGGCTCGTACGAGCATGCCCCAAAATAATCGATAACGCAAGCTGTGTCTGACGTTGTATCATCCACAGATTCCACTCACGTAGCAACTTTACCGGTAAGGCAGTAACCAACATTTACGATTATCGGAAACGGCCTGAAATACCGGTAAATACGAAGGAGTTCGCGAGACCCGAAGACCTTCGTGCAGTCGCCAACGTTCGCGGCCCACGGAAAAAAAAACTCGCGCCCTCGGTCAAACGAACTAAAACGAACAGTAGCGCTTCGGACTCGCGTTGAGCATGTGAAAAGAGAGAGTCCGCGCTTATTTTATGTTTTTTCACGTTTCGTTTTTTTTTCTTTCACTTTTCTTGACAAAAAATCATAACAGTGCGAATATCCAATGGCCAACTCGCCGAAATGTGTCATAGATTCGTAGACATACGGTGATCGGGACACGCACGAAAAATACGGATTCTAACCTTGAAGGTTGATGAAAAGAATCGTGTAATATCGTTCGAAGATGGGAAAAATGACTCGAATAACATGGCCTCAAGAATACGCGGAACTTCAGGTTATAATTATTCTCATTATCGCGAAGAGTCTCGAAAAAAAAAGTTTTTGCGATTTTAAAACTTTTCAATTATTTCAACTGCGTAAGATTTCTTTGTTTTGTCGAATTCTTCCATTGCGGTATAAATACATTTCAAGCGAACAATGGAAATCGCTGCGGTGAACGAAAAAATCAGTGATATGAATTGCCTCGCCGATGCATTATTTTTTGGTTCCTTTTTCAATTTTTTTAGCATTCTTGTACGGCAATTATTGTTAATTTTCTCTGATTTCTATTTTTTTTAATTCTGATTTTTTTGTTTTGCTGATTTCGCAGAGAATCGACGAGTTACTGCTGTGCGGAATTTGTTACGACTACATGGACACATCAGTGATGACGCCGTGTTCCCACAATTGTGAGTGACGGAACTTTGCCGTTGGGAATTATTCTTAACGATAACGATCCTCAGAAATTTGATTTTTTTTTGACTTGCAAACAATAATAAATTACTATTACCTCAAACAATAATACGATAAAAAAAAAATAAAAAAAAAAAAAAAAAAAAAAAGCAAATCAAATTAAAAGCAAAGCAAATTATTATAATAACGTATTTTTTTACTTTAAAAAAAAAAAAAAAAGTACTTTAGAATAATTTGGTATTGATTTTTATTGTATTATTGTTGTTTATAACAATAATGATTCATTATTGTTTGTAATTTAAAAAAAAGGAAACTTTTTTAAAAATAAAATCCTATATTTTTAAATGAAATACCTTTTTCTTTTTCATAAAAGTAAAAAAATACATTATTATAATAATTTATTACTTTTAAAAAAAATTGTATTATTGTTGTTTCTAATAATGATAATGGATTATTGTTCTTTTTTTCTCAGATTGTTCATTATGCATAAGAAAGTATCTTCATTACAAGACGCAGTGTCCCGCGTGTTTCGAGAAGACGTTCGAGAAGGATTTGCACACGAATAGAATATTGGACGAGTTGATAACGTACTTCGTAAAGATAAGAGAAAAGCTAGTCGACTGTATCGCCGGAGCGAAGATCGAGACGGTCAATGACGTAGAAGTTCAAGACTCGTCGAGAATCACCCCTGTGAGACCGGCGCGGAGCAATCAGAATCAGAAGAAAACGCCGTCGCCAAAAGCGAACGCGCAATCGGCCGTTTTTTCGCCGAGCGTCTCTCGAAAACCGGAGAAAGTCTCATTGTTCGCTGCATCGCCGAAAACAAACGCGACGCAAAATGCATTTGCGCCGAGTACTCCTTACAAAATAGAGAAAGTCTCGTTGTTCGCGGCTTCGCCGCAAACGAGCTCCGAACAAAACGGATTTGCGACGAGTAGTTCTTACAATGTGGAGAAACTATCGTTGTTCGCTGCGTCGCCGACGGCCAGTCCGAGTACGAGCGGCGCGACGAAAGTGGCGAAAATTTTCACGCCGAAAAGCAAGAACAACGCGGCGAGCAGTACGAGCAGAAAAACCGTACCCTGTCCCGTATGCAAAGTCGAAGTATCGGAAGTTCACGTTAACAAACATCTCGATGATTGTTTGAAACGCGAGACCGGAACCCAACAACGCCCAAGGTAAACGAGATACCGATTAAAAATTGTAGTATTTTAGGTTTTCGTGTTTAGCGCTTAAAAAACCGGCTAATGAAGGGCAAACATAATTTATCGTGGTGGTCAGTGTGGCATTGGAACTCCTGGAAGTCTTGGAAATGTCCTTGAATTTCTCTAGTCTTGAAAAAGTTCTTGAATTTTCGTTGTTGAAAAAGTCCTTGAATGTTCTTTTCGTCTCGGTCGGTTCTTGAATTTTTTCTATTCCCTTAAATTCCGATGTTTTAAAGTGACAAAAATATAGAGCCGACATTTTTTTACCTGCGAAATTACGAAATTGACTACAAAGCAGAGCCCAAACATTTTGAAAGAAATCGGAGATTAATCTCATCGCTTCGTTGATAGTCGAAAAAGAATGTTTCCCGCAATTTCGTATAATTTAAATTTTTTTCAGCTATAAACCAGTAATTTCTTGTCCATTAGCTATTGTGAAAATTATTCACAAATGCTTTTTCATTTACAACTAATTTAATTTCAATTGTACTAGTCATTACCTTTGAATAGTCAACTTAGCTACAAAAGGTAGTGGAAAAAATGTTACAAAAATTGTAGAGTATTCTCGAAGGGTTGTTCCTTCGATGGTTCAAAGATAAAGTTTTTCCGTAATTGCGTATTATTGTTACGAAAAAAAGAATCTAACGCGAAAGGGTAAAAGTCCCCAATACGAGAAGGGTCGAAATGTTTCCCTGTATATTTTTCAAAATTTCAAGCTCTATTTCGTCCTCCCAGTCGCCAGCCCTGTGATGCACGCAGAGTCGAAAAAAAAAGTGTTTTCTTCTTGTTTCGCCCACGGCGAATAAAAAACGGACTAGATCTTGAATATCTTGATATCTTGAATAACTATATGCTTCGTATTCATTTCTCAAAAAATAATTACATTTTTTTTGTCGACAACTTCATTTTTTTTTTAACTTTTACAAAACGCCATCAATTTCTCGAAAATGCCCTAAAAAACTCGCGGAAATGTCCGCAAATTTTCATCAAAGCTCTTTATCCACCGCATGAGCTTGGTCTGAAGATTTTTCTTTCATTCATAACAACGTTTAACTGCACGTAGATTCGTGGATTGCAGAAATTGCAAGTGCTGCTTTTTTTAGCTTAGCGAGCATTTTAATATGCATCGCATCGGATTTTTCACTAGTTCACCGACTGTGCAAAACGTTAAGTTGCTTTTCTAAAAAAGAAAAATATAACGGAGTTAAAATAACAGCTCCACATGTTTGAATTCGCACGCAGTTTTGCGAACCGGTGAAAAATGTCCAGATTACAAAATAATGCTCTGCTTTGCAAACCCTTAACTTGCGCAAAGTAAAAAGAGTGTCTTCAGCAGTTTTGCCTACCGATGATTACAAAAATTCGCACAATTTAGAATCGAACCGAAGCGTAAACCGCTGCCGAAACTCGTGTTCAGCTTGATGAAAGACGCCGAGTTGCGAAAGAAAATGAAGGAGCTCGGTCTACCGTCGCAGGGCGACAGGAAAACTCTCGAGGCGAGATTTCAACGATACTCGATTCTTTACAACGCCGAATGCGATAAGATCGACCCGAGATCCGTCGACGAGCTGCTGAAGCAGTGCGAGGACGAGGAAAATCTTGAGAAAAAGATGCTCAAATTTGCCCAAGCTGCAAACGTAATTAAACATTTTCCTCAACTACGCAAATTCGATGAATTTGTCTTAAGAACATTTTTTTAATCTCGCAAATTATTGCAGCGATTGAAAGTCACACGCAACAGCGAACACAACGTCATTGAAGAGGCTCAAAAGAAATATTGTAAGTATTCGATAGTCGTAAACGTTCGTAAACAGAAGGAAAACTGCTTTATTAAATTAGTAGAACTTATAGTAGACTTATTGAAATAGTAGAAAGTAGAACGTGAGATTCAAAGAGAATATCGAACAATTTTCAACGCAAGAAAAATCTTTCTAAAAAATTAGCTTTATGAAGCCAAAAAGGTTAATTTTGCATAATAACAAAATGTTATTAACAAATGAGTGAAAAAATTAATTGTCTATTAAATCATTCGACATCTCGACTTTTTTTTCAAATGTAAATGATTTGTTCCTTTTCTTGAATACGCATGATTTTTTTCAGAATTCTGTCTAATTAATTGAAAATTGCGTTTTTTTAGACAAAATGCGCAAAACCAATATTTTCAGCACCTCCAGATCTAAATGCATGTCTTATACGTGACTGATTTTTTGCAGATTTTCATCCTATTGAGAAATGTTCGAAATTTTTTTTTAACCTGAACCGCTTACTGAAATCTAATCATTCCGTTTTCCCCGCAGTGGAGACGAACAAACAGAACTTCGATAGTCTGATCGCCGCGATAAAGGATCGTGAAAAGCCGGCGAAGCTCCCCGTGAGACGATCTCTCATCGATCAAAATGACAAACGGACCGACAGCGAAGCCGCGGAAAGTCGAGTATCCGAAAACAATCGCATGCTCGTAAACGAAAGCGCGGACGAAGACGATCCCGACGGGGCCTACTCGATGAACGATTACGACAATTTTCTTCAAGACTCGGACTCGAGCTCTTGCTGTCCGTTGCAACACTACACCAGCGACGATCCGATACATTTCGTGTCGCTGCAAATGACGAATTCCAACGGTGACTCTCCGACCGGATCTCCCACGAAATCGAGATTGTTCAAGATGCGCCGGAGCAGCGAAAAATTACTCGATGCTCCAGCGTCGCCGGCAAAAATTCTTGCTCTCAGCGACGAGCAATTCAAGAAAACCGCGGAAACAAACTCTGCGACCGAAAGTTCGACGAAATCGAGATTGTTCGATATGCGCCGCAGCAACGAGAAATTATCCGAAGCTTTGACGTCGCCAGTACAAAATATTGTACAAAACGATCGGCTATCCGAGAAAGCCGTCGAAGTCCGCTTGAAGGATATTTTCAACATGACCACCGACAGCGAATCCAACGACGAAGATACAGTGCCTCCGAGTCCGAAGGCAGCGACGAGACGCACCACGAAACGACAGAAATTGTCTCTGATAAAGGTAGAAAAGATTGACGAGGCAAAGGTTAAATTAGAGGAGAATCCATCGGAAGAACAGGAGACACGTCGCAGCGACGAAAAGTTGTCGGATGCTTCGGCGTTGCCAGCGAAAAATATTGTAGTCAACGATCGTCCGTCCGAGAAGACCGAGGAAAATCCATCGAAGGCTATTTGCAACTTGTCCATTGACAGCGAATCGAACGACGAGGACGCAGTACCGCCGAGTCCAAAAGCAGCGACGAGACGCACCTCGAAACGACTGAAATTGTCTCTGCAGCAGACGCTAAAGACTGACGACGCAAAGGCTGAATTAGATCTATCGGATGGGCAGAAATTGGCGTTGTCGATCATTCAAGATTTTACCTTCAACGAGTCGAGCAACGACGGTGGCGCAACCGGAGCTGCACATGGTACATACAAAATAAAAATGTTTCCCCCTCGTTTCGCTCACGGCGAATGAAAATCCGACTACATTAGCAACTAGAATATTTTCTCGAAAATCAGAAATTTTTCTTTTTTAATTCATAAGGATAAAAAAAAAATCATTGAATAAATTTGGGTTAAAGGAAAAGTTAGTTTATCGGAAAATTTTTTAAACAATGATTTTTTTTACTAATTTGTTAATAACTTTTTGGAATTATTATTATTATGGGGAATCGTCTCATTACCTTTTGTATAGTTGATTTTTTTCAGATTTTAATTTCATTAGAAAGTTGTCGAAATTCTCTTTGGATTTCACGTAAATCGAACTCTTCGGTAATACTCAACGAGACGACTAGATTCTTTAATTGAATATTTGAAAATTGTAATAATTCCTATATTTATGAGTATTCGTGAATCATGAATTAATTGAATATTCGTGAATATTTACAGCGTTTGAGTTCGAATATTCCGATATTTATAAATTTATTCCATGAATGAATTTAATTGTTAAATATCCATAGATATTTGAATTGAATTATTTATAATAAATATGCTCGTAGACATTTGCACATCCTTAGAGTAGATCAATTGTAAACGATTTTTTGTAATATACGTTTTATCGTTTTCTTTCTAGAGACTGCAGATACGAAAACGACTGAGCTTGCACGGTCATTGGCGCCGAAAGCCGAGAATTCCGTCACGGATGTTTCGAATCGCGACAAGGAGAATCACAAATCGTCGGTCTCGAGCTCGACGACCGTCAATCGTCCGGTGAGAAAGAGACTAACGCGCGCGCGCAAGAACGACACGGTCGAGTCGACGAAATTAAAGGAATCGACAATGAGTTTGCCCGAAGTATCTCTTCAAACTGATGCGCGCGATGCCGAAACGGCGGAGAATCGTCCTCGCATCGACAGTCCACTGAAACGTCGTCGTGGAAGAAAAGCTGCGACTCCGGTCGAGACCGAGGCAAAGAATCCGCCGAGAAGACCGCTGAGAAAGCGAAATTCCGTTGTGACAGCAAACGCACAAAAACGAGCGTGATCGCGCTCAAAACTCGTTTTCTTTGCCGTGTTCGAAATTATGAAAAAAAGAAGAAAAAAAAATTCAAATATTTTTGCCCGAGTGATACGAATTGTTATGCCAAAGAGGAATGTTGCGCTCTTTGTAAATACGCGCTCATACTCATAGTTTCGTGTTTTTTTACGAACGATAAATAAATATAGTTTTGAATACTTTTCGTCGTTTGTCTTGAAAAATATGTACAGTGGAAACTCATTCTATGCGCGCTCGTTTGTGGCTGATTTTTTTTTACATTTCTTCGGTTGATACGGGATTTGCGATCTCGTCGGTGATTGGTTCACGTATAATTCCGTCCCGCCAATAGGCCGGCGGGGTGTTCGATGCGCTTTCTCAATTCCCATAAGGTACGAAAGTCGCGCAATGAATGAGTTTCTGCTGTACATCGGCTCTTGGGACAGCGAGACGATTTATCAAAGACATCGAATTTTATTGAATACATTACAACATTGCTTTCGATCGTTAAATCGACAGTGAACAGATCATTTTACATATTCGTTTCGTGGGACAGGCATTTTAACAATCATTTAAATAAGCTTATCTGTAACGATAGAAGAGCTGCCTTTGAAATTATTTACACGTTACTTTGGTATCACTTACCGATTCAATTATTTATTTATTCTTTTTTTTCGTATATATATGAGTGTATATATATATTTATATATTTATTTATAATAGCTACTAACGTTCATTAGAGATTTCAAAGTACTAACATCCTAACAGAGCTAGCTATCACATTTATTGATTATTATTTACGCTGATAAGACGCGAAAGTCTCGTCGAGTTTTACGCGATAATACTTCAACGTAGGGGACAGATTGGGAGAGATGAAAATCGACTCTCATAAAGATTCGCAGAATGGTTCTTTAATGGTAGTTAACGAGATTCCGAAGTCTCGCTAAAAATAGACCATGTTTTCGGGGCATTTATTTATTTTTGAAGAAGGTTGTGGATTGATTTTCTTCAAAGTCGCAGGGTTTATTCAATGTAGACTTGTAGAGATTCATGAATTTTTTCATTGAGAAAAAATCACTATTTCTCGACCTAACCGCACATGGCGGCTGACGAATTAGACCGATGTGGGCACAACGATTTCTGGAAACGTTTGAACTTTTTTTTTTACATTTCTTTTAAACATGAGCGCACATAAACATTGTGCACGAAAAAAATGTGCTTTAAAAAACCGGTACTCTAAGATGTAACTGCCTGAATTTGCAAATTTAATTTTTTACAGCGTTTAATACTCGGAAAAAAGTGTATTTTTAACATATTTTTTTCGGCTTTTTCAAACGAAATAATCTTTTTTTTTTCTTTTTTCAATAAAAGAGTTCGCAAATCTGAACAAATGTATGATGAAAAAACCCTGCGAGTTTGAGGAAAAACATCTCGCGACTTTCTTTCGAAATAAAATCCAAAAAGTGATCCATTTTTGGCTAGATTAAGGAGGTCGTCGCGTTGCGTATTACCAAAGCGTGCGAGTCACGTGAAATTCAAAGACAATTTCGGCAACTTTCGAATGCAATAAAAATCTGAAAAAATTCCACCATACAGAAGGTGCGAAGAAGATTAATTTCCCACAATAATAATTCCAAAAAGTTATTAACAAATTGGTAAAAAAAATCCACTGTTTAGCGTTTTCCCCGGCAAGCAAACTCTTTCTTTAGCCCAAATTTGTTCGATAATTTCTTTGAAGACTCATGAATTTTTTGAGAATTTTTTCTAATTCTCGATACGTTGTAATTTTTCAACCGTAACAATTTTCTCGATTTTTTTTCCACAATTAAAAAAAATTCTCCCAAATTTCTCAAAGATTCAAAAAAATTATTGAATAAATTTGGTTTTTAAGCTTTTTCTTTAGAAAAAGTTAGTTTGCCGGAAAATTCGTTCAATGATGATATTTTTCACTAATTTGTTAATAACTTTTTGGAATTATTATTATGGAAAATTAATCGTCTCAGCACCTTTTGCATAGATGATTTTTTGTCAGATTTTTATTTCGTTAGAAAGTTGGCGAATTTCTCTTCCTCGCAACGAGACGACCTCCTTAATTGAAACGGGTCGTTAAGCCACGAAAAAACGAAGCTTTTTTTCTTGGTGTTTCCTTAGCGCATAAATAGCGGATTGTTACTAATCTGTAACTGAACGCTTGAGGCAGCTGTTTTGCTGTTGAACACGATATCCGCCAAAGTCTCAAAGATCATTGATTCGTAATACATATAACTACGTATATAATTGTCTCTCAGCGAAAAAAATACGAGGCCTCGCTCGCGGTGGATAGACAAAAATATTGTTGCTCGCCTCGAGTTTCTATTCCCGATATCGTCGAGTCTAACGTGACGGCAAAGGCGCATCGCAGACGGTAATAATTCGATTTCTTTATAGACTCGCCGCGTTCGTCTTCGACGCGAACGAAATTTCATCAATTACTCTTCTTCGATATCCTCTAACAGTTAACGATGATTTAATTTGACTTTTTTTTCTTCCGATGCAGCGATATGTTTTAAGCCGTAAATATACATATAGATTCGATACTCTTTATAGATGGTCGCATTGAACGGATTTATCGGAATATACTCCGACCTTTGGACGCCGAGCAAATTGTTTTCATTTATTAGTAAAATAAAAAAAGATGGCATTGAGTCGAAACGACAAATTCGAGGAGTATGCATTCTCAATCGAATAGGTTCAGAGCCAATTTCGGAAATTTCCCAATAAAATAAACGCCCAAAAAATCAACGATAGTGCTAAGCGCTGAGGAAATTAATGTTGCTTAGAAAGAATTTCAAAAATTCGTTATCAAATTATATAAAACAAATAATTCAATGAATTACTCGGTGATCCAATTTCTTTCTGCAGAAATAGATTCGTTACTTTTTCGGAATACGTATGAATTTTTTTTCAAAATTTGTCTAATTTTCGAAAAAATCCCGTTTTGAAAATAACTCTAATCGATATTTGCGAACATGTTCGATCAATTTCAAAAGACAAAATCGAAAGAAAAATTCGTGAATATTGGTCCTTAAAAGAATCATTGATTACAATTTTTTTTTTAATTAACGTTTTAATTTTGCTTAATAAAAATGGAGTTACCGAATGATTCGTTGAGCAATTTTTCTTAGAAATTTGTTAACAACTTTTTGAAACTATTTTTACACACAATCAATGTTCGCGACACTTTCGAGATAGTTAATTTTTTAAATACTTTCATTCTGTCGGGAACTATTCGAAATTCTCTCCGAATCGCACGACTTGTCTTCGCTCATTAATCTTCGCTCATCGATAATCATTGAAGTTCTTCGTCTACGAAATGCGTGACGTGTAATTTATGTACAAAGCACGAAGAACGATTATTCACTCCTGAATTGATGATGTATTTACACGCGATAAGGGCTTTGAAAAAATGCAACAAGTTTGAGGATTCTCGGCGTCCAGGACGAAACAATAACCATCTCGCCTACTCGTCATTCGCCACAACGATCTTATAAATTACATTTTCGTTCTTTTCTCTCGTGGGATATTACGCTATTTTGATTGACTATTTGATTAATAAGTTTGCTTCTCTTACCCTCGCGTTTAATTTACCCTTTTCCTTTATCGCGTGATCTGGAGGGAAATCCGTCGTAATGACTTTTTGTTCTTCTCTACTTTATCAACGATCACGCGAGAAACATGAAATTCGCTTTAAACTCATTTTCCACGCGCTATTGTCCGAACATCGCGATAACAAATATATATTCATATATATATATATATATTTTTTTTTTTTGATTTCGTACTATCCGTTTTCTTTTTTTTTCCTCAAAGTGATTTGTAGGAATAATTACCATGTGTCCGCGTTTCGGATTCTGCCAGCGAAATATTTTACGTAAATCGCTGCTTTCACGCAGATTCTCGATTCTTCAGGTTTCACAGTCAAAGCTCTGTCTTTTTTTTTTCGTCTAATCTTTCGTAGTCCGCTAATCACGGCTCGTCGAGTTGCGATTCTCAATCATTATTGCCAACCTCGCGTCGAGGCAGAGTCGTCTTAACTCTCTCATTGTTACAGCATTTTTCGATTGTACTCTTTTCCTATCACGACAAGTGCTTCTTCTTGTTTGTTCTCATAACCGTAATACCGATTGAACCGCGAATTTTTCTTAACAAGTCTATTATCTCTGCAGTCGGCATGTTTTCGACGCTCTCGTCGTTCACCTGCGAAAAAAAAGAGAAAAATTGTTAATCAGTGAAAATATATCTTTTTGTACCTCGACCGGAAAAAATATAGATCCGAAAGACGTAGAAAGTTACTATCTCTAAATTAGAAATGGAAGGGAAATTCATTTTTTTAATAATCAATATACCCAAAATAGAGACGTGAATATAAATTTCGAAGGCACAAAACTTCACGACTTCAAATATCGAAGGACCGAAAAAGCGAATGGCAAAATCGCAAAAGTCCAAGATAGCGACGGTTAACATTAAAAAAAAAAACTTGGCGAGTCCTTAGAAAACAAATAAATACGAGTGCATGAAAAGAAAGGGCAAGCCAGGTTTTTTTTAAGTTTCCTTGGCTCATATGACTTTTTTCTTGTTTTAATTATCAAAAAATAATTAGCAAACTATTTGTAACTACTTAGCGTCGTTTTTTTACATTTTTTACAAAAAAATGTTTTTCTCTCCGATTCTTATTTTTGTTTTCGATAAAAATTCAATTCGACGTCTTTGCGCTCTCGATGTGTATTTGTTACTTTGGAAACGTTCGTAAATTGAGCTTTTCGAGTCAGGAACTTTATTTATTTATTTTTTTCGAAATTTCAGCCAATCCGAATTTTATTCGTTCCGGATTTTGAACCCCACCCCTACGACGGTATTTCGACGGAAATTAATCCGCGACTAGACTCCGTGCCGGTTATTGTGATACGTAGACGTAAGGGAGTTGTACGCTTCGACGAAAACTTACCATAATTAATACGTCACCCTGCTTGAGTCTGCCGTCCTTGGCGGCGACGCTATCGGGGTGTACCACGGATATTACAGTCGAATTACCCTCCGGCTGTAAGCTGAAACCTAGCCGGCTGTTCCAACCACGCGTCAGTTCCACCATGAACACCTGCGCAACGAAACAGATACATCAAACACCGGGATTACGCTTTGTCACGGATCGATTTACTAATATTACGAGAGCCAAGAGATTCGAGAACGCGCGAGCGCGTTGAAATGAATCAAACTCGATTTATCGGATGTATTGTTTTTTTCAGCGTTTGATATATTTTGGTTGAAAGGCGACGTGGACAATTTTCAAAAAAAAAAATATATGTTCGCGCTTGGAAAAAAGAAATGACGAGGCAATCGAATCTTTTTTTAAGTTTCGTCAATTTTCTGAATACCTTTACATTTTTTCAGAATTTTGTCAAATTTTTCGAAATAACGTTTTCACCATTCGTTTGTTTGAAAAAACGCGATTTTGAAAAATTGGACAAAATATTGAAAAAATTCTTGCGTATTCAAAAAAACTAACGAATGATTCTCAACAACAACAAAAATTTAAGTTGCCGGATAATTTGTTGAACAATTAATTTTTGAATAACATTTTGATATCATTTTGCAAAATCAATGTTTGCAGCACCTTCCAAATGCCTAGTTTTTTTCGGATTTGTATCCTATTAAGAAGAATACGAAATTCTCTTTGAATCGCACGTTTGGTCGGACTGTCCCAGACCTACTAACTTAAGAAGGGGCTCTCGCTGCGTATTGCCAAAGAGTGCGATTCACGTGAAATTCGAATGAAATTTCGACCACTGTCTAATGGAATAAAAATCATGAATGATTTAACCATCCAGAAGGTGCTAAGAAGATTCATTTTCCATAATAATGATTCCAAAAAGTTATTGGCAAATTAGTAAAAATAATAATTGTTTAACGAATTATTCGGTAATGTGAATTTTTCTTTAGTAGACATTTATTTGCTAATTTTTTCGGATACTTATGATTTTTTTGAACATTTTGTCAAACTATAAAAAAAAAAGTTGATTTTTTTAAAGATCAAAAATCACAAATTAGAAAAATATAGAAAAAAGATCACAAGTATTAAAAAAAAATGTGGACTGAAGGAAAAGTTAGATTATCGGATAATTCGTTGATCACTGATTTTTTTTACTAATTCTTAATAACTTTAAAAAATTATTATTATGAAAAATTGCTCTTCTAAGCACCTTTCGTATGGTTGAATTTTTTCAGATTTTTGTTCCATGAGAAAGTCATCGAAATGCTCTTTAAATTTTACGTGAATCGGACTCTTTGGTAATACGCAGCGAGACCACCTCCTTAAGCGATCATCCTTGGCTCGAAATTATTGATACGTCAGTTCATAGGCCCAAACGCATACTTTTACGTTACAATGAATAAAAAGTTTTATGTGTCGAATAAAGAGTTCTTAAGGCTCATTGGGATATTCACCTCGTTTCCATCCTCAGATGTTTCGTGTCGCGTTGCCGATTCCGTGGTACATTCATTCGCCGTTTCGTTCATTTCCGTCCCTCCGTTTGTCTCGTCGACGCTGTCGTTCGGCGCAAACATCACGCCCTTCCACTTGAGCAAGCCCTTGCTTCCAACGGGATCCTCAGCGCCTAGAACTTTGCCTGTTAATCGTGGATAAGTTTAACGAGACTATTATTACTATCCGATACACCGATGGCGAAAGCGTATTTTCAATCGCGATAAGACGCGCTTATCTGCCGTCGCGGCGCGGGGCACAGTGGCGAAAAGTTTATCGTACGGCGCAATGACGCAATGATGCATCGCCGCAATCCTGTTATAGTGTTCGACGAAGTCGAGCTGTATGCATTTTTCTTTATTTAGCGAAATTTTTTTGTTTTCAAGCTACTTGAATCGTTTCGGCAAGTATTGTCTTTCTATATTACTTCTTAACGGTTTTCTCTCGAATATAAAGAAGAAAATACTCAAATAAACAATATTTTTATGTGGGTTTTCCAGAAAAAGAAATTGCTGATCTACTTCGACAGTTTCGGCAAGATATTGTCTTTTTATATTATTTTTCAAGGTAGCCCCGTACAATTCGGTCAAACGCGAGACTCGATAATTAATTAAAAAAATAATTTTTCAACAAATCACCCGGTGACCCACATTTTCTTCCGGTGAACAACAATCTGTCAACTTTCCTGCATACGCATGAATTTTTTCAGAATTTTGTTTAATTCTTTAAGTCTGCGTTTTCGTTGGATCATTTTTATGTAGAAAAATAAACTGCAATTTTAAATAATCAGATAAAATCCTGATGAAAGAACCCAGAAAAATTGACAATTATTTTAATTTGAGAACAAAGTCGAATTGCCGGATAATTCGTTGAACAATTTTTTCTTCCATCCACTTATTAATAACATTATGGAGTTAGGTGAAAAATCATTATTCTCAGCACTTTCCATATCCCTAATTTTTTTCAGATTTTTATTCCATTGAGAAGTGTTCGACATTTTTTTGGAGACCCAAATTTAGTTTAGTTTTTCTCTTAAAATAAAAAAGAACAACGAAACGGAATTTCGGGCTGAATTTTTTGGAGTTATGAATTGAGTATACATCGTTCCGCGCCGTTAGGTTTAAGAGTAGAATTCTCTAAAGTGGAGGAACCGACTCACCTGGAATGTCTTGATCGCTCGAGTGAGCGGCTTTGTTCTTCGCGCTGTTGTCGATACCGCTGCACGTTGGATTTGCGCTCTGATAGGCCGGATTCTTGTAACTGAAGACGCCGCTCGCCGTTCTCGTCGTCGACAGCAGCGGCGGCATCGATGCAGGCTCCGATGGTAGATCGTTGTCATCGTCGACGTCGTTCAAACGAATCGGCGGATCCTTCGCCAAATCGTCGTCGTAGTCGCGCTCGACCGTGAGATTCGAGTCGCTCTCCGTCACGATCATCGGGCCCGTGTATTCGGAATCGGACTCGAGGCTGAATTGAAAGTGCGGCTTTTCCGGCGGCGCGGTAAGATCGAGAAAACTCGGCCGCGGCGGTGCCTTCGACGAATCGCTGGAGTCGCACACGTCGTACAACGGCGGCGGATCGATTATGTCGTTCGACGGTGTTTCCGATTGAGAATTCGTCGCTTGCGTGTTTATGGAACACTGATCGGTATCCGATACGTCGACCTGGCTCGTCAGCGGCGGATGTACCGGATGAAAGGTCAGATGATTCTCTGAAAATTTGAAAATTCGCGCAGTCAGTATACATTTTTTTCGGTCTCGAGAAACGATTTACAGAAATAGAAAAAAAGGATTGAAAAAATGGAGAAAGGAAAATGGAATGTTTTTCTACTTGAGCGAACGAAATTATTATTTATTATTGAATAGATTAAGGAATCAAATAAAATTCAATACATTTTTTTTTAATTAAATTTAAAAAAAGAATAAAAAAACCAACGAAATCCTAAAACATTTTAATTCAAAAGTGAGATTCGGAGTGAAGTTCGAACACTTGGAATAATGGAATAAAACTTAAAAAATCAATTGCATATAACGTCCGCAGGATATCAATTTTGCGCAATAATAATGACAAAAAGTTATTAACAAATTAGTGAAACGAAAAATTCTTCAACGAATCGTTCGGCAACTCAACTTTCTTTTCTCTCAGAAATAGTGCCGTTAATTTTTCTGAGATCGTACAATTTTTTTCTACAATTTTCTCGAACTCCACAAAAATTTTCTTTTCCGAGAACGGGATTTTCGGAAATTATAAAAAAATTCGCATATATTTGGTAGTGTTACAGTTTTGTTAAATACTTTTTTAACCATTTTTTTTAGATTAACATTATGAGCAATTAATCTTTTCAGCACCTTTTGTATGGTTCATTTTTTCAGATTTTTATTCCATCGGGAATTCTCTTAAATTCTCTTCGAATCTCATTTTTGCCTCGTAATAGACCCTTTTTAATAAATCAACTATTTTCAATGTATTTCAATTTTTTTTACAAAAGTGAGTTATGAAATTCACAAAAAATTGTCAATGCGAGATTGACACTTACCATTATCGTTATCGGCAGTCGGAGTGCGTGACAGTGGTTTTCGCAGTCTCCTCGGCGAGTGGCAAGAGGCGGCGGACGTTTGACGACTGTTGGAACCGTTCGAGGTGCCCGGCGACAATTTGCGAACGGCCAGATCGCAGAGCATATCGACCGCTTCTTGTCTGAAGGTGGAGGAAGAAAAAAAATGCAAGAATTCCGATCAAAAACTTTCTTTCGAATATTTCCATTCAATGATCAACAGCGCGCGATAATTCCGCGTTCTCTACTCCGAGGCTTCGTCGTCTATGCAATAAAAAAATTCCATTGTCAATGAAAAAAAAAAAGAAAAAAAAATCTCAAGATTTCTGTTCGGCTTCTTCTCCCTCGACGTTCCTCATTATTATAACTATATTTCACACGAATCCTCGGTGTGTGTATAACGTTGCGAAAGAATCGTTTCTCATTCACACGCATTGAAAGTGTTTTTCAAGTGAACTGCCCTCGTTCAATGAAACTCGCTGCTTTCGTTCGCAGATAGAAATCTCGCACGGCTCTTACCCGTGAATATAACCCCGGGGAAATCTTGAATGGTATCGTAAATTACGGAACTCTCGGGGTAATGCCTCTTCCGAAATATAAGCACTTCGGGCTCTCGATAAACACGAACTTTTTTTCGACTCTATAATAATTCTTTTTTCGATGAAAAAATAAGAGATAAAAATATGTAAGAGAAGGTGTGGCAAAATGAACCACTCAGAAAATTCAGGGAGCTTTGTCTATACACACTTGCCACTATTAGCTTGCCACTAATATTTGAATTTGAGAAACTATACATTTTTTTATATAAAAAACATAATGGATGACATCTTCGAAAGACTACCAATGGACTACAGTTTTATTTATTTGCGTTCTCAATTATCGAATCAATTCATTCTATTATGGCAAAGAAAGGTCTTCGCAAGGACAGAAAACGCCCAAAAACAGAGCTCACAGATTTCACGTGTTATATTTCGCTCTTATGTACAAAAATGCAGATAGATCTAGAAACAGAGAAAAAAATAATAAATTTGACCCATTTTGCTCCGAAATTCGAGTTGCAAGGTCCCATTTTACCCCACTGCATTGAATTGACGCCGACAAATACCCGACGGCGTTGATAAAATAACGATAAAGAAAAAGTACCTTAGGAATTTAAAGCCATTGTGCACCGCACACACCTTCGACGTAACGTTGAATAAAAAATATTAAAAAATTCTCAAAGTTTCGAATCTCAAGTGGCCGGCCTCGATAGGATCAAAGACTTCTCCTATACTCAGGCATGCCCGAGACTCGACGGAAACTCCGATCCGAAGTTTCGTGCTCGTTCGTAGGTTGTGTTTTCTTGCCCGTACTCTTGTCGGCGGATGGGACGTAAAAAAGCGTATGGTTTTTCGTCGTGTTGGTCGGCAATAGGGTGGAAGGAAAAAGCTTACCTCAAACTTGTTCTCGGCGGACGGAGCGGGTGATCCGGCTCGGTCGGCGACAACGCCGAGACGGGAGTTTGCGCCAAGTCACGGTACAGGCGAAGTTTAACCCTCGGACCGCACTGTCTTAACAGAGCTACAGCCTCTTCGTGGCTCATCGGTGACAGCGGCGCACCGTCGACAGCGACAATCTTGTCACCCGGTTGTATCCTACCGTCGCTCAACGCTGGCTCTCGCACCAACGCGCGAACATAATGCCCGAGAGCGCTGCTGTCCACCTTTCTCAATGTGAAACCCAAGCTTCCCGCGACCTTTGTCATTTCTATGTCAAACTCCTGCAATGCATTAAAACAACGGACGTTGTTAAAATCGAGGCAAATTACATTTATGAAAATTAGGAACTCTTCCGAATTCTATTAAAATTTTGCACACGCTCTACACTAATCGCGGCTCCGAAGTCAATGACGCAGGCTTTATCTTATGGCGAAGTGACATACCGCGATCGGTAACAAAAACTGTGATGGTCTTTTTTTACCGAATTAAAACTGTAAGTGATCCCAGAATTTCGGTACCCTCGAAAAATGAGCATTACAGTTTCTGTGACTAAATCGGGCCTAGAGCAGGCCAGAGAAGAACGTGTTGAACTCAATCTTAAGGCCAGGTAACTAAGTGAACTTTTCTTCTTCGTTTCGTTTTTTATATTGCCAAAAAATAAATGTGCTGAAAATATCGGCTCATATGAGTGGCGATATGGATACTTATTTGACGTGTTTCATTAATTTCTTTACGGCTGGAAAAAAAATTCTTCGGTAGTATAGTGATCAATATCCCCGCCTGTGTTTGGAAATAAGTATTATCCTTGATGAAAAATGAGCAAATTTGTCATTGAAGCAAATTAGCTTGAAGACTAATTAACCAAGTAATTGAAAATTTCAGTTTTTGAATTTGTTCACAATTTGAGGTATTAAAAATGTTGTGTATGAATTTAATTTTCGCAATTTCACTGCCGCCGTTTTGCGAATAAAATAAAAATAAACCACACATGGCACGTTGCTTTTAACGCTGTACGTCAAGAATCGTTTTTGTTCGTTTCCCGTCATTCGACTGTTTAAAATCGGCAAAACGGCTACCCGTCATTTCAAGCAACTCGTCATGTTCGTGTCACGACAATGGCGCTTCCGGTCGATCAATTTTCATAATGAAAATCATTCAGCAACTTATTCGTAAATACTTTAAAGTAAAAGAAAATCGGATATTCTCATATTATAAGTTTTCGAGAACAGAAAAATCTGTATTTTTACCCAATGTTTCCCCCGTCTACTTAATTACTTGGCCTTAAACCCCTTTTGCTGAATAATATAATTCATTCCGTAGAAACGGACGTCAATGTTATGTAAAAAAAGTTACACAATAGAGAAAAAGCTCGGTATTGTGAGCGAAAGGAAAAAAGAACTTACTCCGCAGGGTTCGATCTGCAGCGGCGGAAGAGGATTGAGAATACGCAGTGGCGGTGGTGGTTCGCGTCTGGCAGGCGGGGGTGGCGGTGCGCCAGGGGGTGTTATACTCGTGTCACCGGGAAGTCGGCAAACAACCAGTTCGACCGTGCTCGGGGTAGTCCGAAGAACTTCCAGAGCCTCCTGCAACAAGTAGCATGAAAATAAGATTAGACTATACACAAGGATAGCCCGTTCTCCTTCGTTTATCCTTCTTTTTCTCCTTCGACTCTTTCGCGGCAGCATAGAATTTTGTCGGTATAGCGTATACGCGAAGATGCTGTTATCCATTCTTACTCTCGCGATAAAGCTTCGACAATTCTCGTCGGTAAAATGCAGCAAGAGCAGAAGCGAGCGATCGGTTCTCCCACACCGAATCCGCCCAATATAATACACGGCGCTGGATAATGTTCCGTTCAGCGCCTGGTACAGCTTCGAGACTTGCCATTATGCTAATCCGATGCAAATCTTTGCAACACCCGTAGTGGTAGTAGGAGAGAGAATCTCTCACGTGTCTTCCTCGTTCTATCGGAATGTGCCAAGGGAAAGCGCGAAGGGGGCCGTATAAACACGTGACTAACAGGCGAAGCGAGTTCCCTTCGCTTCCTCGCTCCTATCCGCATTACTGACGATCCACGACTATACGGTCTGCACCGTTGTACATGGGAGTACATAAGGCGTATTAGTGTACTCCCGACTCGGTGACGACAACGACGTTCCCGTGCCATAGGTTACATCGTGCAATTGTTCGATTCGACTTGAGTACACCGCGATAAGGGTCATCCCAGTCTCATTCTCTCTATCACGGCGTGAGAACTTGCACGAGCCACGGCAACTCTATGTGCTCCACTTGGATGCGCGGAGAGAACCTCGCGGGAGAGACTAATCTCTTCGATCTAGCGGTATACCCATCGGTAAATGCACTACCGGTTGTATACCGCGACAGCCAACATCCCTCGAGTGTATTCCACCGCTATGCGAAGCGAAGGCCGTTTCCCGCGCGCACTTAATCGATTTCACAGGTTTTCCGCTTAAATCGATCAATCTGTATCGCGAGCTCCACAATCGCCCGCGCGTAGAGGTGAAATTCATGCAAAGCTTTTGGTCAACCGCTTCGCTTGACCCACAGCAATCGGCGGGGTGGTCTACAGAGCGGAAGTGTAGAATTGGAATTCTAGACGAGGGTATTTGTCGGAAACTTGTCGAGCAACACCGATTCCCGCTCAACGCGAACTCGGAAAATCGTTCAACACGCTCTCTGTGTCCGTCGATTCGATTCGCTGAGAGAACCGCGCGATTGTTTGAGAGAAATTTGACGTCGAACGATGAAGCTACTTACATAGTTAGTGAGGCCAGTCAGCGGTACACCGTTCGCTGCCAGTAGAATGTCGCCGGGTTGAAGTTTGTTCGACAGCGCTGCTGGCTGTTGTGGAAAGAGCCTTTTGACCCTCACCGGACCCGCGGTACCACCGCCGGACACACTCAAACCGAGGCCACGACTGCTCTTCTGCAGCGTTACGCGAAATGTACTTTCTGCAACATTGAAAAGACACATGGCATTGTGGTTAGAAGTACTTGGTACCGTGTTCGTTTTGTTCGCGGAGCATTGGTGAACGCGATATCTCGAGAATCGCTCGATAGATCCTTTTGAAATGTACACAGAATACGCTGACGGGCATTTGGATGCCGTGGATGATCTAAAATTTTCAGAATTGGGCCCCCTTTTTCTTCAATTCGCAAGAATAGAGAAAATTTTGCAGAAAATTCCATTGTCAAGTAGACATCAATCGACATTTTGTTAAAAAAAATGACTCAAAAATTGATGATCCTCAACAATTCGTAAGATCGTATGGCATAAGTCGTTAGGTTTTTGTGTTTCGGATGGAGCCTTCGAGGAAAAAATCAATCTATTGAAACGTTTCGAGATTTCAATAAAGAGGATTTATTAAAATCTCGAACTCGGGAGTTTTAGATCCTCTTTTTCCTTACGGAAAGAATAGCGTTCGTGCTCTGGGCTGGCCAGATATTGTCAGGAAGGAATTTGACCGGTTGATTTCTTCTACAATTGCAATTCGGGGACCAGAGATCAACCCGACATTCAAGGAGGAATAGTCTCATCCGATCTAGGAAGAGGAAGAAGCTTATGACGAGACATGACACAGTTTTACGTTTAGTAAGCTGGGCGAGCTCACGAGTACGCTGGGCTAGAACACAATCGTGGAAAACCAAACGATAGATATGACGAACAAGACGTAAGCCTGGGCTATGCTTAGAGAAAATGTGTGACTGCGAGTCACACGTCAAACATTAGCGATCAGCGCATGAGGGAGAGATACTCATGAGAGTTTGTTTGTGTTTGTGGTTTTGGATTGTTAGAGAGGGATCTGGATCAATAGGAAGGTGGAAACTAGTAGGTACGCTTTCGCTCACACGAAACTACCGGCATTTGGTCATCTAGCGGATACAACGGGAGAAACTACCGGAGGGTAGGGCCGTTCCGTTACACTCCTTCCATACTTATTAGGAAATAAATTTTAAAGTTCGTACTTTTTTGCGAGGCACCAGGTAGATGTGGCTTTTTAAACGAATGGATAAATGGAAGTAGTAAAGTTGCCTCGTATTCTCAATTAACTCCTGACATTTTCTAATTATTAGGATTGCTGGATATTCTTAGCTAAAAATTACTATAAATTGAAATGGCACAATCGTAGAAAGAAGAACAGTTCTAGCCGAGATGTAGTTTATATCAATCCAAATATAAACTTTTCACTTTTCTCCTTTATTTATGCCGAAACACGTGATTATATTCTTAAGTCGTAGCGCAAGTACCGGAAGTTTATTGACGGCGAATATATAATAGCGACAGTAAATATATCCTTCTTTTTAGTCATTTTACATCACTTTGAGGGAGACCAATGGGGCATTGACTGTAGTCCGTCAGTCTGGAGACACCCGTATTTACTTTCTCATTTCAACTTGTTTGTATAAATTATTGGCAGGAGCAGTAGTTAAACATAGAAAGGTAAATAGGTGGATAAATAATCACGCAAACGATGACGGAAATAAATAACTAAATAGGTAGATAAAACAGTGGATATTCAAAGAATACTATTATGTCAATGTCTAATCTTCTATGTTTATAATACCATGGCAGGCAAGTTTTTTAGTGTGCTTATCGTTCGGAATAGCGAACTGCGAAATGTTTGTATTTTTCGCAAATTATTCTGGTATTTAAATATATAATTATAAGTTACCCAGTATAAAGAGTACTCGAATATCGATGCACTTTTACTCGTTCCTAATATAGCAAAACAATAAATTACGGATCATTGGATTATTTTACTACAACTAGTTAAACCTGCGCGCGCTGCCGCGCGCGAGCTTGATCCAATCGCGCTGCCGCGCCTCGATTTCGACATTGACCGGTCAGCTATCAAAAAAACTCAATGACAGGCGGACCGAACAAACTTTATGTCGCTGAAAAAAAAAATGAAAATTCGCATGATCGAATTTTTCGACCAATCAGGTCGCGAATAAAAAGGTTACAATGGACTTCGATAATTTCGATATTTCGATCTCACCAACTTTTGAGGGGTGGATTTGAAAATACATTATTATCGTTTTTTTATCCATTTTTATGCAATGCCATCCTCCGAAATTACGATTTTCCGTTTTTGCTGTCACGTCTGGCAGCCTTCACGGAACTTACGTTCGGGCACGTTGGGTTCGTTCAATATTATGAATATCTACTACCGATACCTCGCGTGACTCTCATCGATACCGAAAGCCCACCTGCATCCCGGTATTGACATCACCTAACTCGTATTCTCAACGCGGTAGAGCTGGTGCATATCCCACGCAACGTCAGTGCAGTATACCCTGAATATTTCATACCTTACGGTATTACTTCTGGGAATAAAAATACGACTGTCGCTAATAATTCTTTGCAAAAAAAATGATTTATAATATCTTCAGCCGCACACGCGCTCCGAAATACCATGGCCGTATCGACGCGCCTATAAATGCATTGATTTTCCGCATAATTTCTACTTTATCTCTGGAAAATTTTCCACCCAAAGACTTTAAAGTACTATTAGCGGTACAGTCCGGCCGAACG
Source organism: Ischnus inquisitorius (assembly GCA_963924025.1). Lineage (NCBI taxonomy): Eukaryota > Metazoa > Arthropoda > Insecta > Hymenoptera > Ichneumonidae > Ischnus > Ischnus inquisitorius. The sequence continues at coordinate 16,588,870 of OZ001249.1, read as the reverse complement.
TGAAATTCAAAGCGAATTTCAAACAATTTTCAATGATACAAAAATTTCAGAAAAAATTAAGCATATAAATAAATTAATAATATCGAAATGTTTTTAACACATTAATGAAAAACTCGATTGTTCCAAAAATCATCGGGCCCCTAATTCTTTTATTTATGTAAATGACTTGTTACTGCTCTGAATGAAAATCAATTTTATCTACATTTTTTCGAATTATTCAGAATTGTGTTTTTAATTCACTAATTTTCTTTGAAAAAAGGCACTTTTAAATCATTTTAAAATTTCATAAATTTTAAATAAAATTAGTGATTTGTTGAATGATTCGATTTTATCTATTGATAATCGTAATTCGGTGTTATTATTATTTAAAAGCAATCTACATCTTGTATAATTCTAAATGCCTGATTTTCCTCTGATTTTTAAATCTATCGAGAAGTTTCCGGAATCCTCTTTGAATCTCGCGTTTAACCGGACAGTGCTGCTAGTACTACCTCAATTTCCATAGTAATTTTGTTTTATTAACGTCAGAGTTCAAAAAATGTTCAGAAGGAAACAAGTTGTTATTTTTTAAAAATAAGTATCGATAAAAAATGCAATATTATGGGTCTTTCCGAATTAATTAAGATCAGCTTATTAACATTATTTTACTAAAAATACATAAATAAATAAAATATTCAAATATTTATTAAACAATAATAATAATCTTTTTCCATTAGGATTGTCGATAAAATGAATAATGTATTGTAGGTGAAATGTTCGTCGACATTGAAAAAAAGGAGTTGAGTGATAAATCGATCAATCGTTGGGGCCGGATGAATTTCTCGTGAAGCATTATTACACACGCGACGACGGATAACGGGACACGGTTGACAGAATCAGCGGAAATTCCAGAAATGGGAACTCAATCGGAGCGACACTCGGGATTTTTTTTATTTTTTGTTCGATTATGAATGGGTTCACTTTGTCCGAAACACTGCGGAGGCGGCAGCAGTGACGGCAGCGAGAGTTAGCATCAGGTCGCGATGACCCGGGCCGGATATTGACCTGAACCGGCTGACATATCGCTCGCATTGTTCCGTCCTCGTTCCTCCATTGAGATCGGCGTTCACAAAGGGTAATTTACGTTTCGCGCATATCCCTTCTCCATCACGATTTTTTTTTATTTCTCTTGTTTTCACTCGTTCCCTTCGTGCGAATAAACGAGACGCGGGTATTTTCCCTGCACAGGCGAGAGTGCGCATCGGCTGCTGTTCTTTGATCCGCGAAATGAAATGGAAGCAGTATCAAACGAGCGCTAACGAAAGTACGTGTTGTATGGGCGAAAAAAAAAAAAATTTATCGATGACCGTGAGAATATAGCGAAAAACGAAAATTCGATATGTATGAGAAAGAGTACTTGAATTCCATGGGCTATTCATGAAGGAATAAAATTAAACGGTACCAGTGAGCTCAAAACTACCGACTGTGGCAATCGCGCGCAATTATTTTATACCTCCATAGTATTTGATCTACGAAAAAATGTATATTTCTTATAGAAGAGCGGTACGAAAGGATAGAAAAAAATTACTTAGAAAAAAAATGTTAATTAGAAAAAAAATTTTGGCAGTTTTACCACGATAACGCGAGAGCCATTATCGTTATGAAATGTAAACCAAAGGTAAAGTGCATTCTGTCGATCAAACTACGAAAAGGACGTACAATTATTTTTCAATTTATTTTATAATAATAAATAGCAAGAACTTTTTTCCCCTTTTTTGCGTGTCATTTTGACATTTTTTTTTCAGTAAATTATTTTATGAATTCAATCGTTAATGCAAGGTATAGAGAACAATAGTGGTTTCGTCGTTTGTAACGAAAATTCCAGTCCTTCTCTCATATTCGTTGTAACAAGCGAGAACAGCGAGTTGGGATAAAATCGGCTATACCAAAATGTTTATTAATGATGTCAGTATTTTTCATGTATTCTTCTATGTAATGAACTTTTCATAAATTCTCGGACAGCGTTTAACATTTTGTTCCAATATAGTTATTATAAATGATGTAAAATGGTTGAATTTTCGGTCGCAAACCTTAATTACATTGAACAACTTGGGCATTTTTTTACATTTAACCAGATAATATTATATCACATTTTCAGTTCCCTGCATGCTACGAAAATCCATCAATTTGATGGAAAAAAAAAAAAATAATGCACCGTAACCATCCGCCGTCAACGAAAAATCGTAACGATGCGCTACTTTTTGTAAATCGAAAATCAAGTATCATCACTCCCGTGTTGTTGCCCGGGTTACCCTCGCTGTGCCGTTAATGGATTCGAGAGCAAGTACGAGAGAGCGCGCGCCTCGGGAGCCCGAGTTTAAACTAGAAACACCGTGCAATAGCGAAAATAGAGAGTGAGCGAAGCGCAGAAAAAAAGTATATAGGTACACACACGTGAGAGTGCACCCGACACGAGACTCATCCTCCTCTTACATCCGTGCTGTACACTTTTCCTCTGATATTAGAGAGAATGTGCCGCCAGGCAGAGTTTTCAGCTTACTCGTTTTCCTTTTTTTTTTTCTTTTTTTTCTAGATTTTTTTTCCCCCTTTTTTTTCACCTTTGCGAAACTCACTTCACCGTGTGTCAATTCCCTTCGTTGCTCCGACTAGGGACTCACACACCGTGAGCTTGTCGAGTGATATAGCCTTAAGGTATTGCCTCTCGCTCCTTCCAGCTTCAACGCCGAGGCCACATCCATCTCTCGCTCCAATCCACCACCCAGCGCCCCTCTTCGCGCTCCGGCAATGTTTCAGAGTTTTCTCGCGTTATCCGCTTTAAAGCTTTTCGACAGTTCGCAAAAGTACACGAGGCCAGCGCGAGAGCAACGACGGCTCAAGAACCCACTCGCTTCTCAACCCTTTGATTCTTCATGTACGAAATTTGATACGGTACACTCAAATCATTCATTAAATTCTCACTCGATGCTATTCACTCGAATCGCTCGATTAATAAAAAGTTCACTGCTTTGCGAAAATACTATATACATGCTTTGTCGTTGAAAGATCAATTCATTTTCTTCGAATTTTATTCTAGAACCACAATCATTTTTTTTTCGTCCGATCGAACTTTAATTAATAAGTCACAAAAAACTGTGGACTAGGACATTAAAACGATAATTAGGTATGCGTCTTTTTATTGTATTATTGTTTGCTTTGGCCGTTAAGATGTATTCGATTTTTTTAAAAATGTTTTGTTGAAAACTATTTTTATGTACTTGGTGAAATTTTTTTTTTCAAGTTGTTGGGAATTGAAAATATACGAAAAAAAGTAACAAAAGAATATAACTTTATATTACTTTGTACGAAAATGGATTGTTCATTTTTGTTTCAAAATTATGCCAAAATCACCACTAATCTTCTGTTGTATGAAAACTTCGAAAAAAAAAAATCAGTGGAAACTTCTCATTGAGATTGTGCGCAAAACACATCCCGAAATCGTTTGCAAGACTTTTATCTTCTCATTACTTATGAAAAAGATAAAAAGTAGTTTTTTTACTCGATCAACAGTAAGATTTTCTTTAAATATCAGTTGAAACAACTTCATCTTTGGGATATAAAATGATTCGGTAGATTTTTTGTAGATCCGAAATAAGCTCTTTTGAAGTTTGAAATAAGCCGTAATTATTATAATTTTTTAATTAATAATTCAATTTTTTCACTTCCAGGATTTTTTTCCCGTTGAAAAATATTAACTACACTTAAATGATAAGAACCACGCTTAGATTTTTGTAAAGTACTTCGAGCGCAGGTACTTGCGTTGCGAATGTACTTGAAATACACAAAAAAAATACGTATAGTACTTCGAGCCCTGGAATGATTTATAAACTCGATAGATCGTTGCTAACAACAAGCGAAAAAGGGCGGAAAAGGGTGAAAAATGGGTTAAACAACTCTTCACCCCGCTAACAACTTAAGTTCGAAGCCGAGCGAAAAAAGGGGTTCAATCCGGAATTTAGTAAAGAGCGTTTCGCCGCTACCCGCAGCGTTCATTTCCAAAAATTCCTCTCTCCTCGCTTTACGTTCATCCGGACTCCAAATTCAATATTGGTTTCCCGCATGCCCTCGTTAAATGTTCCTTATTAAAAAATAACTCGTTCGAGTTATCGCGAAAAGTCGAGAGATTCTTCGCGATCGCGGCAGCTCCGCCGACGACGTCGAAGAATTCAATCTCAGCTATATTATAGTTTGTACAACGAGACTCGGGCGCTTTTGCCTCGATCGGAAAGGAGGAACGAAAGAAAAAAAAAAAAAAAAAAACAGCGACGAGGGTAAAAGTTGAAGAGCCGCCAAGTCTCTGTGTTTCGACCACGTTCCTCTCCGCCTCCCCCTATCGCGTTTCTATAACCCTCTTTATTTCTCTCGCTTTCTCACGGATCCCCTCGCCTGGTCGACGTTTCGCGAGGGTTTCTCACAGCGGCGGGGCGCGGCGCGGGTCTCGCGAGAGCTCGCCAGACTGGAAGAGCCAATAAAAAGCCTTTGGACTCGCACTCTCGATGATTCGCTAAACGTGCAAAATGAATCGTCGAGCGACACACAACGCGAAAAGCCTTGACTCAGCCGTGACTCTTTGCGCTCTGTTTGATCTCGAAAGTCGAGCTTGCTTCGCTTATTTTCAGATGGAAAATGAAAAAAAAAAAGAAAGTTTTATAGAATGTGTATAGTACGAGCGTTGAAAAGCAATTCGATAGATATAACGACCGCGAGCGAGGGGACGTCGATAAAATGTAAAAAAAAAAAAACACATTGAATTCACTCCATTCCCGGAGAATTCCCGATGCATCACTCTGAGGTGTGTGTTTGGCCTCATTATTTTCTCGCCTTTTATCTTTTTTCTTATCCACTTCACGTACCTGAATATTTGAGAATGTCTATAGCTATATTAATTGTTCAACAAATTACCAGGAAAACAATTTTTCTTGCAAATGAGAAAAAAATTCTAAATTTTTCTCAATAAATATACATTTTTCCAGAATTTAATCTAATCATTTCAAAGTGAGTTTTCATTAATTCATTTTGTCTTTAAAAAAAAAGTAATTTTGAGCATTTAGAAATAATAATATATAAAACAAAAATCACCACGAAAGAATTATTAATCAGTTGTTCATCGAAAATACGACACCAGCTAATTCAGCTTAATCACTTACCGAATGATCAGTTGTTCTGCAAGCGTTTTTTTGAAAGTTATGTCCACATTTGTTCTATTATATATATATATCATATCATACAAATTATATATAACATATTTAACATTTTTTTATTTTGTAAAGTACTTTTTTTAATAATTTTGATTTGAAAAAATTAGAAATGTTCGTACTATGGAGTGATTTGCGAAATTGGAGATCAAATTGGCAACAGTTGCATTATTCTAATGAACGATTAACCAATCGTGTTCTTTCTACCTGGCGACGGAATTTCATCTGCTAATCCAGAGGAAAAAAAACACTTTTTGTAAAAAATGTAAAAAACGACGCCAAGCAGTTTGAAAATAGTTTGCGAACCATTGTTCGATAATTAAAAAAAGGAAAAATCATACGAGCCAAGTGAACTTAAAAAAATAAACAAAAACCTTCTCCTTATTTTGAAGTTTACTTAGCTCATATGATTTTTTTTTATTATCAAAAAATGGTTTGCAAACTATTTAAAAAAATAAAAACCTTTTTGTTTATTTAAGTTTACTTGGCTCATATAATATTTTTTCTTTTCTCAATTATCAAAAAACTGTCTGCAAACTATTTGTGAGCTACTTGGCCTCGTTTTTTTACATTTTTAACAAAAAATGTTTATTTTCAATTTTGTTTGTATACGGCAGTTACGCGCTCGGGATGTACCGAGTTTATGGGTACGTACTTAGGGATCGTAAATTCATCGGTAATCTATGCACAGCTCTGCGGATGATGGTTTCATAGTGGACGTAGGCGCAACGCTTGTGCGCTGCGAAGCAAGTAGAACTCCTGCGGGATATCCTTTGGGTGTATTCCCCGACGTTGAAGCTTCTTCGCCGTATCCCTCGCCCGCTCGCGCGCGCAGGCCAAGATAGAAGCATAAAGAATATAACGACGACGTCGGGCGCCGCGTCGCTGTATTCGCGGATGTATGCTCGTGCATGTCGGAGGCGCAACGGGGCATTTCTTCGCAAAGAATCTTGAGCCTCGGGCGTGGAACGCGAGGAACAAAAAAAACGAGGCTAAAAGAGACTTTCAGAGAGGATTAGAGAACTCGCGACTTACATGAGACGACCAACAACGCGCGGACGACTACCGTACGATGCTCGTGAAATTTTCTAGACCGTCTTCGCGATGATGAAACGTCTTTCGCTAATTGGCAAATGACGAAAAAAAGAAAAAAAAATAATAGATTCGACAATACGAATATTACGTTTATATCTCCATTACCCTCTCTCAAAGCGAATGTCCTGACTTTTTAATCCCTGTGTACCTATTACGAAAAGTGGTATCGAAATAAAGAATAAATGTAGAACTTTGCTTTTATTATATGAAATTTATTCACGTCAATCCATTATATGGATTAATCGTCAATTACGAAAAAAATTATTATAATATTAATATAAAATAATATATAAATAATAATAATATATTATATTATATATTAATTATATTATTATTATTTTTTTTTATTGTCATAAAAATAGTATAATAACATCATACTAATATAAGGCATTGACTTGAATAAATTTCATATTATGGAAGAAAAACTCTTCACTTATTTTTTATTACTATATACTATTATTATCATGATCCCATTGTTTATTCATTTTATAAGCTTTTTTTTACGTGAAATACTTATGATATTATTGCTATTTTACTATTTTTTCAAAAGTTTTCGATTTTTTTATATAATTCATTTCCATAAATGTATAATGCATTTTTTTTTTTCAGTTCTGTATACCTTTTTTTTATGTGACATTTTTTTAACGAAAGAAATTGTTCCGATTGGTAGAATTACTTTTTTTTTTGCAATTGTCTACATGAGATTAAAAAAGATAGTGAACGAATTTTAAGGGCCAATCTCACTAAATCGTTCAACGGTCATGCATTCTTCTTTCTTCGATTTTTTCGCGATACGCAATGAAGAGAGGCGCGGCTCATCCCCTTTGAGACCGCGGCGGCTCGGATTCCCTCGTGAAAAGCTGCGCGATAACCCTTCCTCACCCCCGATCCTACGAACTGGCTCTGCTCGCGAGATTTTCTTGTCGGAAATCTTTCGAACGCGTCGATCTCGTTAGTTTCCTCTCGCGTACCTACGCGAAACCTTTGAGAGGAGAGGAAATAAAAAAAACCGGCACAAAGATGCGTCAGCGATAGTGCGGAGGGCCATTAAACGGAGAATGGTATTTTCGCATCGTTAACCGGTAAGGACGCGAGAGGTATGTAGGATATCCTTAAGTACAACGACTCGAGTAATCGACGTAATCGGGACATCGGAAGTCGATGTTGAGACGCTTAGACGGAAGTTTCAGGGACGTTTAGCAGTTAAAAATTACGATCTTACGCGAAGTACCGTTCTTCGGTACTTCCGATGCGGAAAGAATTTCGTTCTCTTCCTTTGCACTTCGTCCGCAAAACGACTCGACGCAGAAAGAATCGAGATTGGACTCGGAGTCTCGCATGCGCGCGGTCCATTCCGGTTTCCTCGATACGCGGGAAACGAGCCAATGAAATTTACGGCGAATTGACTCGAGCCAATTGAATCGCCAGGAGGATAGAGTGATTTGCACTTGGCTGGCAAGATGGATTTCAAGACATAGACAAACGAGAGGGTATCAAAGCTGCGGGAGGGGAAGACGCTCTCGCGAAGACAAAGGCCATCGATTGCCGTACGAGTGACTACCTAGTTGGTCCTTCCGTCTATATACACTCGAGATACGGTCAACCTAATTTCCACTTTGACCGAGCGGCGACCCTTCCGCCGTTGCGTAGCGTGGATCTTCGTATGACGGTCTATGGTTACAAATTCGAGGAGCATGCAAAGTGTAAATATGGCCAGCGAGGCATCGAGGACTCTGTAACCGATCCATCGACAATCTGACCGTCAATAGTCGTTAACGATACTGGATCGGTTCGATTGTGGCGGAACATGCGTTCCAGCCGAACGTGTGATTCAAAGAGAATCTCGAACACTCCTCAATGGCATCACAACATGAAAGAACTCAGGCAGAACGCGCTGAAAAGCTTGATTTTGTATAATAATAATACCAAATTGTTATGAACAATTTAGTGGAAAACAAAAATTGATAATTCATCCGACAACCAAACTTTTCTTTCAAATGGAAATAATTTTTTAATTTTTTAAAATATATTTGAAATGTTTCAAGATTTCTTCCCTGGTCTTTTCCCTGATCTTTTTCCTGGTGGAAGGTACAGACATTGTGCTCTGAGCCGGCGTGATAAGGCGTAGAGGAAGAGATTCTCGCATGTACTTTGAAGGTGGGGAAGCAGCTGGATTGTTGAGCCTCTGATCACGCACTCAATGCATTATCAAAGCTCTTCTTCACATTTGACGAGAAGAAAACAAGAAAAGAGGAGTTATCAAGGTCTGTAATTCGCGGACCAAAGATCAACCCGACATCCAAAAGCCGATTACTCTCCTTGAGGAAGCTTACTATGCTCAAACACACGCATGCGAACACATGGTACTTGCACAGTCTAGGAACTAGTTAAAAGATGCCCCATTCTGGGGTTACCGGAAGGCGTGGTCAATACTTTTTAGGGGGTAAGAAAGGACCATAAGTGTGGGACGGGTCCTCCCTCCGGTCCTTATACCGTCCGGGTAGGCTTTCGATTGTGAGAAACTCGCTCTCGGCGGCCATCTGGCGGAAAAAATCAGAACTTACCCGGGGATAAGGACGTCCCGTTACAGTATACATTTTTCTGATTTTCTTCTAAACTACTATTCTTCTTTCCACAAAAACGGCGCTGTATTTGCAAATCTACTTGAACAATCGTTCTGATACTTCTTGGGTTCGATGGGTGGTTTTATGATAAAGACATGTCGAATATTCGTGACTATCGCGCATTTTTATAAATTGAAAAATAAATTGGAATCGCGAAAAATCTGAAAAACTTCGTTACGTATTCAGAAAAATTACAAAATTATGTTCAAAAAAAAAAAAATTTGCAGGTTGATTCGTTGAATTTTTTTTTTTTTCATTAATTTGTTAATAACATTTTGGTATCATTATTATGGAAAATTAATCTTTTCAGCACATTCCATATGTCTGATTTTTTTGAACTTTCACCCCATCGATAAGTGGTTACCATTTTTTCCACCCCAATTTCAACTTTAACTGAGACTGTAACGATACAGCCTCCTTAAAAGGGCACACGCACGCGCCACACACAGGGATCAACATCCACGTGAACTGCGGCACCGGCCAGGCCAAGTTCGAGGTTTGATTATCCGCGCGAAAAGTTTCTTTATCGGCGGAATCGCTTTTGCCGTTACCGGTCTTATTGGTATCGGAGCAAAGTTTGCATGCTCCGCGCTGCTCGCATATACCGTTTAGCGAACTCTCGTGAAAGCTAATAACGACTATCGAAAACTTCGTTCGGACAAAGTTTCCGGACGATACAGATTGATGTTCGAATTCTCTTCACGCTGCAAACATCCATTTCATATTACCAAATGGTTGCAATAATTTTATTCACCGGATAAACGAATCACCAGTCTGACGGTAAAAAAAAACCTGAAAAGCGATAAATAAATAAACAAAATAAAAAATGCTAAGTGAACTTTTGTTGAACAAATTTAATTCGGTATGAAAAAAGCGACGGATACGCAGTGAGAGAGGAAAATGTATCAAATATAGTTTTTAAACGATTATTGAATTTTTTGTTTTTGCTAACTCCGTAGGAAAATAGCAATTTTTTTCAACAGCGATTTCACCGAGTTATAATAGAATTACGTCCAAGCCCGAGGGTCTGGCGTGTTTGAGGTGAAAAAATTACAAAACAGGATGCTCGGTCGATTTACAAAAAAAATTTAACTGCTGTTACAGGTCGTTGAAAAACGTGAAAACAAATCTGACAAAATGTTTAATTTGCAACAAAACCGAAAGAATGAAAAAAAATGTTTTGAACGACCTAACTCGATGCTTTCTCGCGCCGAGCAAGAACTAAATATTAGTTTCGCTCTTCTCTTTTTTCGGCTATAACAGAGTTTCCAGAGAGTTTTCCGCAGTTATCAGTGCCGAAACAATTAAAAAGCAAGGCATTTTTATTATTTTTGATCGGATGATCAAATTTCATCCGTGTTTATTGCTCGCTCTAAAGCAGCGATATCGCGAATGAGAGGCATCGACTAGTTGGAAACATAGCTCGTTAATAACTCCCGGTCAAATTCAGCCGACCATTGCGCACCTCCAGTGTTATTCTGTGCGTAATTAATTCCGTTTCTGAATGTATCGCGAGATTTGTGTACGGTCGATCGCGGGAGAGACGGGCGCTCGCGAGGGCGTGCAGCTTATTCGCACTTTGTACTCTAAAAGGCTTTATAACCGCGAGGCACGCCAACTTGCCTCGCGTATGGTATAAGCGGCGTAGCGTACAACTAGCGCAGTTTCATTACACGGAGGCAGGGAACGTCGGCCAAGCTCCAGTATGCATCCCTTTCCCGCCTATAAAGGGCTTTAATTATAGATCTCAGCACTGATTACCGAGCGGAGAATTTCTGCTCAATCTAGTTAGAGGCACGACGTCTCTCGCATGCCGTCTCAAGCGAATTTCTAGACTGGCTTCGGTTACTTGGCCCCCTTTGCTTGCTTGCTTGCCTGCGGTTCTATCTTCGCGTGCTCCCGATGCCAGAAGCCAGAGATACCCATCTACGGCGTACGCCCGAGGATGCAACCGATGCATCACGCCTCAAGTAACATCGCGCTTCACTCCGTAACGTTATCGCGCTATGAATTTTCGAACTACCGGATTCGATACACGAGCAAGGATGATTACACGAGATCAGCCACTTAAGCGATGAGTTTTCGCGGACCTGGCAATTGACACATTAGGTAAACTATTTTGAATCGACAAAGACGTAACGCAGCATCTTGGGGATTAATCTTATCTTCAGCCTACTTAGTCCTCTTTGTCTTTGTTTTGGTCTTGGTCTTGGTCTTGGTCTTGGTCTTGGTCTTGGTCTTGGTCTTGGTCTTGGTCTTGGTCTTGGTCTTGGTCTTGGTCTTGGTCTTGGTCTTGGTCTTGGTCTTGGTCTTGGTCTTGGTCTTGGTCTTGGTCTTGGTCTTGGTCTTGGTCTTGGTCTTGGTCTTGGTCTTGGTCTTGGTCTTGGTCTTGGTCTTGGTCTTGGTCTTGGTCTTGGTCTTGGTCTTGGTCTTGGTCTTGGTCTTGGTCTTGGTCTTGGTCTTGGTCTTTTGTGATCATTGCCTCTGCCTCTGTCTTTGCCTCTGCCTTTGCCTTTGTTCCAATTTCAGATTGTTTTGTACAAAAAAAAGTTTATGAGTTTTGGATTCATATACCGAGAAACACCGCATTGCACTCAAGAAGTTTCGGGGGCGCGGTGACGAGGTAAACATCAAATATTTTTTTAAATTCCATTTTCAGCAATGTAATTGCAAAAAGAGAAAAATGTTCTCTAAAAGCCTTTTGGATCGATGTGGCGTTGAGCGTTGTCGATTAATGGTTGATGGCCGTTACGTTCCTCCACAAAGTCCATTGACGAGAGGTGTGGACAAAAAAAACGCCGAGTATTCCACTTTTAATACGCAAATGCCGGTTGTGTGCAGATCTTGTTGAATGTTTTCTCGGTATGGCCCGTCGCCGTTTTGCGTTTGAATGCAAACTGTTTTCGCCCTCCAAATGCGCGAGGTTTTTCAGTCTCGTTGTTGTGCAGGTGTTTTTTTTGTTCGCGTATTTGTTTGACGCATGGAAAATAAAAGGGCGACTCAATCACCTTTCGTTTATCAACTCGCTTTTGCGTTTGACGCACGTGTGTGGACGCGCGTCATACCGGCACACGTACCGTGTGCGTTTCGTTGCGCATCTGGTTACTCGTCATCCGCACTTTAAACTTTTCATGCGTAAATTCCCCGCGCCGGTTTTTACCGCCGAGAGAACAAACGATACCACGAGAGCCTTTTTATGTCTCATAAAAAAAAAAAGAAAAAAATGAAAAATAAAAAGGAAAAAGTATTTAAAAAATCGTAGACCGGACTCCGTCACTGTGGAGATACGAGCGACGCGGGGAAGTGAAAAAAAATAAAATAAAATAAATCCACTGCACAGAATGCGCGAGGCTCGAGCGGCGTTTTCTCGCTTAGTCGCCCGATTGACTGGGCAATAAAGAGTAACGATTAGCGAAACGTCGATGACAGCACGAGAGCGAGCTTACACCAGTGCAGCGGAGATAAGGGCGAAGTGGAGAACCGACGATGTGCAGCCCGACCGAGCGCTCGGACTTTACGAGAGTTGAAAAAGCTCCTATTACTACTACTCCGCCGTTTCCTCTCCGTGCCCGCACGCTCGTCTCAGCGACAAAGTCTCGCAAAGACTCGAGAGGGCAGGTACGAGAGATAACTGGAGACCGAGAGAACACAAGTTTTAGCCTCGGGGCGCCGCTCGAAACTAACTTATATCCCTGTTTTTCGCAACCGAGTTTCTCGAAGAAAAGTATACGTATCTGTGCGTTTCTTTGTTTTGCACTACAAAGGAAAGACGACAAAACAAAAACGGAACTTTTTTAATTTTAAAATAAACATGTTTGGGAAAACTTTGGAAAAAAAAACACTTTCTTAGCTGGGAATTTTATGTAAAATGTTATAAATTATCATAAACTGTTTGCGCTGTAAAAAGTTTTTTTTTTATACCGGCAATTGCATGCATTTTTTAACGTGAAATAAGATTCTAAGCGATGCGAAAAGATGAATTTATACTGGAAGTTCTCCGGGCTCGCGCGCTCGCAGTCGTTCGACGAAATCAATCCTAGCAATTTTGAAATTGTTAACGTAGGGGATGTTAATCCCCCCTTGTCACCACCCCTCTGAGGGGGAGCTTTGTACATATTTTAATAGAATATTTTTGGTTTTTCTCTAAATATCCAGAATTCCTGGAAATTTCCCGAAAATTCCAAAATTCCCAGAATTCCCGAAAATCTTGATATTCCCAAAATTCCCGAAAATCTTAAAATTCCCAAAGTTCCCGGAAATCCAGAAATTTCAGAAATTCCCAGAATTCCTGGAAATTACCCAGAATTTCCGGAAATTCCAGAAGTCGAGAAGTTTTTTCAGTCCCTCAATTCTTGTACACGGCGGCGGCGGTGGTGGCGGCGAGATATTTATATAATATAGAGAAACAATTTTTGAGAATTCATTTTTTCATCGTCCCCAAAGGAAGAACATTTCCAGCGGATCTACGCGCGCAATTGGCAATTTGAAAATTATTCGCATATCCGATATTTCCATCGACGACAGGAAAATCCGCAAGCGCGTCAACAGCCGAGCGAGGTCTTCTCATTCCTGTCGTCGTATCGTTCTTGAGAAAAGATTGGAAGGCTCCGAACGTGACGAAAGTAACTAAGTCACTTCAGTGGCAGCAGTTGCATTGCCACTGGGCTCCTGCAAGGGCGGGGAAAGAGAGTGCCTCGGGACAGACGTCATGACCTCGTTTCGCGGGGGATACAAAATAAAAAAGGTAAAAAAAAGTCGCCAGAAGGATAAGAGCTCAACAACGAGAGAAGGAGAGAGAGAGAGAGCGCGAGCTCGAGAGGTATCGATTAAAATGCAAAAAAAAAATCCGCAACTTTATCGCTTTCATTTTTTTATCTTCCTCGTATATATTCGACGATGACGTTTGGTCGATGAAAGACAAAACGTATCGTACCAGCGAAGCCCGCATCCTTTACGATCTATGAAACAACGAGAGAGAAAAGCCTCTGAAACAGTAAGTGGGGGAGGGGGATGGGGTAAAAAAAAATATCCCAGAGATCGAGGTCGACACCGCGAGAATTTTTTCATAAATCCACACCAGAGGTTTTGGGACATGCGCTATGATATCGTTCTCGATAGCACTACACGAGCTTTCGTTGGGAACGGTGTGGGGCAAATGTAAACCCAGCATCGTATACAATCCTGCATAACATAGCTATCCATGTGCCCGTTCTCCAGTTTCGCACCAGCGCCAGAAGCTCCAGCCGTAACGTTTTTACAGGTCGAAGTTGACGTTGCCACTATAGCCCGTGTTGGATCGACGTGAAACACGTTATTGCCTCGGCCCTGATGGCGAATAGACGAGAGTTTGCGTTCATCCAAAATTGTGCAGTATCGGCATTGCTATCGTGTGTCCTCTCCAGCTTCTCTACTTTCGTCTCTCGTTGCCGCACGGGGTCGGCCGCCGCGGGAGCGAATTTTCACCGGCAAGAAATACGCGCCGTTTATTAAACTTCGGCAGGAGCAAAAATAGGGGAGTGCACTACAGTAGACGCTCGCTAAGTGCGCGCGTAGCTACTTCCCGAAGCATCGTCGCGAGAACACCATCATTGGGGGCTCCGACACCTACAGTGGTGCGGCAGGTTCTTAACTTCGCTGAACTCAACAGCTCGTCTATTTGAACACATTACTGCAGTTCTCCTAATGTCTGTTAATCCCACTCTAGTCGTACCAGCAGCCTTCTGCCTACTTGCTTGTACCGCAGGAACGGGACGAGAGTCAGTAGGGTTAGTACAGAATAGCGAGAACGGGTTATCCGGCCGAGTTAAGAAAACAGGGTTTGTGCCGGGAGTGGAAAACTTGTCACTGTACAGTACAGTAGTCTCTCGCTAAGTGTGCGCGTACCTACTTCTTAGAGGGTCATCAGAACACCATCATTGGGCGCCCCGGCACCTACAGTGGTACCGCTGTTCCTTAACCTCGCTGAATTGAACAGCTCGTTTATTTGAACAAATTATCTTGGCAACGATTTCGCTTAACTGCAGTCCGCCTAATGTCCGTTAATCCCACTCTAAACGTACCAGCACCTCTCTACGTAGAAGCTAAGTAGAAGCCTACGTGCTTCTACTGCAGCAACGGACCGAGAGTTAGGACAGCGGAGGGAGTACAGAATAGCGAGAACGGGTGGTCCCGCCGACCAAGAAAACAGGGTTTATACAGGGCGTGGAACACTTGTCGCTGTACAGTACAGTAGCCTCTCTCTAAGTGCTCGCAAAGTGCGTGCGTAGTTACTTCCCCTCTACCCGTCCCGTCAGCTTTCCCTCCGTATCTACAAAAACGAGGTCTGTAGAATTTGTTACAAATCTAGAAGTTTTGTTGCACGATCAACGAACTTTCTTTAAACATTGAATCAGGCTGGTTTTAGAACTTTACGTTACCAGAGTAACGGTATATAGTATAGTAGGGACATGCTATTGTGAATGGACAGGCATTTGGCGGTAGAGTATCGAGAACAGTGGCGTGTAATGGGGGTAGAATATTGGGACTGGTAGCGGCCTAGTAGAGGTATGCTATCTAGACCGGTAGCGGCCTGGTGTAGGTAGGCTATTGAGAACGGTGGTCGCGTAGTAGGGTTGGCTGTCGAGCACTCCCATCGGGAAAGCGGCTATACGCAAGCGAGCCGTGCTCGGGAGTGTACTGTATCCGACGAGGCTCTCTGCAGCTTCCGGGGTGCCGAATGGTGTAGCCAATTTTTTATTCCTATTTTTATTATTTTCCCATCAACCCCACCACCCGCGACCCCCGTAGAACGCGATAGTGCAACGAAACAGCAGCCGGCTCTGCTAAGATGGATGACCGCACGCGAGAACGATGCCATAAAACGAGATGGGGTGGAACCGAAGCGGACGAACGAAGCTCCGAAGTATGAGGAAGAGGTGGCGGACGCTCGGTGGTGAGTATGGAGCGAAACGAATCGAGAGGGTGTTAAGCCACGATAACGGGGAACGCTGGACGGACGACGGCCGCGGCCTTCGCCGCAACGGTGGCTATGAATTACCGTGTGTTCCAGCCTACCCCCTCACAGACACCGTTCGGCTATACCTGAAACACCGCAGGCAGGATATCCGGTCTACCGTTTTATCGGGCTTGGCGTCGGTAAAGTCTCTCTTTCCCGCGCCTTGCTTCCATTCGCTTCCTTTTCCAGCGTAACCCGATAACAGCATGCCCCGAATATCTGCCGTATAATCCAACCCCATCCGAAGTGAGTCCGATGCACTTCGCGCGAGAGACCCGCTAACGAAGTTCTACGGGAGCATTTGTAACATCGTTAAACCCGCGGATTTTGCGAGCGCTAAACTCAATGTTGATTCTTGGAAGGGGCGATTGTGTAAATGCTTTCAACTACAATGCCGGCGGGAGCGAGAGAGAGCTTTTGCGTTGAATTACTCGCATAGATAGCAATGGTAGTTGCAACGATAACTGCAGCTTGTACATATGTACACACAGGACCATCAGTGTGTGTACGCTAATACGGTAGTTCTCGCGAGGTTGTTCCGGATTTTCGCGTGACGCACGCAGATCACATTTATTGTCGGTGCGCCCGGAGCTCAATCGCTCGCCCTAAATTATCCAGCCACTCGGCCTCTCTCGCTCTCTCACTCTCTCCCTCACCGTGGCCGCGGGCATCGATCCACGTGCAAATAAGCCTCAGCCCGCAAATTGTGCGGCGGTGGCACAAGGGGGATGGCGCAATCGACGCGAAATTATTCATATCGGAAAGGAGAGGTGGCGGCAGCCAGGTAGACATCCGATAGCGGAGAACGAGCGTACGAATGATGCCGGTTCTTTTTCCAGCTTTACGGTAGGTTCCTCGCCAGACGATGAAGAGCATCTCGACGGGTCTTGTTAACGCTCCGTCGTTCCTCGGCGAAAGATGAATAAGGAAGCGAGCGAAGGAAGAAAAAGAAAAAGCTACGAATTCTCCTCTCCATGCGGAGCGATAGCTAACATTGGTTTTTTATCGCAGACTCAAACCAAACTTCCGCGACCTGCCGTAGCTTCATTTACCGCTTCCGTCCTGTGCAGAATTTCAGTTGGGGTCTCTTGTGTGCTCTTCTACCCTTCCTCGACTGTTTAAAGGGCCTCAAAGCGCAATGCAAGAACGCATTTTCAGGCGTTTCATTCTTCTGAGTTCGGGGCCTCTATAAATTTCTCGATTAGGACCTATGAAGGCTTTCTCGTTAAACATTAACTAGTTTGAATAACAATTTTTTTGATAACATTTATACTTGATGCATGATTATTTGATTTAAGTCGCACGCTTTTGATTAGATGCGACTTTACTCCATGGATTGATTCATCTTAATTAATCCATGAAAAATTCATATAAGTTTCTCTTTGGTGGAGTTCCAATTCGGGATTCTGTGACTGCTGCCCTACGCCTTAGCTTACGCAGCTATCAACATCAAGTGAAATATTTATTCTCATAATGAACTTTGAGTATCAAAAAAATTTAACCACGCAATGATTTCAATAGTCATATGTTGTGACTGTATTTATGAAAAGTGAAAAATCTCCCAATTATTTTTTCTGCAGTTCGATTACATCACTCATTGTTGAAAAAAAAAAACACTAATTTTCATCGATAATGAACACATGTTTCGCGAAGCATATATGACATGTGATTAACATTCTTTGTAGAATGTACACTATACTTTACAATATGTTGATTAAGCAATTGAAGATTTTCATTTTGCAATAAACAACATACTTGCCAAATAGCAATCTGCTACAAATTGTTCATCAACAATTGTTCTTCTTTTCACTTTACAGCATCGAAGAGTTTTATTCGTTCAGAGACCGTCATCTATTTTCTGTTTATAGTTAGTTAACAACCCGAACAAATTTTTTTTCAGAAGAAAAAGGTACGCCAAGTACGTGAAAATTCTGTTGACCAAAATTATTCAACAAAATAAGTTAAATAATGTGGGCCAAGTGTAACACATGAAACACTTCTATATGGCAAAAACTATTGTCTTTTTAATGCGAAAACATTACTATAAATAATTGGCATTCCAGTGCTTGCAAGCACATAATTAAATTAAATACTAATCAATCTTTTATTTAATACAATTGAATAAAATTAGTATTATTATCATAAAAGATTTTAATCTATATGAAATTGAAATTTGCGATCGAATATCGAAATTCTATCGACAGAACGTATGTTATCGAAAAATTAATATTCTATGCTCGAGAAAGCAGTCGTGGCTGAAAAGAGCTTTCGCAAAAGATCGATGAAACTCATTGTTGCAATAGCATTATGGAGAATGAACGAAAAAAAAAAATGCATCGAATTACCTTTTCTTCGCGTATACGGAATTATATCGGCGGGTATATGTTGTATAAATTATGTTTTCGTACTTTATTCGACTTTCGAGTAGACGCGGCACCAGAGAAGGGAACGAGGGCGAAAGATCGAGATCGAAGCGAGTGCCTAGAAATATTCCGAGACTCTCGAGAACGAGCGCCGGCGAGGCGGAGGGAGGCGGGGCAGGATATTCAGAATACACAACTTCGGAAAGTCAAATATAAAGCTCTATATAAAAGTAAGTTAAATATTTGTTCGAGCCATTGCAGCAGCGAGTACTTTATAATCTTTCTCGATGCAGACCTTCCCTTTCATTTTTCGTTTTCTCCACCTTCTTTCTCGGCTTCTCTCGTTAAACTAGTTTCTCATACAAACATTTGCCACTGTAAATTCATTTCGTTCTTGTGCGGTCTTCGCGATCGCGCCGGCGACGGCGGCGCAGCGAGAAATCGAACGAACGAACGAACGAACGCCGATTGCCTGATAAATCCCGCTGGTACGAGAGTGGCGAGGGATGAGAAAACGGAATTACCCTCTGGAAGCTGCCGCCGTAGAGCCGAGCTTCAACTTCGTTCCCCGGGGAGATCGGGTTGGAAGTAAAACGATAGAAATATGCCGACATTCTTTCGTATATACCCTGGGACGTATCTTGTACAGGAAACGAAAAGTTACGAATCGCAAAAAAAAAAAGTTTAACCAACAAAAAATGATTATGCGCATCTTGATTTTTTTTTTTTCAATCAATCCACTATTTTGTGTGAAACACAAATATCTTTGTACACGGCGGCAGCGGCGACTTATTTATATAATATACAGAGATATATAAAATATTCCTTACATTAGTATTTTTCTTGTCATTTATATCTTTAAGGAAGCTTCAGCGGGTAATGCCCCGGAATAAATCAGAAACATGAAAAATCTCTTCTAGATACTACCTAGGGTGAGCAAAACACACTAATGAATTTGAAGGGTTGATTTTCGGTCTATTTTTATGAGAAAATGTTGTTCTATCAATAGTTGGTTGTCATCAACATGAATCTTTGGAATGTTCAAAATTCCCGCTTTGAAAGTATTCGTCAGTTGTAAAGTTGGGTCGAGTGGCGGATGACAATTGCTGTCTCAGAGCGAGCAGCGCTGTCGGTTTTCTTAGATTATTAATTAGAGTTTTCCTAAAATATATGCGATGAATTGCCTTTTTTTTCGGAAGCCGATAAATAGAAAGTTAATTTACATTGTAAACACTTTTTTTCCGAACCATCTTCTTTTTTTCATGTCCAGAACTCACAGAATGTCTGTCGATGACTCACTTTTCCATAAGCGCTTGTACTAAAAACCCGGTTGTTCAACATCTCGAAAAATATACGGTCAATTTCGTTCTAATTTTTCGTAGATATGAAAAACATATCGTTCTTCAAGATACATTAATTGCAGAACTTTATCTCCCAAGGTCGTATTCGCCGAAGCCTCCTTAATGCCGAGAACGTCGATTTCCCTGTGGAAAGCTTGATACGCGTAAATTTCGAAAATAAATTTTTTTCAAGCCCTCAGCCCGCGTTCGCTGGCATGGTAATTCGCGAGATAAAATGTGTATCGAGGCGTGAAATACGCTCGGAGAAAGGAATGAGTTCGCTTCTCGCGTTACACACGGGTGTCTAGGCCCGGCCGGAGGGACACGACGTAAAGCGAGCACGCGGAGAATAAAAAAAGAAACGCGAGAGACAGAGAGGACTGCGGAGGGTGTGGAAGCCCGTTGGAATTTTCATCTCTGGAAGCGGTTCTCGGCAGCCAACGGCGATGACATTACGAGTAGCTCGACCGTGCCGAGCCCGAGAGCGTTGATGCACTCTTAATTCAGCTCGGAAAGTCTCGTTCCCCATCGCGCTCCGCGCCTTTGCCGCTGCAAAGCGTAACGCGGGCAACGAAGAAAATCCAAGGATTCGCCGAGCGCGCGGATGGCGCCTCGCGCTCCTCCGGACGATAGAGAGAAGAAGACGATCCATTAGTATTCCTCGACAAAGCGTACCCGAATCGCCAAACATGCAAATTTTTCTTTTCTCCAAATTGTATCTCTTTCCATCCTATCTTGGCAATTTCTTCGAGCAAACGAGCCCGAGGAATAGAACGAATCGGTACCGTCGCCTCGTCACTTATACGGCGTTTAATCGGCACCGAATGGACGATCGATCGAATTACGGTGTACTTCGTTGTTTTCGATTATTCTTCAAAGTGAATGAACGAAGAGAAAAAGAACCATCGAATCTTGACTCTATCTCCCTGCGAGAAAAATTCGTATCCGGTAATCAAGACGAACTCGACGAAATTGTCCGAAACTACGATCGTAAATTATGCGCAAAGTGGATTGATGGCAGTCGAGTGTACTTCGGCGATATTCAAATCGTTCACCGTTCCCGAGCGCTCGGGTTCCGGTCGAGTCCGAGCGCGGAGTCGGAGAGACTACCTTCTTCATGGACTTCCGGCGAAAAGTGGGCGTGCTAATAATTCTCGCCATGCGATGAAACAAAGAAAGGGCGGTCGTGGAAAGAGTTTGAGGCTCCCGCGAGAAGCGAGAGGACCGAGAGAGGAAACGAGAGAATAATGCTAATGGGGTAACCGAACGTTGGGAGATAACGGGTGCTTTCTCAGGAACATATATATACGCGATACATATCTATACACACATTTATAGCGCGACGTCTCGTCCAAAAATTAAGCCGGGCCTCGGCAACGAAGTGACGGCCCAGTACAGACTTACGCACGAAATTTATGATAAGGATTCTAAAATTGGGTTTGAAAGCCCGATGAAGTTGTGGTAGCCACAGTAACGGTTCCATACTTGGCTAACTTGGCTTGGATAATGGATTTCATTACTTTAACTAGTCATTTTATACGGAATTTAGTCAATTGAAGAACATATGCATATCATTGGATTGATTCGCTATAGTCACGTTTTCTTGAAGCAAATATTTCCTTATTCAGTGCTATTTTTTCTTCTTCATCTAAAATGGTTTGTTTCGATGAAAAACAAAATCGCGATTTTAGTAAAAAGGTGTTTGGACTTTTCTAAAACGGCAAAAAATTCTATCATTAAAATTACTATAATTTATACTCATTAATTTTATTATTAATCATTATGATTATCATTATGTGCATATGTGTAACAGAGTAAGCAATTGCGAACCTCTGTAACTTGAGAACACCTTTAGTTATCAAGTTCAAATTTACGAGGGGCGAATCTATCGGTTCGTTTCACGTTTTGGCAAATTCTTTACAGTCATTAACATTTGATGCTGTTTTTCAAATTATCGGAAATTTGTACCAAAACAATAAGACTTTTTCTTTTTGAAATATCCCGCCAAAAATGTCATGACCCAGTATTTCATGATCGATATTGAATTTAGCGAAAATCTACAGAACTAGTCGAAATGTACTACGTTTTGTAAAGAATGGTATGCATTTTGTCGAGAATGTTTATCATGGAGACTCTTCAAATTTTACAGAACACTGACTAAAAATGCCTATAAAAATGAACCGTCTAAAACCGTTCGTTTAAAAGACAATTCATCTAAATGATAGTCGGTCTATGGTCGACAAACGTTATCGATAATTCCGCTATAGTTGCCAAACACAGTGGGTATTTTCCGAAATTACTGCCATTCCTGCATAAAAAGTCTCGACAAAAGGATACAAGTTAGATCTGTTGTTTACGACGAATTATCTTGTAAACGAACTATTTTAGATGATTTGTTTTAGACGAACTGTTATACACAAATTGTTGTAATCTAATGGTTTTCGATGAATTGTTTTGAACGAATTGTTTTTAGACGAACTGTTTCCGACGAATGGTTTCAAACCAATTATTTTTAGACAAACTGTTTTAGATTAGTTGTTTTAGACGGACTGTTATAGACAAACTTTCTGCAAATCGTACATGTTCATCTGACTTCCTTGTTTCAAAGCTTTGTAACCGCCCCTAAGACGAAAATACGGAAGCGCTGTGCAAATCCTATTAGCATAACTTTTCTCCTTCAGTCTCACCCGTTTTTTTACATAAAAGTCCCAATCAAGCCTAGCGTCTCGATGAACACCGAAAGATCGTATCCTCGATCCCGAGAGCCGCGAAAGCACACGGTTACGCCGTAACAGGCGTTGCGAGTCTCAAAACAGTTCTCAGATGCAAAAGAGAATGGTCAACGAGGTCGTTCCAGAGAGGTGCGGTGACACTCTGGCGAGAAGCTTAAACGCGGTAATGAGTGTACGTGCGATAGCTTAAGTGGCCGAGAGACCCGCGGTCCTTTGCGAAGTGACGGAGGTTACACTCGACGCGTGCCAACGACGACTCGCACAGCCCTCTCTCGTCTCGTCGTACTTCTCAAGAAATCCCATCAATTTCATACCCAAAATTCCCTCGATTGTCCGTGAGGCTTCCCAACGTTCGTACCTAATTCTACGGCAATAGAGATTTCAGATTCAACCACACATATCCCTGTAGATCTGTGTCACCTGGTCGCGTTCGTGCTCACACGAGATAATTAATCGTGAGAGTAGTTGTCACGCCTTTGGCGTGTTCGGTGCTCGGCTTTTAGTCGAAATTTCAACTGGACCCGCGCATTTCACCGTTCGCTCTCTCTCGTCGTTTCCCATACGCCTGCGATTCCCTCCGCGCCGTAACCTAAATTACATAGTCTACACTCGGCAATTGAGTGCATGCGATCTGCGTGCTCCGGTGACTCAAAAGAGAGCGCGTCCGACGCATCGGCAGACGCGCGTCGAAGTGGCCTAGTTCAACGAATAAGGAGGGCCACACGTACACACGTACGTTGTCGGTACGCCCCGCTCTCCTCCCCGGACGATCAATAGTGCATTCTTGACTCTAGACTCCGACTCCGACTCCGACTCTATAGATGATACTCATCCCTCTTTCTCTTTTATTCTCCAACCAGTAGCGCAGAATGAAGTTACGATGTCAGCGAAGCCCGCAGGCCTGGCGGAGTTATACCGTACACGCGGAGCGACGACGACTTCCGCCACTTCGCCTTACTCCAACGGCTCTCCTATCCGTCTCTTTTGCCCGCCGAAAGCCGCGGAGATGATGCGAGACGAGAGAGAAGAGATTGTGAAGTGGCGAATCCCGCGAGATCGGCTTAACGCGAACCTACTCCATCGCGTTGGTGGGTTCCCCGGGTGGTGGCGAGGTTCTGGGTTCTGCTCCTCGGGTTGCGGCGGTGACAACGAAATGACCTCGAAAAGTCTTTTCTCCTCCACTCCCGCACCTCCGCAATCGCTTGGTGCACCAGTACCCAAACCAGCGTCCCGCCTCCCTTCGACTTCGGTGGTCATGGCCTCGCTTCGCCGCACCGCAGGCGCCAAGCCAACGAAAATTGAATGAACGCCTCGCTCAACCTCCGCGTATAACAACCCTTCCGAATTTTCTCGATTCCTTTCTACCTCCTGCGTACTTTTTCACCTCGGTATCACGGTGATTGCGTGGCGTCGGATGAAAGTGGACTCGATTTAGGAACAATGGATATTGAGACTGCATTGATCGGATCTCCTGAAGTAGCGGAAAGAGACTGGGTGTTGCTTTAATTCACTTCGATTTATCATCATAGAGCAGAGCAAGAGATGACAAAGGTATAAACTTGCGATCTACTTCATTATTGACAACTGTTTTGTTGTATAACGGTTGGAATTCCAATCGACATGTGTTCGAAATAACGACCAATACATCGACATTGATTCATTTACTGCTAGTTGAACTCTTACACCTCTACTCCGGCGAACGATATGGCGTAATGATGTCCGTGCAGTAGTGGATAACGGATGAAATCGCATTTACGATTAGATCGATTATATTATAACGGGACGTTCTTATCTCTGGGTAAGTTCTGGCTTTTTCTGGAAGATGGCCGCCGCAAGCGCGGTTCTCGCAAGCGAAAGCCTACCTGATTGGTATAAGGCCGCGACCCGTCGCTTACTCACGGCCCTTTCCCACTTCCTAAAACGAATGAACCCCTTCCGGGGCAACCCCAGAATGGGGCCTCCTTCAACTAGTTCCTAGACTGTGCAAGCACGCATGTATTCCCATCCGTGTCTCTGAGCATAGTAGGCTCACCCGAGGAGAGTAATCGGCTTCTGGATGTCGGGTTGATCTTTGGTCTCCGAATTACCGGTCTTGATAACTCCTCTTTCCTTGTTCCCTTCTCGTCATATGTGGACGAGGGGTCTGATGACGCATTGAGTGCGTTATCAGGGAGTCAGCAATCCAGCTGCCTTCCCCGCCCTTGAACCATATGCGAGAATCCGTTCCTCCACGCCTTATCATGCCGGCCCAGGACACGATCTCTGTACCTTCCGCCAGGAAGAAGACGATCTAAACAATCGTGAGTTCGATATTTCGCACAAGCGTTTCAATATACTCTGCACCCGGTAACACATATTCGATGAATGAACTGATATAGCGATTGTAGACCGGCGGATGCAGAAGTAGCTGAGCAGAAGGAAAAGTAGTACTCAATAGCAGTTAATAGTCGAAGACGATTTCAATCAGATTCTGACTAGCTGAAAGAAGAAATGTTTGTTGTTCCAATGATACAAGTAGCGTTTACGATTTAGTTACAGTGGAAGTTCGTTTATTGTTGATAAACATACGGTTGGATGTATTAAAATAAATATTTAGTGATTGGTGACAAATATTGGTTGAACGAGGTACCATTCAATTGGGTCAAACGAACCTCGACAACATCTGTAAATGATTGATAAATTTAATTTCTCTCAACTGAGTTTTGGTAACGATAACTCACTTTTTATTCTACCGTATGGAACTCTACGTTTTTCAAACTATAAACGAAGTTTTTTCTCCGCGCAGGAGTCGAAACCTTAACGATGAATTGATGCAATCAATTCAAGATCGGGCGACACGACGTTAGTTGCGACTTCAAACCAATTACTTGGAGAATCCGGTTAGTTGCCTTAAATAATGTTGAAATGACGAGAAAATCAATTAACTTAGACAAGGTATGAGAATAAAATGATTGTTCCACCAAAATGTATCGCCAACTAATTTATAGATGGTTTTTCCAACTATTCATATTTTTCCATCCACAATTCTTACTTCGGATCTTAGTTTTTTCTTTTAATTCGCAGCAAATGGGAGTGGACTGGTGAAAAACACTCTCGGTAGTCTTCGGAGTGATGGCTTTTCTTGCAAATTTTGTAACGCGAAGAATGGCAAATGTCCTCTATAATTCTTTCCTCGAAACAAGAGTGAATTGCTTCGCGCACAGAAGTTTTTATTTCCAACGATGTCCAAGAAGAGAGCCCACCCTTATTTAACAAACGCGAGAAACTACCGAGAGCTAACGACGCAAGGGGTAATAAACGTTCTCTGGCTGCCGGAGTAACTTTGACGTCGTCGCGGCGCGCTCTGTACCCTCTCTATACCGTAGTCCACTCTCTTCTCTCCGCTCTCCGTCTCTCGACTCGCTATACAACAGAGGTTGAACGTCGAAGTGCGATTAAATTGTGCCGCCCACGAGCTCATGTCAACGTTTAGATAGTAGTACAGGGAAGAGAGAGAGGGGAGGTGGTACAGTAATAGAAGGGTAATAGAAGGTAGTGGGCACTATGTACGTGTACCAAGGTAAACGGGGTTTCTACTCTTCAACGTTCCGCGGCTGGTGTCCCGGTCGCACGTGTGGGCCCAACGCGAATTTGCATAGACGAGCATGCTCTCGCACGACTGACTCACGGCTTCTCGTAAATCGAGAAGGCAATTCTCCGTCCTCACTCGCGGCAAGTGACTCGTGAATTTCTCTCCTGCTCTCTCTCCCATTCATTCTCGAATATCTTGATGTCCCACAGAGAGGGAGAGAGAGAGAGAGAGAGATAACATTGCTACAGATGTTTGATGTTCGTCGAGGTCGTAATGGGATCGATACGCCAAGATTTGTATAGAAATCGTGATACGTATTGTATTTTTCGGTTGCTCGACAGTTTTTCCACGGATTTGGGCCAAGTTATCGGTGATCTTTGACAGAGAAAACGTACCGACGATGGTAACAAAAGCGGAAATAAAAGATAAAAAGAAATATCGAAAAATCGCGGAGAAGCTCGTGCAACGTATAACAATGCCGAAGTGACTCTTGGTCCTCCTCCCCGGTTAAACCAGCCTGGCGAAGCTTCGATCGCCGGACGAGTTCGAACTATCGGAAAGGCCAGCTGTCGAAGCGCACCGGAGAAACACGTGCAGCGAAATCAGCAGGCGAACAGAAGCCGAAGCTTTCGTTGCTACAGAAGAGAGAGAGGACCTCGCGAGTCGATGCATCAAAATCCCTATAGGGGAGAGCGGGGCAAAATGGGACAGTGGTGCAAAACGGGCCAGGAAATTCAGAGGCATCGGTGGGGCAAAATGAGACGTTCTGTAAATGTTGAAAATTGTTTATTTTTACAACGTAAGTGAAAGGAAGTATTTATAATATAGCAGTTTTAAACCATGTAGAGTTTTTAAAGAAATATCAAATTTTTAAGGTCAGAAGTCCAGAGCGCGGCAAAATGGGACAATTCGAAATGATTTTAAATACATAGTTTCCAGCATTCGGCACCTAATAATTTCTTTAATTTTTCAATTTTACAAAGTTATAATATAATGGCGGGTCGAAAAAGAACACCGACAGAAGAAATAAGATGTGCAAGGTATTATTCATATTTGTACACATTTTTTTCTACACACATAAGAAACACACTATTATACTAAATAACTATTTACACAAGTCGCACGTATATTTGATTTTTTCAAACCCGTCAACCCCAGCATAAAAGATGCCTGACCAGCCTCCACACTTCTTTTTCAATTCCGAACCATCGTGCGTCTCGAAAATGTCACCTCAGTTCACTGACCTAATTATCACTTCGACAGTGACAGTTTATTGACTACTGTAAAAACAAGGATATGTTGTTCAAGATGATTGGGTTTACGCACATGCGCCCAATTGGGGTAAGATATATTCATGATTTGTATCCCGCGTAAGCGCTAGAAACAAATAAAACAATATGTCAGAGAAATTTGAGATTGTTCCATTTTGCCCCCCGGCGATATTTTTTACCGAAACTCCCAGTCTGCCTTTATAGTTCAAATTTTTTAGCGATTCGCAGTAATTCAGAGTCATAGATAGAGTTGCAGCGGCATTTCTCGCTTAGCTGTCCCGTTTTGCCCCGGCCTCCCCTATATATTCGTTGGAACGACCATCCCGAGGGCAGCATGCGGAAAATCGACCGAAACGTCTGGCTCTGTCGAAGCGTACATTTCCACTGCGACCGCACCTCGCAATTTTACCTCACCGAATTCTATATATACGTATTCAACCTCGTTCAATCCTCGTGCGACCGCGAAAATCGCGCGAGCGTTTATTCAAATTCAGTATCAAGACTGAAAATTTCCACATTTTCTGGTATACGAGGGTAACGATTTGGGAATCGGCTAACCGATCGATGAATCTCTATCGATCAGATCGAAAAGCCATTTGAGCGAACGGAGCGGTGAGTTTTTGCTGAGAGAGCCCCCCCAAGACCCGGATTAATGATATGGCCGAGGATAATCCGCCAGATTAGAAAGTGATGAACGAGGTCCGGACGGTTAACTACAAGATTCTGATTGGAATTTACCTTCGAGTATTATTACCGAGGAGAGAAGAAGCGAGAGAAGACAGAGGAAGAGGAAATTCCGTGTCCGACTGTCTGTGTGCGGCTTTCAGTGTAACAGGAAGCGCAGTTAACCCCGTCCGGGCCGTATTTATACCACAGTGGACCACGAGAGAACGAGAGAGAAACTCGAGAAAACGGGTATTTTCTAGGATTATCCAGTTTCTAGAATAGAGAAGTGGGTTAGCCGTATAGGCGAATATCTTCGCGTCCCACCTCGCCGCTCGGTATCGGATTCAAAGCGACGCCCTCTTATCCGCTTCGTCGTAAATGCCAAAGTAATCTCGCAGCCAACCAATAAATCCCTCGTTTTTCCACTCCACCTTACGGGCCGAGCCTCCGTTCTTCCGCGCAGCATCGCCCGTCGATGCGGGCAAAACTTCGTCTTTGCAGCTACGAATTTTCTTGATTGGAAACTTTACTCGCTCGGGAATATGCAAGATTCGACCGGTGGAATCATTAGCCGGAGTGTTTTTCGAAATGCGTCTTTCGCTGGCGGGTTTCGCATTTCACGCAAAATTTTTTGGTACCTCCGTGGTTTCGGGGGATGGTATTTATTTTCAAGATTTTCTCAACTCCGCGAGGCCTGTTGTTTTTTTGACTGGTAAAAGATGATTTGAAAAACTGTATATGAAACGATTGTGGTTATTGACACGTTTTTTTTGCTGTCCCATTTTGCCCCTATCCCACTATGCCCTGGTGATTTTTGTATTTTTCTCGGTAGAATTCTCCATTGGCAATTACACTTTTATATCAATTTTGCTAGTTTGTCCGTTCGTGAATTTAAGGTAGTTATCGCGCCAACAGCCTGACTTCCCATGAATTTCAGAGAAATGAAAGAGAATTGCAAAAACTTTTCGGTGGTCTAAAAATTTGAAGAAAAAATAAGCATATTGGAGGCGATGAAATTAACGATTTTTCATAATAATAATTGCAAAATGTCATTAACTGATCATTGCAAAATTTAATTTTCCAAATAACGCGGTCGATTGTTTCGAAATTTTGTTACAGTAACAAAAAAGTTTAATCAAATTTAATCCACCATATTATTTGATAGGGAATATCGAGAATAGAGACTTTTTTAAATAATTTTTTTCCTCTGGTTCTGGGTGGTAAATCGTGCTGCGGCAGCGGGTGTGTATTCAAGACGCGTTAAAAAATGAAGACACTAAAATTAAACAATATTGTAAGAAAATCGATATCGCGCGATAACTACCTTAATCAAGAGAAAATAGAATTGGAACTTTGTTTTTCCAAATTATAGACTCGACATGCATGAAAGCAGCTTCAGCATCTCGAGACACTTCAAAGAGAAGGCCTATGATTTGATCTCGTTTCTCGCATTCATACTCAATTTTCCTCGTTCTCGGAGCCGCTTGCCGTTGCACACGTATGCCCCCCAACGCGCTCGTATGCACGACCATGAAACTCGATTCGTCGAGATTGCAAGCGATTCAGAGCCAATGCAATACAAGACACTCGGCGTTTCTAAATGTGTAATAAAAATGTCGCTGCGCCGAGCAAGCTCTTTCGTGCGGATTGCTCGCTCGGATATTTCCGAGGCGTGTCTGACCCACATTGACATTGAAAAGCACTTTATAAATTCGCACTATTCCCCTCCTCACGGTCTTCCTTTGCCGAACTGCAATAATCTCGTACGCTAAGTAAAAAAAAGTGCTATCGATGCGTGAAAAAAGGAAATCAAATTTTCGAAATAAAAAAAAAATCCGCGACAAACAGGAGCAACGCTTCCACAAAGTTTTCTCGCACGACGAGGCCCCCCCCCCCCCCCCCCGTAAATTGAATACCATCGGAGAGGCGCGAATAACCCGTCGAATCGCGCGCCGGGGTGGGAAAGACGAATGGGGCTCTCTCGGTTCGGCGTAAACCGGAAAAAGTTTGTTGTATACTGGAATAGATAGGAATAGAAGGGACGATATTGGATGAGAGCCGAAAAAAAAAGAGAGGAGAACGTCAGATACAGTTACGCTCGCGTATCACTGAGGAAGCGAGACTCGCGAGAGAGTTTCTTTCGCCCGCGCTTGCAGGTGGAATTCGTTGTCGTCGTCGACGTCTACGACGAAAAGTTTCGTCGTACGATATGCGCATAATCTATACGGAAAATATAAATCTTATCAAAGCCCTTTTGCCACCTCGCGTCGTTCGCGACGTCGTCAGGCCGGGCTTTTTCCTCGCCGGCGGCATCGCTATCTCTCCTGTCTGTCCAACACTTTCTTTTTCCCCTTACCGGCCGCACTCGCGTTTTCGCCGGCGCGTCTTCATGGATCCTTCGGCCCGAGACAATCGCTATTCGCTTTCCAGGACAAAACCGAGCGACGTCTCTGCTTGTTATTCCCCGCGAGACACGGGAGATAAACTTTTGCGCGCGGTAATCCTCGCATTATAGAATGACAAATGGGAGAGAAAAATCGCACGCTCGGTCCGGAAGAGACGAGAGGGCTAAGCGAGATGCACGGTCCTCCTTGCCCCTCTTTTTTTTTTTTTTTCCAGAAGATTATTTGTTATATCGACGAAACACAACATCCGCAGTCTCGCCGTTCTCCACTCTCGCGAATACATAATTTTCCCCGCAAGCCATAACAAGTGCCACGAACAAGTTTGCACTTTGTTGAGCAAGCCAGAAGAGAGCCGTATCCTCCGGTATATCCTTCTCTCCTCTTGTACCGCCCCAACCGCCTGGGAAAACTTGTTCCGCGCGTGCGACGCCGGGCGAGAAGCTAACTCAATTTCGCGATGCAGGTCTCGTCCGACGTGGGCGTCGTGCTTTTGACCTTTTTTTTTCTCGGCCTTCCTTTTTTTTCGCCACGGTGCAGTCTGTCTACAGCTTCCTTTTCGGGTTTTTTTTTCTACTTTCTTTCTTTTTTCCAGTTCATTTTCTCTGTAGGTCTCGTTGGCTACGAGAAAGGGCTTCATCCCCCGACTTTCAATGCCCGTGCGTCATGATTATGCGAATTATGGTGGCATAAATTACCGTCGAAAAACACGCGAGAGTCGCGTGTTGGAGCGGAGGTTATAAAGTATATGTATTGCGCACGTACGTTTGAGCATCGGCGGAGAACAGTAAAGCGTGGAAAGAATTGCGAAACTTGACCCAGGGCCGGGCTGATCGATAGGACATTTTTCTTTTTTTTTTTATTGTCAATCTTCAATATGTTTATTTAATTTGTGTTTGACATAAGAGGAACTTTAGATCAATAATACAGTCATTGGCAAATCAGAACCATTCCCTATAATATTTATAACCGAGAGTTTCAGAGAACTTCTTTCGTTCTGCTCTACACGAGAGTTCGAGTTAAAACGGGCGTTTTATTAGAGACTGTTAAAAGTGAGATTTTGAGCGAATTTCGAATACTTTTCAATGGGGAAAATTGAAAAAAAAATTAATGATTCAGAAGATTTTGCAAATTGACTTTGTAGAATGAAAATACCAAAAATGTATCAACAAATCAGGCGAAAGAAAAATCGTTCGGCGCAAAGAATTTCTTTGCGCAGAAATTCATCTGTTATTATTTCTAAAAGAATATAAATTTCTTCGGCATTTTTCCAAATCGTCTAACTACATATACCTTTTTCTAATGAATGCAAAGTCCCTAATTTTGAGTCCTATTTCGGAGTAACACTGCGCATTAAAAATTGTATGAATTAGTCACTGCGAAAAAGAATCATGTTTCCAGATGGCTCGGTGAACAATGTTTTTTTAACTAATTACTAACTTACTAATTACTTTTAACTTATTTAAAAATTATTGTTGACAAGTCTTTGCAATTATAATTATGCAAAATTAATGTTCTTTCTATCTTCTGTATGGTTACGTTCTTCAGATTTTTGTAATAATGCGGGAACATCC
This sequence comes from Ischnus inquisitorius, assembly GCA_963924025.1. Classification (NCBI taxonomy): domain Eukaryota; kingdom Metazoa; phylum Arthropoda; class Insecta; order Hymenoptera; family Ichneumonidae; genus Ischnus; species Ischnus inquisitorius. The sequence goes on along the minus strand of OZ001249.1, from coordinate 16,557,007 downwards.
GGTTTTTTTAATCGAAATTATAAACGAATACCTTGGTAAATTATTTTTCTGATGAAAATTGTTCAAACGAAACTGCCGTTACGGGCGTCAGAGTAAGATGACTTTCTTGAAACGCCTCGGCACAGTTATCACGATTTTGGACCGCGGGATGATCAAAAATGGAATAATTAAAGACATTCTTAAAATCTAGCATTTAAGCATTGAGCCATGAAGATATTTTGTTCTTTAAAAAATTGTAACAGTTGAAACTTACAGTTCGTTTTTTTTATACGTCGATCTTTGACCTATTAGATTCATTCAAAAAAAAAGTACTTGAGTACAAGATAAAAATCGTTCGTGGCGCAATGAAAAAGTATCCAACAATATCGCGTTAAAACTAAAAGTCAATCGTTCGAATCGTTTTCGAGATATATCGAAAGCCCACATCGAAAACGCTATTTCGGGGTATGGACGATCGAAGTTTGATGACGTTCAAAGTTTGATGAAGGCATCGGATGTTTGACCACTCCAAAACCGTTAAACTTCGTCAATTTTACGAGTTTGGAAATGAAATTTGTACACAATACCCTTAACACATTAAAGTTAGAGAATATGAAAAACAAAGAAAAACTCAACAAAAATTCAGTTAATTACCTACCCTTAAAAAAAATTAAATCCTTTTTTATTATGAGTAATTTGAATCTATAAAATACCTTTAACACATTGAACTTAGAGAATATTAAAGACAAAAAAAAACTAAACAAAAATTTAGTTAATTACCTACCCTTAAAAAAAAATAAAATCCTTTTTTTTTTACGAGAATTTTGAATCTCGCGCTGGCGAACATCAATGGGATAGAACAGTTAAACTATACGCCGTGCCGCGAGCAGTTGATAGTTGTCGATTTATTTCTATCGTTCTATATAATCAATGTGTTTCGCGGATCAGTTTGCCGAGTGCGGCAATAATTTTCATGTGTTCAATAACTCGGCAGCTTTAATCGCACATTGCACACTGGCACGACAGTTGCCCGGCGAATATGGTATTAAAACGGTTTAATGGTGTCTCACAAACTCCAACTCTCTCGGCACGAGGACCGAGAGCACCGGAGCCCGAAGACTATGCGTGTAACTGTTACTTATACACTGACGCATTATGCAGCAGCGATCAACCCGCGTTATCGCCGTTCTCAATGGCGTGCTGGCCCAGCAGAAATGGTGTAATGTAAACGGCAAAAGGTTTCCACGTGCAAATTCATACGCGTGCCCTGCGGCTCGCCTTTTGTGTATAGAGTATGAGCCGAGTTCTCTCATCTCTCTTCTAATTCTTCGCGCTACAGCTCGGTTGGCTTTTAGATTAAGGCAGTCCTTGCTGTACAGTCCGGTCAAACGTTGAATTTTCAAAGAATTTCCATCACTCAATCAAAGGGTTAAAAATCTGGGAAATTCAGACGTATCGAAGGTGGTGAGAAGATCGATTTTTGTATAATAATAAGGAAATGTTATTAACCAATAATATTCAACAATAAGTTAGCGACCTAACTTTATCTTGGAATTAATGTAATATGTTCATTTTTCTGAATGCGTAAACATTTTTTCAGAGTTTTTCTAAATTGCGATTTTATTCTTTTATTTATTAACATGTTTTTTCAATTTTGAACCACCCCGAAAGTTTCCGAATAGATGAAGGAGATTTGCAAATACAGCTTAGAATTTAAAAAAATCGAAATTTCGAACCAAATCTGAAAAAATGCATACGTATTCAGAAATATGAACAAATTACTTTCATTTAAAAAAACAAGTTAGGTTGCTTGTTGATTTGTCGAATGGTATTTTTTCATCAATTTGTTAACGACATTCTGGTATTATTATTATGCAAAATCTACTTCTTCAGAACCTCGCACATGCTAAAAAAAAAAAAAATTTCATCCCATTGAGAAGTGTTTGAAATTCTCTTCGAAACTCACGTTTAGCCGGACTGTACCGCAAGTGCTGCCTTAACATGAGAGTAATAGTCCGCGCGAGAGTGGTCGAAAGCTACGAGGAAACTCTCGGCTGAAATTTAACGATGATAAGGATTTAATGAGAATTTATTAAAAGAGTTAATAGATTCGCGTTACCGAATGTGGGACAAGCCGAATTTCGCGGTGAAGCTTTTAAAAAGCCGGCAAGAACGGTCACCAGTCACGGCCACACGTGAGTCCGACTTCTCTGTGTGAATGCATAGAATACCGGCGAGTTTTACAACTAATTGTAAACGATCGTTGGAACCGCGTTATACGCTAGTCTGTTCGAGGCAAGTAATTTCCTTCCCGTTCTCCGGGGTCTGACTCTGGTTCGTGACTCGACGGTTTTCAGTCTCAGCGACGACGAGGTTCTCGGTTCCACGCTGTGGCGACATACGCCACTCGTAATATGACCCTACGCGGTCATTTTCGCCATTTCTACCCACGACAAGATTGCCGAGAGCCCGAAGCGTTCAATCGAACGTGTCGCATCGACGAAAAACGCATCGTTTTTTCGCAGTTAAATCCAGATCGTAACTACCAACCGTATCTCATTCATTGAAGCAATTATAGAAGTTTCTACTTGATTACCGTCCGGTCGTGATGGAAGTTAAGACCAGACTTGCCTTTTTTAGGCTGTCGGATGTGCTAGCTCGATTTTTTTTAAGGACACTGCGGAAAAATACACTTTTCCGCACTAGTGTATAGAAATGTTAAAGAATCGAATTCGATATTCGCGATTTCTATCCACGACAAGATAGCCGAGAGCTCGAAGCGTTCAATGGAACGTGTCGCATCGACGAAAAACGCATCGTTTTTTCGCAGTAAAATCTAGATCGTTAACTATCCACCGTACCTCATTCATTGAAGCAATTATAGAAGTGTCTACTTGATGACCGTTCGGTCGTGATGGAAGTTAAGACCAGACTTGCCTTTTTAGGCGTTTCAGATCTGCTTGCTCGATTTTTTTTAAGAACACTGCGGAAAAGAACACTTTTCCGCACAAAGCGTTCAATCGAACGTGTCGCATAGACGAAAAAAGCATCGTTTTTTCGTAGTAAAATCCAGATCGTAAGTACCCGCCGTACCTCATTCATCGAAGCAATTATAGAAGTGTCTACTTGACGTTCAATCGTGATGAAACTTAAGACCAAACTTGCTTTTTCCAGGCGTTTCAGATGTGTTATCTCGGTTTTTGTCCAGGACACTGTAGTAGACTTTTCCGCACTTATTCGAGAAAACACCTGATTGAATGTTAAGAAAAGGTCGGAAAGTTGCTACAAGATTACGAATCGGACATGCAAACATGGCGCAAAGCAATCTATTAAAAAAAACACTCAAAACTTTATGCGAATCATGTCAAACCCCAATGTCGGTTGAACCCATTCTGCTTGAAAGTCGACAACACCGCGTCAATCGCGCATCGAAGTATATTCCGAATTCTTAAAGATTGGGTTCAGGACGTGAATACTACTGAGAATACACTCGATTCTTGGTTAAGATTCACAGTTCCGTACTAAACAGACAAAGCATTCATTGTAGAATATTTTAGTCGTTAAAAACCTTGTAGTTGCTGCGACTATAAATAAAGGAGAAAAAAATCTTTTCCGCACTGGTGTGTAAAAAAATCCTAAAATCGAATCCGATACATGTGCAAGAAAAATCAGTCTCTCTCGCACATAACGTGCGGTGCGACTGCTTTACTCCTACTTCTATCAAAAAATCCCAACAAATAAAACCTTTCTATGTGTAGCAATAGAACTCAGTGAATCCTTTTATCGATATCATTGAATGATGGAGGAATTTTTTTCGTTGCATTGAATCCTCAAAGTAGTATACGCTGCGCTGTAGAAATGCTGCTGTACGACCTGGCCCGGATTGCGACTATTCTAATGATTTGAAACATTCTGAACACATTTACATGAAAATCTCGATTTTTTTTTCATTTCAGAATCATATCAGAGTTGTCGGAATTGCGCTACTAGTTTGCATTAAAAAAATATAGACTGATTCTCTGATCACGAATATGCCGGGATTTTCTATTCCAGTTTATTAGAACAGTCGTAATTATGTTCCAGGTCGTAAAGCAGCATCTTATGATGCCGCTTTTACCACCTTAACGATTCAGTATTATCACAAAAAAATTCATGCATTATGTAATAATATCATTAAACATATTTACTCAGTTTCATTGCAATAAAGACAAAAGTTTTCATTTAAATAATGCATGATTATACACCCGAAGATGTGCGATATAAAAGCAACTCAGGCGATGGTTCATTTCGCAAAGGCAATTAAGAACAACGGCTCGAGATTTTATTCGGGGATCGGATATCGTTTATTCGCAACGACGCGAACGGCAAAGCAGAAATAATAAAAATGCAGCTGTTCGCTTCAGTAAACTTTAACGCTGTTCTCTGTTCAAAAGGAAAAAAATAATAAATAAACTTTTATTTACCTACACACTTCTACCGTCTGTAAAAATAAGATTTACTGGCTTAAGCAGTTTATTTCCACTTTTTATCCGGATTATCGCGTAATGTGTTGGCAAAAAATTGCAGTATCTGCTGCATATTTTTCTACTGCATTTATTTTCCTCGCAGCATATCCGCTCTGGAATGTTTTGAATATGATAAAGGAGAAAAATAAGATTTCATGTCGACTATAATACAAAATTCCGACATGTTGAGCAAGAAATAGTATAAAACGTTAATTAACGTTAGGGCAGTTGCAAAAGCGGTAAAACCACATTGAATGTAGTTGATTTTTAATTTTTTTGTCACATTTTTAACCTTCAGTGCGTTGAGAATATTTTGTACAAACTTCGTTTTCAAACTCGTGAAATTCGGAGAATTCAACGGCTTTGTAGCGGCCAAAGGGCCGAGTGCGTTCGCCCTTAACCAAATTTCAAACGCCATTATCCCGAAACAGCGTTTTCGATATCAATTTTCGAAATATCTGAAAAATGCTTTAACCGATCGCGCTCTAATTTTAACGCGATATTGTTGCATATTTTCTCTATTTTACCGGATGGGATTTTTTTGTAATCAAGTATTTTTTTGGAAACTACATCGAATAGGTAAAAAATGGACTTGAAAAACGAACTATAGGATTCGCTTACGTTCGACCGATTTTTGTAACAAAACCATTTAGCAAGTTATTTTTATATTCTTTCTAATAAAGCGAAATTTGGAAGTTTCATTAGAAGTATCATTAATTTTAGAGAAAAACAATCTTGATTTTTGCCGACTATTTCGTCCGTTTATTTATTTACCCGACCTTAAAATAATCCCGACGACGCCGGCTCGTTTGAGTGCGGTTTGACCTTTTCAGCCACGCAGGAGTGCAAGGCTTTTGTAAAATTATTTGGACCAACAATATGTTTAATTGATCAAATCTACTTTAGATGCAAACTCACAGTCAAAAGACAAAGGAATTTAATTTGGTGTTCCATCAAGCGCAGGTAAAACTATTGAGAGATTAACATATAAAAATTGGAGTGATAAGTTCTCTGCCGGTTCTCGTTTGTCTGCGTTCAGCGAAGTGGGCGTATTTCATTTCCGTGTTTGGTAGAGAAAAGCGTTACAATATTCACGGAATAACAAAGTGAAGCCGTTGGCTCTTGTTACAAGGACAGCCGGCACATGACATCCAAAAGACACTCCAACTCGCGTACGTAACTAGATTCATTTATATATACGGGGGAGACTGGGGCAATATGGACTACCGGGGCAAATTGGACCAGGCAAAGGCAACGTCAACACGAGACAAAATGGTCCATTCTAAGGACGAAAAAAAATCGGACCATCTTAGAAGAAATACAAATTTTACGGTCCTCTGCATGTATTTTCATTGAACTCATTTCGAAACATCACCGAATTGATAAACAAAATTACAACATTGATGATGTCCTTAAGTTGTCATTTTGTACAATCTATACATTTTGATTCTTCTGGTTCGCCAACAGCGTGTATATAAAAATTAGACATTTTTTTTTACAATAACAGACCGATACTGGAATGCCAACAATTCTGGAACTCGCGACGTGACCGTTTTTTAAGAAGATCCAACTATCCATCCGCCCTTGTAGGGAAAAAAAACATTAAAAAATACGTCATTTTGAGCCCCCTAAGTAGTGTTTTCCCCGCAGTAGTTTGAAAAGCCTGAATAACGAAATTCTCCATCTAATTCCATGGCCTATTTTCCCCGGAACTTTATCTATGATCTTTCTAAGCTTGAAATATTTCTTATGAATTTAAGGTGATGTGAAACGGCTTACTAACAGAAACTGTATAGAACGCCATTTCCAAACCATAAACATTTCAGAGAAAGAAGCCTGTGTTTCCTCGCGCAACAGATAGACTTGGAGAAAGACAATTTTCTTTTTACTGAAAAGTTCATGATTTCGAAAAGTCATTCAATGCAGTTTTTATTACCATCTGACCATAGGGTGGATGTGTGTTTAAAATCACCTTCACTTGGTAATAACCGGAATGTTCCTCAGACGGTCCGTTTTGCCCCGGCATCCCTCATATATGTAGGGGAGAGCGGGGCAAAATGGGACAGTAGAGCAAAACGGGACCGAAAATCGAAAGGCATCGGTGGGGCAGAATAGGACGTTCTAAAAATGTCGAAAATTGTATTTTTTCAACTTAGGTCTAAGCAAGTATGTATAATATAACAGTTTCGAAACCATTGAGGGTGTTGAACAAATATCGAATTTAAGGTCAGAAGTCTAGGACGGTCTAGGTCTAGTCTAGTCTAGGTCTAGACTAGTCTAGGAAGTCTAGGTCTAGGAAAATGGGACGATTCGAATTTATTTTGAATATGTAGTTTCCAGCATTCGGTACCTCATAATTTTTTCAATTTTTTTATTCTTCAAAGTCATAATAATATAATGAAGGGGCAAAAAAGGACACTGACAGGAAAACTAGGATGTGCAAGGCAGAATCGCTTGTTTCTCCGTTTATATTATTCATATATGTACACATTTTTTTTTACACACATAAGAAACACACACTATTATACTACATATCTATTTATACAAGTCGCGCGTATATTTGATTCTTTCCAATTCATCAACCCCAGCACAAGAGATGCGTGACCAGTCTTCACACTACTTTTTCAGTTCCGAACCATCGTGCGTCTCAAAAATGTCCTAGCCAATATTTCAGAGAAATTTAGATTGTCACATTTTGCCCCCGGCGATATTTTTTTCCGAAACTCCAAGACCCTTACAGTTCAAATTTTTTGGTGATTCGCAGTTATTCAAAGTCATAGATGTAATTGCCGCGGCGTTTCTCACTTGGCTGTCCCGTTTTGCCCCGGTCACCCCTATGCAGAGAAGAGCGGGGCGGAATGGTAAAGTGGTAAAATGGAGTCCCCTGTATGACAGAATTGGGGCGAAATGGGACAAGTGAAAGTTTTGCTGTTCCATTTTGCCCCTATCCCACTATGCCCTGGTCTCATTGTGCCCCAATACCATTCTGCCCCACCCTTCCCTATGTATATCTAGACTAGTTTTATACACACCGGAGTTAGAGCATCTCCAGCATCTGCCATTCTGTTTTTGCACCCGTCTATATGCCGGTATACGGCTTATTATCGGATGATAAACACAGCGAAGCGCGGAACTTGCGCACGGCTCGCACATTGGTTTCATCCCTTCGCTTCCCTCTCGTCTGTTAATTTGCATATTGCACTTTTCCAGGTTGACCCCGTGACGACCGCGCGCGCGCGCGCCCGGCAATAGAGTTTGTTCGCGCGTTGTGTCGCACCGGCTCGTCTCAAATTTCCATAATAACGAGACTGCACCGTCGTTGGACTGCTTCATATTATTATGTTTCACGTAGTCTGTAATCCGAATCCTGTCGTCCCTCGAGCTTCGTTGAAATTTTTTTTTTTTCTCCATTTTCCGATTTTGTTTTTTTTTTATTCACAAACTTTGCATCGACAAATGACATTTCGCGAAACAAATGGGATGAAAATTTCGTGACGCGCGAGATATAACGAAATAATGAGAAATCGCATACGCATAAAACTACAATAACGTCGATACGCGCATTGTTTCATTAACGCTTCGGAATTTCATCGGGTTCGGTGGGGATTCTCGTGATAAATTAATTACGAAATATGGTTAATGGGAAATTATGTATCGTTCAAGCGCAATACATAATTCACGCTGATTACGAAGCACGCTTGTGGGATAGCGAGAGATCGAGAATTCTCAACGAATCCGGTTCGCCATGTGCGTCGACGGGGATCGATGCTGAGAATAGCCACGGTGGTAAATGAGTTATTTGCCACAGTGGAGTTCGGGGTACTTCTGCGCTCGCGAACGTTTCTACGCACGTGTGTGAACGCCGATATTGTTTTCAATTAAATTGGCTAAATAATAACCCCCGCCGTGTGTACGCTCGTACGGTCGTATACATGCGGCTCTCGGGGGATATTTCGAGGGGTATTCCGCGCAAATTAAATAATGCTCTACCGGCGCCTGTTCGCGGTAGGATCGAACGTCATAACTGGCGCGGAAGTAAGGGTTTATCGTCGTGTATAAAACGGATTGTCATAACAACCGCGGACTAAATACACGTCTAAATCCTAATTCGTTGAGCGAATCAACCGCTTGACGGTCGATAGACAAATCGCCTTCGTTGATTATCAACGATTCACTATCGCGAAACGCTTTTGTCAGAGAGTACACTCAAAAAAACATGGTTAAAAAAAAGCAATTTTTACTATAAAAAATATTTCCCTGGCGGCACGTCTATACTTTGTAGTTATCGCGGTACCTTCACTCGGAAAACAGTTTAGTAAGTCCTACCATAGAAATTTGGTCAAGACAATTTGGTTTTACGGAACCTGGCTTTAGTTTTGTGAAACGCGGCAAGTCCCTCAATGAAACTAATATATAGTTTCTGACTAATTTTATTTAGTAAGAATTTCGTTCCTAATATCGTAGACGCTACAGAATTAGATCGATAATGGTAATGATATAATCACGAGTTTGTAAATGTGCGTCTATACGGTTGAATACTGTACATTTTCGGCGGAATATCGTGTACCGAAGCTGTTATGACGGTGTTTGTAGCGATTTAATATTTGTTCGTTGGTGTGTTTGTGCTAATTCGGCGTCCGTGTTTTCTATTGTTGTCGTTCAGTATCGACCGTGTATCTGTGTCGTGTACATCGTGCGCATAGATCTTGAATTTTGGAATTTTGTCCGAGGGAGATTTTGACTAAGAGAATTTTGTCCGGGTGTTATTCGGATGCGATCACGCCTTTCTTTCAGAGGGCAATTTTTCCCGGACGAATCATGGCCAGGGTGATTTTTTGTCCGAGGGATATTTCGACCCGGAAAATTTTGGCCAGGGGAGTTTAGGTCAGGAGATTTAGGCTTAGAACCATTGTAGACGAAATTAAGTCAATCAAACAGCATACATTGGATTGATACAGCCTAATATTACCCATTAATTTCGATATTCATATTCCGATGGCAGCTCCAATAACCACGTTTTATTGAATTAATCGCGATTTTGATTGGTTCAACGTCATTCTTCTTTCGGTGATATAATACACAAAGAAACTAGAAAAACATTTCTCTCTCGAACAATTCGTGGATTAGGTCCAAAATTAATTTTTTTTACTAACTCCCAAATGTTCCTCGAAAATGTACAATTCTGTAGGGGAGAGCGGGGCAAAATGGTACGAAATGGTAAAATAAAGTCCCCTGTATGATAGAATTAGGGCAACATGGGATAAGAGAAAGTCCCATCGAAGTAGATTTTTTGCTGACCCATTTTGCCCCAATACCATTCTGCCCTGGTCCCATTGTGCGTAAATACCATTTTGCCCCGGTATGCCGTTTTGCCCCGCTCTCCCCTACTTTCAATCGCAAAAAACCTTCATTATCGTCATAATCAATCGAGTACTTTAATTCGTCACCGCGACAGAATAACTGATTGAAGTTAACCGCATTTCGCTTGTTTCACTATGTTTCGCGTTGTTTCCATTCATCGGCCGAGCTCTCGCGGCTACGCGTTGAAACTTCCGAAGCGACAAGTCCGTAGGCGAATGGAATTAAATGTTTAATGCTGTCGAATAATTAACTCCGTCAACGGACCCCGGCCCTTCCCTCGCGGTCCGTTGTCTCTCGGTCGCGTTCGCGTCGGATTTGCATCCGATTCCATTTGCGCGGAAAGTCGGTTCAACCTTAATGCGACGGCCGACTCGACACGAAGAGACATCATGCGCAATGGTTATAAATTATGAAACACAATTTCGCGGCACGAAGACCTTTCGCATCGTAAGGACAACGAGAGAGCCGGCGAGCGAACAATTTTCTTAAAGAGAACAACCGCGTTCTCTCCGCACTGCGGAATCGTAAGAATAAAGTTCCGTGCGCGGTCCGCGAGTCTCGGGGACTCGGAGAGAATCGGGTCGTGTTATGCAAATTGGAATGTGGCACAAGAATGATAACAGAACCGACCCGATAAGAGATCCATAACGAGAAATCACGCGTGCGTCACGCCCAGGTGGAGCGGCCCGAGCGCGCGTGCCTCGATCGTAAACGGAGTCCACCTCTGCGTGTCGCCGCGTTGTACTCCGCTCCGGGCCGACCTGAACCATTCAAGTTTAATGGCAAACCCCGCGTTTTCGTAATCAGGGCATTTTTAATCGCTGGTTGCCGCGAGCGGCTCCATTCCGCTTTTGGCTCTCGCCGCAGCCGACCGAAGTGACTGAGTAACGACGCGGCTTTTTTTCCTTTCATTCCCTTTCGAGGATCCCGCGGCATAAGCGGAGAATCGGAGAGGCATCCTGGAAACTCGAGCATAGCGTTTGAATAATAAGCTTCCGAGGGCTCGAGTGCGCGCGCCCAAGGAGAATCCAACCGGGGAGTTCGGTGCGTAATTAATATTCCCCGCTCGTGTGCGTCACGCCGCGGACGAAACGCCCCCCGGAGGTCGTACATGCACTTTTGAAAACAGCCAGTGGAAAAACGCGGCAGCTTCGCCGCGACCCCGTGTCTTTTAACGCTTCGAAACTGCGGCAGCTGCAGAGCCGCACGGGAGGTTCTCAGGAGAGACGGAGAAAAGGGTGGGTTTGAGAAAAAAGAAAATAGGAAAAAAGAAGAATACACGAGGCGAGGTGGAAAGGAACATTATCCTGTTTTCTCCGCAGGCAAAACAGCGAGGGGTGAATGATGATGGAGACAATGGAGAACGCTGCTTTTATACCGCGCCAGCTTTTGAATTGAAGGAGAAACGAAAACGTCTCGCGCGCGAGGATATCGCCGAGGTCGAGCGGGCCAACGAAAAACCAATGCAAAACCGGTTGATGCTGGGGCGCGGGAAGCTCATTGAATTCGCTGAAAGCTGCTAACCCCCCCCGTAGTCCCCACCCCGACCCACTGTCGTGGCTAATGTCTCAAGACTCTCTACGACCCTTGGGTATAATTAGCGCTAAAAGATGTGTACAGTCATCTGGCTCGTACATTAATTCCCGTGTCGTTTGCATTTGTCGCACGCGGTACCATCAACCCGACGTTTTCCACTACGGGGCCCCGCAAACGAGCGAAAATACGGTTGTATACGCGTCGGGGAATGGATCACGGATGTTATAATCGTGTGAATTTTAACACCGGGCGGAAAACAATTTTCCAACGTGATACGAGATTATTGTGGCGGATCGCGATCGAAAAACTCCGGTTTAATGGTGGGCGATGTACGTAAAATTCAAGTAGGGGAGACCGGGGGAAAATGGCACAGCTAAACGAGAAACGCCGCCGCAACTATATCTATGACTTTGAATTACCGGGAATCACTAAAGAATTTGTACTATAAGGTCACTCTTGGAGTTTCAGAAAAAAATATCGCCGGGGGCAAAATGGACCAATCTCAAATTTCTCTGACATTATTAGCCGGTTTATTTGTTTCAAGCGCTCACGCGGGATACAAATCATGAATATATCTGACTATAATTGGGCGCATGCGCGTTAATCCAATCATCTTAAACAACAGGACCTTGTTTTTACGGTAGTCAATAAACTGTTACTGTCGAAGTGCCAATTTGGTCAGTGAACTGAAGTGACTGAAGTGTGGAGGCTGGACACACGTCTTTTTTGCTGGGGTTCTCGAAATTGAAAAAATTAAATATACGTGCCACTTGTGTAAATAGTTGTGGCGTATAATAGTGTGCGATTCTTATGTGTATTGAAAAAAACGTGTACATATATGAACAATATAAACGAAGAAAAAGGCGATTCGACCTTGCACATCTTAGTTTTTCTGTCGGTATCCGTTTTTGTCCCTTCATTATGCAATAATTTTGAAAAATTGAAGAATTAAAAAAATTATGAGGTACCGAATACCGGGAACTACGCATTTAAAATGATTTCCAATTGTCCCATTTTGCCCCGCTCGATACTTCTGACCTTCAATTCGATATTTATTCAAACACTCTCAATGGTTTCAAAAGTGCTAAATTATGGATACTTAATTTGACCTGCGTTGTAAAAATACAATTTTTAACATTTTCCGAACGTCCCATTTTGCTCCGCTTTCTTCTACCAAATCCAAATATAACAAAAGTACTTGAAATATCGAGTACTTTCATTTACTCCATGTAGCGGAGAGCGGGGCAGAATCGTATGAAATGGTAAAATAAAGTCCCCTGTATGATAGAATTGGGGGAAAACGGGACAAAAGAAAGACCCATCGAAGTCGATTTTTTTTTGCTGTCCCATTTTTGCCCCAATACCATTGTGTCCTCGTCCCATTGTGTCCCAATACGATTTTGCCCCGACATGCCGCTCTGTCCCGCTTTCCCCTACTTCGCAAATCCTTTTCCAAGTGCTTTTTACAGTTATGGTCTCAGCGTTGTTATAACGAAGTCTTGTCGAAAACTTCTTCGCTGAGAATACTTTGCGTAAAAATGCTTGAAAAATACTTGTACTCAAAAAAATGAATCAAACGATGCTAATGTTGATAATCAACCTCTCAAATTAATTTCTTACGGGGTCTGTCTTGTACCGTAACATTCTGATGGTTTTCTTCATTTTTGTCTCCGAACCATGTGGACATGATATCTCGAGAACCGCACGCTAAATCCTTTTTAATGTTACACAAAATACGCTGTCGCACATTTAGGTGTTTTTGACGATGTTTAAAAACAAGCATTATTTTTTTCATAATTTTGCAAAAATGACCACATGTTTGCAAATATTTCGAAATAAAAAAAATATATGTAAAAAAATCAGCGCCTGTTAAAGTTTTGTAATATCTATTTTTAATTGGCGTCGAGACGCTGCCGCGTCTCTTGATCGACTCGAATAACTCGTGCACTGAAAAAAAAGCCCACCATTTCCAATAACATGAATCATTGGCGGCTGCCAAAAACATATGTTGTTATTTTATCTTCATTTTAATTGTTATAATTGCAAAGAACCTTGAAAGAACGACACATTTTTTCGTGCTTTTCTCTGCTATTGGTTCCATTTAATATGAGACAGTAAGAATCAGAATGAAATTGACATAACAACATATGACTTCACCAACACGCAATAGTATATATAATTGAATTCGAAACACCTTTTTTCCAGTGTTGCATTCTTTTGTTTCAAGAAGACCGTTCCAATCGGAAAGTCTCCCCAGCCGAACGAAAAAAAGATCTTTTGTTGGCTTTTTTTGTTATTTCTAGACCATTTTTAGAGCCCGATAAAAAATTCAGTGATCTCGTCCTACAATTTATGAGAAAAAAAATCAAAATTCGACTCTTTTTCGAGGCGGCAGGTTGAGCCCCTTAACCAAAATAATCGAGAATTCACGGGATTTCACGCGCGGAAGCTTCTAGAGATAGCGATTCTACAGTCGCAGATGAAATGGTCTGTAATTACACCGCGGATAATGTCAAGGGACTTGATAAACCCGCACACGCGGCCGCGAATTACAAAGTTAAACTCGGAAGTTTGTTGCATTGTGTTTGTTACTCGGTTATTGAAGTCCGCATCTCGGAAACTTACGATCTGTGTCATGGGTTATTAACATCTAATGGATGGTCCAAGTTATTTTTTTTTTCAATCTTTTGCGATGTCGGCGCTAGTGAAAAGTTGAGGAAAACCGAGCCGGGCGACTCTCGATGGGAGACTTCTCCGTGTATTCCCGTTCTATATACGCTCACGGGACACGGGAAGAGTCACGGACTTTCCGAAAACTTCATTTCTCTCGCGACGCTCTCGGAATGAAACGTTTCTGCAGAGAGAAAAAGCAACGGTCCCGGCGCCATTGCGAAGAAAAATCGTCGAAAAATCGAAGAACGTCGAGGTGACAAAAGTTCGAAAAGCACTTACCGGGAGTGACATTGGGAAAGGGTTGTCCGGGCAACGACGGTGGATGCTCGTCCTCCGGCGAGCGTTCCGAGGCGTATCCCTGATCCTGCGGTTCGCCGCCCGCGAGTCTGCTGAGCTTCAGATCGACGATGCGGTCGAATTGACGATGTTTCATCAACTCGCAGTCCGGCTTGTGCATCACCTTTATCAACAGATCACCGTCCGGACGCTCGACCGCGCGATTCGGTCGGGTCTCGAAACTCTGTCTCAGAACCGCGCCCTTGGACTCGTCGGTGCGCCTTTTCGGCAATGCACCAACGAGATCCAGATCGGCACCTCGATGACACTTGCTGTTCGACGTGCGGCCAATCGTTCCGTATCTCTTGCCGGTCGCGTCACCGTCGACCACGTCGACGCTCTGATTCTTCCGAACGAGATCGAAGTTTCCGTGCTTGCATCTCACCAGATCGAGATCCGCGCCGTCCTGATATCTGGAAATGTTGAGAGGAAAATTAGCGTCGAAGACGAAGTTGGCCTCGAAATATCTTTCGCAATTCATAGGCAATCCAAACAACTCCGCGTTGATGTGAGAAAATTATTGTATAACTTTCAATACACGGAAGATTTCAAAATTTCATTGAAATTGAAGAAAAAATCAAAATTTAAATTCAAAATTTCATATTTTTAAACATTTTTGATTCCACCAGCTCGAACGGTTAGGAATATTTTAAGCTTTACAGAATCGAAAAATTCGAAAAATTGTTGAAGTTACAGCGTTTGGAGCGTGAAAACTTTTGTGTTCTTAAAAGCAGGCAAGTAGCGGCGGTGACCGGCCGCGCTATATGAAGACAGGTGCGCTAGATCGGCATCTTTAAAGCCTTTTTTTCACGATTCACTTGTTTGAACCTTGCGAAAGCTCTAACTCTCGAACGAAGGTTTGGATCGCTTTGACATTTTTACAACATATTCTTGATATCATCACCGATCGTGTGAACCACAGAAACGAATATTTTAATGACGCAAAAAAAATATAAAAAATAAAATACTGACAGCAAATGGAATAAAAAAATTTCAAGGTTCGAATTTTTATTATAATAATTTTTTTAAATAATATTGTCGGTTCACACTGAAGATACATTCATTATGCAATTATAAATTTGTTTTTTTTTTTTAGACACCCACATCGATGCCGAGAACTTTCGCGCGCAAAAAACAATACGTTGCTTTATTATGTAATATCTCTGTTATTTGTTAATATTTCTGTTTTTTTTACATATACTTAACCATGTGCATGGATTATTTGTAAAAAAAATGTTGTCAATATATGCGTCATTTTTTTTCAACCGCGTCTAGAAAAGTACCTTCGAAAATCGGCGAAATCGCGTATATACGCCTTAAGAAGAAAATTCGGGTCGGAGACGAAGTTTACCTCGAAATATCTTTCAGAATTCGCAGGCAATCCATAAAACTGCGCATTGACATAAGAAAATTATTGTGTATCTTTTAAAAGCTCAGAAGAACTTTATTCTACGAAGGTTTCGAGATTCGTCCGCGAATTCCAGGGCCTTAATTATCCCCGAGCCACACTCGGCGAAACGAGCACTAACCGTTGAAACTTTCTGTTTTCTTTTTTTCGTACACTTTTTCGAACGTCAATCGACGGTAATGAAGAGAGTTCCTTTTTTTTTAACGAACGGAATCTCAGCGTGGAAAACTTTTAACAACGATCTGAAATATTCAACTTGTATAAATTCAGCTTCGTTCCACTAAGTGCATTCTCGAGCAGTCTCGAAGCAGCATGGAATCGATCCGATTTTAATGAGTAACTTTTTGTTTCCATTTGTTGAATGAAAAATGCATGACACAAATTGATACTTTACTTTGTTCTTCTCTACCTCGCAGTCGTGAAACAATTTAAACTACTTGATCATTTTGAGAGGAGCAGCGAGGTTCGCTCGACAGAAATTCAGTCACTTTGCATAGTTTATAAAAGAAGCTAAGACGAAATGTAAACTGTTATTCTTGCGCAGAGAATGTATGTCAACGTTACCAAGTGGGAAGATACGTTAAAATCGTTTATATTATCGAAATATATTAAAAAAATATGGTTTGGAGAAAAATTCGCAAAATAATAGGCAAAAAAAAATTCTGTCGATTGTTGACACAACATTTTTTAAAAAGGTATTTTGCATATTTTCTGGAGTTGACTTTATTGACTTGACTCCTGTTTAAAGCGCATAAAAATACATAAAAGAACACTCGAGATATCGTGGTAAAACTGCCGAAAAGTACTGTTTTGAGAAAATATCCGACTCAATTTTCCGATTTTGTAATACACGTGATGACAAAGTATTTTCGAAGGACCATACATGGAATTATTTTTGTCCCAATTTTAAATATTTTCAACTTCCGTGGTCCCTTTAAGTGATACAAACAATATGAAAAGAAAAAGGCGCAAAAATGTTGGCTTTAAAAGAATAAACTTAATTTTTATTATAAGAGAAAAACGCTATTTCCATTACCCATGGACGGCCCATGGATAAGATAAACGGAGGATTTTTGGACATACCTCCATGGATCACCTTCCAACGAATCCTGTGATCGATGTTTCACAAGATCCAAAGTCCCGGTGGGCCCCGTATCAGAAAAATGTACACCCAAAGTTCGTTTCTTGTGAGGCAAAGTTCCACCGAGATTGCCGACCATCGTATCCGATAACACGTTGTTGTTCTCCCTCGTGTCTTCATCCTCTAGAATTTCTTTGTCGTCCAGGTGATTCGGCAACGAGCCACAGATCTTGTACCTGAGAACAAAGATTTTTCCCCCAAAGAGAAAAAAAAATTAGTCGACTGCTGCAGAATATTTTTTGTAAGAGATTTTTTAAAGTATGCTTTTACTGCATACTTTAAAAAATCTCTCCCCGATTAACCCCGAGCTTCTCGGGACCGAAGAGGAAAAGCGAAATCGCGGTCAATCTGATCTGAATAGTTGAATAGAGTGAAACTTGGTTTTACTAATTCCGATTATGATTTAGTACAACTTTTATTTAGGGCAGAAGTACCGGTTTTGGCCACCAAATTTGACTTTTGGTCCATTTTAGACCACCAAGTTTGACTTTTAGTCCATTTTAGGTCACCAAGTTTGACTTTTGGTCGATTTGAGGCCACCAAGTTAGATATTACAGAACTCTTGATAAAATCAAATTGCGGCGATAGCGCTTTGATCCATTAACCTATTTCTGCAAATACTTCCAAAGTATTGAAATCGAAATGTAGGCAAATAACAATTCGATAGCTATTTTTCGTGAAAATGTCCACACCCTATAAATCTACCCTAACTGATGAATAATATAAACCAGTATGTAAAACGTTCGGTTACTTTTTTAAAGTAATCGTCCTTTATAAGGTAATCAGTTGGTTTTTTTTTTAACCTGCTTCGGTTATTGTCTATCAAAAGTTCCACTTGCTCGAAAGCTAGATTGGTTTTAATTCCGCTTTCGTATTTCTCGTCACGGCGTCACAGTTCCACAAAGATAATGCCGCACTTCACGAGTCCGCGGCGAGGGATTCAAACATTCGTTTATTTCTTTCAGTTTTTTTTTTTTTTTTTTTTTTTTTTTTCAAAAACAAAAGATGTTTCCCCGCTTGGCGAATCCGTTGTGTTTTCTTTAATACCGGGAGAGCTTATGTAAATGAAATCAAGACAGCGAGCGCAAGTCAACCTTTTAATTCCGTCTTGCGTCTCGTTTCTCCGAGACTCGCTGGATTTCCGCCTGGCAGAAGGGGATGTTTAATGGGCGAGCGAGCGACACACTCGGCTCCGTTGCAACCAACATTTTTCATCGTGATTTCCCAACGAAACGCCCAGTGATTTTCCACCGCGCTTCACGCGCCTATCATTAATAATTCTCAAACGATTTTTCTAAAAATACAAAAAATTAAATAAAAGCACCAAATTTTTTTGAAAAAAAAAAATCGTAACAAATTTTTTTTTTTTTTTCCGGTAACAACGCCTGTTAATCGAACGCGCAATACTCTCTAAGCCAATCTTTCTCGATTCTCTATCGATCTTCACGCTCAAGCGAAAGAGAAGCGCGCTGCTCGAAACGAGCCGTTCTCGCTCTATATTTCCCTCGGACAATTTCCCCGGACAACAATTTACACTCCACTTGACGTACGTCCCTCGATATTGCCATCGAGCTTGTGAATTATCGCACGGACGCTCTCCCTCTTCCGTGTTCGATATACCACCTCGCAGTAGTTATATGCGCTGTCTATATTTATATATACATTAACGTTTGTCTCTGTGTATACACGTATATTATACCTATACACATAAAGGGGGGAATTGATGCGCGAATTTCATCGAGTATAGACAAACATTGAGTTCCGGATGACGGTGAACGCCCGACGGCAAGTACCAAATGACGCCCGAGGCCAGTCGATTAATTATCAGAATTTCCAATGTTTTGACCGAGCGAAATCGGTCGTCGATGCGATTATGAGCGATTTTCGAAATATTACCGAAGAATCATTTGACCCGATTAACTCGGAGAATCAACACCGCAGAGTCGATGGATGACGGCTTCATGAACGATTAATTCGATCGGAAACAACGACGAAAAAAATATGTAAATTCGATGATGATGGCGTTGAAAAGAAAATAAAGAACTAAAATGTACGAATTTAATTCGCATTATTTTTTTAAGCTTTAATGTAATTTCAAAAATTCAAGTCGTTGTGTTAAAAGTAATTTTTTTATGAATTTACGAAAACGGTGTAAAATTTTTATTGGATATGTAACGACAAAACTCAAAATGAACATGGAGAATTCATTAATTTACGTGTCGTCTAAATTCTAATATGATAACTCAAGACGTTCACGAATCATAAGGCTTTTTTTTTTATTTCCTTTTTGGAATTTGGATTTTTTGGATAGGGCTTTGTCGCAAACATCCACATCCAGAATTTTTACTATGGCCATGAACAAAATCGAAGTTGCATCAAATTGAAACGATTGTATCTATCGTTACGAAATTAGTTAAAAAAATAAATAAATAATGAAATGAGAATAAAATAATGATAAATAATTTAATAATTTTTAAGACAAATTCAATAGTAATAATCGATGTACATCGATATGTTTAGTTCGATGTCTTGAAAATTGCATAGTAACGTGTTATGAGACATTTTTTAAATAAATTTGGAAATCGTGTAAGAATTTAACGACTGTAACGATAAAAAAAACTACGACAAAAACTAAAAATTGTTCTCAGTTACAACATATTTCAAACTGGTCACACTCTTATCCATAATTTTTTTTTCAGAATGTTAATTTCCGGCTATTATGAAATATTGTTAACGCGTTTTCGCTGCGATCTCGGAAAAAATGATTTTTCACGAGAACAAAACTTCCTGCGCAAGGAGGCAAAGAACGATTCAACTCGAAGAATCGGGAAAAATCGTGAAGCCGATGAGGCGCGTTATTAAGCGAATTTTATGCAAAATTGCTCGCCGAGGGTCCGGATACATTCGGAGAGGAAAATAGTCTACCACGTCGGCGAAGCCGAGATTATTCCGGAAAGTCGAGTGAGGACTACGAGAATTAAGCGATCGAACGTGAGATCAGGGGAGAGATGAGGGGAGCGAAAGAGAAGGCAAGGGTGAGGCACGTCCGGGCGGAAAATTCTCGCGAACGGCGTGGAACTACGAGGGCGCAGGGGATAAGTGCCGGCCGAAGAACCACCTATCCCCGATACCTCCCCCTACAGAAAAAGGTCAAGTGCGTATTATTTGCCCAGCCACGAAATCTATTCTGTCTTGACCTTTGATTCCGCAAAACGACGCGAACCAGATGCTGCCGATGACTTTCCCGAACGACGATGGGAAACGAACGTTTTCTGGCATTCCCGACAGAAACGATTCCCCCTTGCCCTTCTTGCCCTTTGCCTTTTTTAGCCATATTCATTATACATATTTGTCTTCGGAAATTCATTCCGCTAAAGTACATTTTTATTAGATTTATATATTTTTTTTTTTACTTGGCTAATATGATTTTTTCTTTTTTTAATTACCAAAAAATGATTTGCAAACTATTTTTAAATAACTTGGTGTCCTTTTTTACATTTTTTTGCAGAAAAATGTGTGTGTTTTTTTTTCTTGCTGGAATTATTACACTATTAGCAATTCCTTGTTGTTTAGTTTGATTGCATTTCGTTTTTTTATCGTAAAGACAAGATTCTTTAAACATTTTATTGCGTTTCTAACGAAGCTCGGGCTGATCAGTCTGAGGAAATGTTAGATTTATAATGAATTGAGAGCGAATTTCAAGCGTTTTCCAATGGGATGGAAATCAGAATAAAATCAAGCACATGGAAGGTGTTCGAAATATTCATTTTGCTTGATAACAATTCCAAAAATGTAATAACAAATTGATAAGAAAAAAACTTGTTAAACAAATTATTCGGCAACCTAATTTTTTTTTTACGAAATGATTTGTTATTACTCTAAATATGGATGAATTTCTTCAAATTTGTTGCAAATTGCATTTTTATAAATTGGTTGAGCTGTATTCGCGCATCTACTGGACGAATCATTCGGAAACTTCGTGAGAACAACGGGCGATCTTATGACAAACATATCCAAAAAACGTGATTTTCCACCCATTTTTCAAAAATAAAAAAAAAATATTCAAAGTCGAGAAAAAAATTCTAAAAAAATTCATACGTATTACGAAAAAGTAAAAAATAATTCTTATTGGGAAAAAAGTGAGGTCGCTGTATAATTTGTTGAACAATTTTTTTTCATCGATTTTTTTGTATCTCTTTTGAATTATTATTGGGCAAAATCAATTTTTCTAACACTTTTCATATGCTTAAATTTTTTTCAAGTTTTTATCCCATTGTAAAACGCTCGGAATTCTCTCTGAACTTTCTGTGAATCTCACATTTCCTCGGACTGCACCGCTCGGACTACCTTAAGAGGCTTAAACCGGAATTGCATTCTTTCCTATTTCTAAGATACTCAAAAATAAAGTTCGACTCACCTTTCCCGTTGAGAGCTCGAACAGGGCACGAGAATCTTGCCAACATGATTAAGTTTTCCTTTGGGATCGCAAAGATTACCGGACGATTGAGTTCTGCGTCCGGTTAGGCCTTTGCCGTTGTGTCTACTCAAGTTCGAACCCATTTCGTTCTCGTTTTCCTCGTTCGGCTGCTGCTCCTGCGGCTGCTCTATCGACTCGTTTCGTTCACTTCGTTTATTCTCGTTCACGCCATTTCGCGGGCTGTTCTCCTTATTCGGGTAGTCGAAATACTTGCTTATATCCTTGGCATTGATCTTGCAATTGGCCGGTATCGGCGGCGCGGGATGCCGAGGACGTTTCTGTCCCGTTACGTTTTGCAATTGGGGACGACGAAAGATCAAATTGCTCGTATCGTTGTTAACGAGCAGTCGTTGCACCGCCCAATCGTCGTCGCCCACGACCCCCGGGGACACGGTTACCAATTCTTCACCTGTAACATCAATTTAAAAAAGTCATCAATCGATTGTCCGACGAAAAAAAAACCGCTCTTACATTTTCACAAAATAACTGGAAAAATCTCCATTCACATAAGGTACGGAGATATTTTAATCCAGGTAACTGAGTAGGTTTTTTGTTATTTTTTACTTCCACAAGAAGCTTTGTTTTGGTGACAATTTTTTCGAGATTTTCATGCTAACGTGGTAAGAATGTTATAAAACATCCAAAAAAGACATATAAATTGTTTGAATGCGCTTTAGCTGACAAATTTTTTGAGATATTGGGGTAAAATTCGATGCAAAATTGGACTATTATAAAATCAACAATCGGTATTGAATTTCAAAAAAAAATTTGGAGTCGTTCCGATTTTGTCTAATTTTTCATTTTCTTAAAAATTCCCAAAGACGCACTAATTTTATTATTTTTCGAGATATTGGGCTGAAATTTGGACGAAACATAGGTTTTTATTGAACAAAGTTCAGGATTTCGTCTCTTGTAAATCCTTCGAGGGGTTCGAACTTTATTGCCCGCTGTATTTTTTGAACGAATGTTATTTACGAAGAAACTACTAGTAGTAGTAGAAGGAAACGAACTTTATTAACAATGTATTAGATTATTTCTTATGTCTAGAACTTAGAGTAATTATTTGCATACATATTTTGCACATTATTAATAAGTCATCGACTGGAGTCCTTTAGCCCGCGATTTTCTCTTAATTGGAGACGGATTTTTTTTCTACGGAAATGGATGAATATGCGTTTTATCTCTTAAGGGGAATAGGCAGCGAAGCGGGCCAAAAATGGGATAAAATTCAAAACCTAAATTTTTTTAAATATTTCGTTTTTTATTTCTCTCAAATTCTGTTACTACAATCTCTTCCGAATATTTTGGCGCAAAGCAAACTGGAAAATTCGCAAAATTAAGCTCAGGAGAGCAAAACAACTGAGGAGAGAAAAAAAAACTCCAATACTTCGCACACGGCTGGCGCGTCGCGCCAGGTAAACGCGTTTTTCTCGAAACTGCATTTCGTACTAGTTTTGCCATGATAACTCAAGAACGATCAAAGATAGCTGGATTAAAAAAAAAATTGAAGCTATCAACCTTCTTTACAAAGGGAGCCTGAAACTATGTAAAACCAAATTTAAATTATTATTGTTATTACAACAAATGTCATCCGTTTTTCGAACTTCAGCCGCCATTTTTGTAATTTTCATGGTTTTTCAAAAATTTTAGGTTCAATCTGTGGAGGAACATTTCCCGAAGAGAATGGCATTTGAAAATTGTCCAAAACTTGAATCGGCCACTCGGAATCGTGGCAACAAGAGAGCAATGCATGTGACGCGTGGCCATCTTTATCAGTTCGTATCTCCCTTAAATATTCATATTTTCGAAGCTATAACCTCTGAATTGAATAGCCAAAATTTCAATGAAAACAAAAAAGAAAATGTATGTATGTTGTTTCTTTTCTTCAAGAATGCCATTCGAATTTTATCACATTTTTGGCCCGTTTTCGCTGCCTACTTCTCTTAAAAGTAACGCTTCTGAAGTGAGCGGCTCTTAAGGGCATCGACGACTTGCACCGTTACGAGTGGGAGGTGAAATTCAATTTTTATAAATTACTATCAGACGCCTTTTACGATTGAAATCGGTGGAACTGCCTTCATATTTCGTACCAATCACAAAACAAAGCTTGAGGAAGCCAGTGACGAGCCTAACTTTCTACAAACAGATTCTGGCTAGACAGTGATAAGCGAAAAAGGAAGCGATACGGCAATGCAGTTGGCAGCTTTTCCCTTTCCTCGATACAAATCGAAACTTTCGCTAACTGAAAATGCAGTACTACACATTTTCCGAGTTGCCGGGCAAACTTCGCGAAGCTTCGGCTACTTAAGAAACAAAATAGTTGATAGCGCGCGCGGCAAAGTAATCACGAATCGGATGAGTTGAGAGCTTACGCCGTCCGTGCGGTGCGAGCTGCATCTGCTCGACGGAGGGTTTCGCCGGCGTGTACCGCATTCGAAATAAAGCTCCGGAGCTCTCGATGAAGATACGGAATGCTCGTGAAATGCGCCCGGTATTACGGCATGTAATTCTTTCGCACAGTGGGTATTAACGAATTCAACGAGGGAGGACGAGAGAGCAGTCGAATCGAGAGTTCAACCTGTTCTGCATGCGCGCACACGTGCGCACACATGTTCGAACGTTACGTTTCGCGAACGGGCATAATACCTCGCCCAACTGAATCGGATTTCCTCTTACTCTCGTCTTTCCTTCAAAGTCTGTTTTGCTTCTCTCTCTCTCTCCCTCGTTTCCCCGCGAGCGAAGTGGCTTTGATTCGGTGCTTCGCGTCGGAAAATCTCGGTGCTCTTTGCCGAATCGGATTTGGTGTTTTCCATGTTTTCTTTACATCGCAACGCAAACCTCGAGCATCGTTGCGTATCGCTATTCGGATGCTTCTCGCGAGTATTCGAAAGAATTGCTATTCATCGAGAGTACAAAATTGCGAAAAAAACGAAAGAAAAAAAAAAGCTTCAACGATATTTTATTCCGTCTCTATGATGAAATTTCGCGGTTGCCTACACGTAAATAAACTTCAAAGTGCCTTGGCCCCTCGGGAGAATCGAGGGGGCCGACGGGAGGAGCGGAAAAAATCGATGAAGCTCGATCTCACTCGACCTATGCCGAGATCGCTCGCTCGTCACGTCCCGCGTACGCAACTTTGTTATTGTTGACGCACGATTGAATGAGGTCGGGAGCGAGCCGTATGAATTCGGTGCATGAAGCCGCGGTTATTCCACGTGGACGCGAGAGCGTCGTGACGTCAACGCCTTCGCTCAGCGGTATCGTAACTACAGAATTCTCGCGTTACAGTTCGCTTGTTACGTCTGCGAACGGTACGGGGAGGGCTCACCTTTTCGAGCGCGCTGCCGAACGAGATCGCGATCGAATTATGCGCAAACACTTCGCGAGGACACGCGATAGCCCTGTGTTATTTTATTCTCGGTACGCGCCATCGGGCAAAAGCGGGATTATTCATACATTTTCTAATTGAAAAGAAAGCTTAACTCGGAGGAACGTAATTATTAGACGTAAAATGTGACCATTATAATTTTTGTATATAAAAAATAATTATTATTGAATAATAATAATAAGAAAAATTAATAATAATAAATAGTAATACTATAAAAAGTCATTAAAAAAAAAGTCTTGACGTCTTTTAAAAGTCTTTAAAAGTCATAATTGATATATTTTTTATAATAATAATTATCATTATTATTAAAATTATTTAATACTGTCGTATTCTTCGAATCTTTTTTCCGTAATTGCATGTTCTTTTGTTTTCGTGTTCATACACACGATACCCCTGTGTTACTTTATTCTCGGTTCAAGTCATCGGGCAAAAGCGGGATTGTCCATACATTTTTTAATTACAAAAAAAGCTCAGCGATTTTTTATCGTAGGGACGAGCGGGCGAATAGTTAGGGTCGATGTACTGCGAGTTATACGGTAAAATTATTATTAACAATTATCATTTTTTTAATATAAAAAATAATAATGATAGAATAATAATGATACGAACAACAACAATAATAATAATAATAATAATAAATAGTAATAGTATTATGAATAGTAATTTCTTTTTTCCCTTACTTCAGCTAGTCTGGACATTTTTTTTAGTGATTGATAGACTTTGCCGGTTTTTCATCTCAGAATTCCCACACGTCCACAGGTTTTTTTTTGCAGTCCAGGTACATCGGTATGTAAGTCACCAAGTCAATCGGTTTGTAAGTCATTCAAATTTGTTGTTGTTTTTTTTTTTTTTCTTTTAATAGAATTCTTATGACAAAAACAAATCTCACTGGTGCTAATGGTGGTAATCTAATAGCCGTTATAAATTGAGATTACACTATAAAAAATCACTGCATGAAAATTAATTTACCGATATGGGAAGCTTTTATGCATAAACTAGTATATTTGATTTGATATACGAATTTCATGTAGAATGAATGTGCGATGAAAAAAAAAGATTGGAAAAGTGGTATTTTTAAAAAAAGTCCTGTAATAATACTCAAAGTATTTCATAATTAATTTCAAAGTACTGTTATTTTATATAATATGTGTGAAGTAAATTAAATATGCATGATGCATAAAAAGTTTATGCATGAAAACTTCCAATATCGGTACATTAAATTTACAATTTTTTAAAAGCATATTTTACTCGTCATGTATTATTTCATTTTCAGAGTAACCTACAAAAAAATTATGAAATTCTAGCGCCATTGTCGAATGAATACGTCGAATTATTAGAGTAGAAGTTTCGCCATCACTGTCTAATATATATAATTTTTATATTACGCTGGTAGCGAACGTACCAAAGGTTGCGCTCATTGAAGTGTTTCGTGGAATCTTCACTGTTCTACAACAATAAAAAAATGTTCCCTCAGAAGACTCGCATTCTTTCGCTCTATCCTAGTTTTTTTTCTTCATTCGATATTTTTTCTTTTTTTCTTCATAGCTACATCTCGCCATGGTTTGAACTGGGATACAAGAGAAAATGCAGGCGGCTCTCAGCACCATGGAAAGTCGTACTAATTACTGACTACAATGTTAGAATAATGGGGCGTGTTTTAATACTTTTTTTTTCTTCTTCGTTTTTTTGTTTCTTTATCTCCGTTTCTTTTGTATCATCCGTTCTTTTCACGAGTCCCGAAGGTATGCAGATATTTCGGGATGCTGCGAGAGTTTCAGAAACGCTACGTACCGTACGTACATTTACAGTATACGCTTCCGTGCCTCGGGCGAGCATTGGAATCGGTGCTATGGAGTAGGTCAACCAATAAAACTACAACCCTTCCGTCTCCACGGCTGTGGAGAACCGTCCGTGCGCCGGTGTGTGTAGTTTTCACGCGGTTGCCACGGAAAATCGAGGTATGAGAGAACGACTGCGATAATACAAGCGCGAAGACGCATGGTCGTGGGGTTACACGAGACATTGGGGAACTGCTGTTTCTCCAGGTGCAACGGATACATATGTTAACACGATAGCGTACCGACATCGGCCCGTAGACGCAACAACTCGAACGAGAGAATAGATAAAATTTCTCCAATATCTTCGAGCGTTACGGGCGCAACGGCGCACCGGAATCTTCGAGCTTCCAGGCGCCGTGAAATTCTTTTCGCACTACGAGTTTCGAAGATTTCAATTTTTCAATATAATCTTATATATTTTTTTATTTTATGGAACATTACTTTATAATTATATCATAAAATGTAATATAATATAATATTATATTATATTATATTATATTATATATATAATTAAATTTCAAAAACTGTTAGAACATAACAATAAAATAAAAATATAAAAAGAACAATAATATATTATTTACTATATTATTATCCTTGTTATATTATTTTTTATTTTCATTTTCTTATTTTTTGTTATGTCCTCACAATTTTTTTAATTCAATTATACAAATATTTTTTTATTATCTTAAAAATAAATTACTTGTCATGAATAAATTAATTTTAATAACTACAAATATTTAGCGATATATTTCCGTTTTATTCATTATTCGTTATTACTTGTTATTAGTTTTTTCAATAGGTTTTTGGTGTAAATAAAGTAAAGTAAATACGACATTTTGTATAAATAATAAATTGCGAGCGACGAGAAAGTAATACTTAGCGGCTCGCTTTTCTGCGGGACTCCGGAGAAAAAAAGAGTAAAGCCGTTATTATCTATATCGAATTACGCGGCGTAGAAAGCCGTTTGTAGCATGACGAGGATTAATGAGAATCTTAGTCCCAGTTTTATACGAATTATAATTTTCTCTCAAACACGCGATAATAAAATTATGTGCGTCGGATCCGCTTCACGTGAGGCTCGACGCTCGGTTAAGTCGCGCAATAATTTTCTCATTCGTTCGAACCTCTCTCGACCGAAAAGGCCTCTCTCGGTCGTAGTCCTTTGCGACTGGAAATATAACATAGAGCCTTAACGAAGAGACTTCTGGCGACGAAGTGATTATATAGCTAGCGCGCGGAAGAAGCGAAGAAAGACGGGAGAAAAAAAGATAAAGAGAAAGATCCAAAAGCGTACGGGAAAGAGAGAAGAACTCGGTCGCTAATTAAGAAGACCCCCGAGACCGCGACTGCGAACGTCTTATGCCCGGTCGTTCTTTCTCAAAGGTTCGACGTTCATTTGAAATTAATTGAGCGAAAAATTGGGCTGACGTGATGTGCGCGCTGCCGCGGCGTCGCGTCTCTCATCCGCAGGCAGAAGCAAGCAGCTTCATTTACGATCCAGTCACGAGGGACTAGGCGCTCCGCGGTCCACGCTTCGCTTGCCAGCCTCTCGATAGAAATAATTCTTTCATTATCTCGCTCATCGGATAAGATAATAAATATTTCGTTGGTATGCGACGTATTTCGCCGATGAAGCAGCCATTTTTCGCGAATCGGCGCTATTAGAATTGACTTGGGCCCCCGCGAACTTCGGTGGTAGGGGAGAGAGGGGCAAAATGGCACACCAGAGCACAATGGTATGAAATGGTACACGGAGAGAACATAATCATAACATTTACTATAGTTTATAGTTTTCCGAGGATACAAGGGACTTATTAGAACAGTTAAGAAATTTACAGCAATGATTACTATAATTATGGCTATCATTTCTTTAACTGTATTAACTGTTCCAAAAAGTTTTTTGTGTAAGTTACTAAAATTATAGTAAATATGATTTTTTTTCTCGATGTAAAATAGAGTCCACTGTATGATAGAATTAGGGCAAAATGGGGCAAGGAAAAGTCCCATCGAAGTCGATTTTTTTACTGTCCCATTTTGTTCCTATCCCACTATGCCCTGATCCCATTTTGCCCCGGTATGCCGTTCTGCCCCGCTCTCCCCTACGATTGATAGATCGACGGTATAATTTCATTGTAGGAGGGTGTATCGTTACATTCCCAGGCAAAAGTGAGATTTGGAGAGGATTTCGAAGACACATTGTAATCGTAGACTGAATATTATTATTGTATATTCCATGATTAAATTTTTTTTTAAATCACCTATACAGAACGCACTGAAAACATTAATTTTGCATACTGTTATTTTCGAAAAGATATCAAAGAAATGAGTGAAACATAAATTTGTTGAATCGTTCACCGAGTAACTTAACTTTTCTTCGGTGAAAGTTGACTCATTAATTTTTCCGAAGTCATCCGAATTTTTTTTCAATTGTTCTCTAATTTTTGATTATTCAAAAATCGTTTTGTTTCGCTTTTCGAAAAGACTTTGATCCATTACTGCAAAAATATAGTCGCTTCCCAAGATTTTCTTTTGGGGTCTAATCCGGTCAGTTTTCTGAAAGTTGTATCCAAATGTGTGACTTTTCATTCATAAAAAAAAGTTAATGAAGTGAAAGGAATTTTTTTAAAAATTGTCTGTACTCCAAAAAAATAATGGATTAATTTCTGTGAGAAAAAGTAGAGTTACTGAATGATTCGTAGAACAATTTTTTCCAAACCAATTTGTTAATAACTTATTGGAATTATTATTTTCCAAATTTAATTATTTAACGATCTTCTGTGCGGTTCATTTTTCCCAAATTGTTATCCCACAAAGAAATAGTCGAAATTCGTTCGGAATCGCACTTTCAGCCGGGACTGTAACGATACACCCTCCTCAATGAACCGGAAATTCACCATATCATGCCTATAATCGGTCGAGAAGGAGAAACAGAGAGAAAGCCCCGAAAAAACAAAGTGATTCATGAAACGATATGCCGGATGAGATTCAAGCGGGGGATAGATAACAGAAGTATTGCTCTCGTATCGCGGTTCTGCCCCCGCGCTTGTATATGGGTCACTCGAGCGAGTGGCCGAGCGGTATAGCGAAAATCGTTTTCATCCACAGCCTAGTTTCGTTCGATATCGAGCCTCAATCAAAACATGACCCTCACGAAAAACGCATGCAATCGTTTGGCCCGATGTGCGCGCAGCGTCGGTCAAAGAGGCAGAACGGAAGTACGGTTCACCGATGTATAGTTTCGGTTTCGCGTGTACACTATTAAAAGCATCGCCCTGGTCAATTCTCGTCCCTACATTAATAGAAACGGATCGAGCTGCTCGAAAACTTGATGCCGACCAGAGGCATTTTCGCTATTGACCATCGAGGCGAAGCTTTTTTTTTTTAATAAAATTCCAGGCGTATCCGCGCGCCATCCCATGTAGGTTTTGCCGATCGAACGGAAGCGGCCAATGATCGGGCAGTGTTGCAATGACGATTGTTCAGTGCCCAATATTCGGACAATGTTCGGACGAGTGTTGGGTTACAACGTGCCGGTTTCCCGGTTCCATACCGATTTTTAGTCGAGTAATCAATAGCCCATCGTTGATCTGCCGATTAAAGGCCGAAATTTGGCCAACCAGTGACGTCTTTCATCGTCGATTTGCCAATTCAAGCTCGATAGCCGGTCGAATATTGTCTAGCCAATTGTGGATTTGCTGATTTCAAACCAATGTTAGGTCGAAGATTGATCCGCCCATTGTTCGATTCATCTGTCGCCAATATATGACGCCAACATTATGCCATCGATCGGCGGTTTTCGCCGCTAGATGGCGTCAACCCGAGTGATTTCTCGCAAGCGAAACGGTAGTCGGGTAGACCATATAAGAGCCGGGCTTTTTTACTGTTTTATCAAATCACGTGAAGGATCCGTTTTTTTTAGATTTTGTACACAGACAGTGCTAAGTCAAGAAAATAATTGAGTTCAATCGCTTTAAGAATTCTCGGAAGAGTAAATATATAGAATATAATTTCTTGCAGCGTCGCTAAACATGAAAATTCGTGTTTAATCACCTCTTTTGCAATATTAACATTATCTATGTTAAAATAATTAACAGCTCATGCAGTTAATAAGTGTGCTCACATGACAACCAATAATCAGCCAATTCTCTGGATCGACCCTGGGTCGAATGTTGGCAGCCAACATTGTCAACTTGTTATCACCCAAAGCTCGCTCGATAATTCGACCAACCTCAAATACCAATATTTTTACCCTCGGCACCGGGTTTCGCCCGACCATTGACCACATCCAATCACCCTACTTGGGATACGAAGTTTATAGATATTCTTTTGGCCCTGATGAGCATAGAACGTCGAACGCATATTTTATCGTTCGTTCGATCCGCCGAAATGCCCGCTGCTCTATGCAATTTTATGCAGATTTCTAACAATCGTTATTCTCCGAACGCACTCGCGCGGGCCCTCCGCTAGCTACGGGCGGAGGAGCTTGCGGAATAAAAATGAATTTAAAAAAATTAAAAATCTCGCTGAGTTCCGAAACCAGCGGTGCGTTTGTGCACACAAATGACGGAAGTGCAAACAAAAATTAATCGATAGCTCCGATGCTGCTCTCACCTTCGTCACGAGCCTCTTTTTCAGCGGCGAGCGGGCGCCACTGCGCTCGATACCTGTTCAAACAAATGCGCGATAGGCCAACGAGAGAAATTGTAGATTCGTGCTTGTCGTTCTGCCATTGCGGCGCTCGAACGTCGAGAGCGTGCTGCCGGGACATTCGCATTCGAACCCTTATCGCACTTCCCTCTCGTGTACAAAAACGTATATGTATATCTTACGAGCACGGAAAATCGAGGCACTCACTCGGCAATTAAAGCTCGTTAACTTGTGCAACCCCACAAGCACCTTCATTAAGGCGACCTTGTCGGATCAAATCCGCACAACATGGTTGTATACATTTGAAAAAAGACGAATTCAATCAATCAACGACCACAATTGAATTTTGCAATTCTCGTGCGTCGTCGAAGTTTAATGAAAGGAACATTGCCGAACGGGCTTGCAATTTCGGCAGAGATGTTTTACACGGATTGAATTTGTTTATTTGCCGGCAAATATGGTATTACAATTCGTTCTTTTTTTTTCAAGCAGTTTTTTTCTTATAATTTTGCATGATTATTTGTGAAAATCGATAATCGCTAAATAAAACCTTGAAGAATTAACGAAATTGGACTTTGGTTTGCCATGGAATTATAGACATACCACATGAAATGTTCACATACGGGTATTATTTGAGCATCCACTGATTCGTCTACCTATGTAATTATTTATTCACGTAACGATTTATTCATTTAGTTCTTTTTTCATCTGTTTATGTACGCTTATTTATGTTTGTCGCTTGACAAACACTACCAGATGCAGAACTCAGAGATCTCTGTCACGCGTTGCATTCTCGAGAGCTTCAAAATAAATTAAAAAAAGAACTCTCTACTTTCATTGTCTTATAGCGAAAGTTTTAAGGCCTTATATATGCGAAAAATAAAAAAAAAACTTTTTTTATTTTTTATGATTCCATTAGCCTTAACGGTTAGGAATATTTCAAGCTTTACAGAATTGAAAAATTCCAAAAATTGTTAGTTACAGCATTTAGAGCGTGAAAACTTTCATTTTTTTTGAAGCAGGCAGGTAGCGCTATACGGAGACAGATGCGCTAGATCGGCAACGCCAAAGCCGTTTTTCCACGATTCACTTTTTTGAACCTTGCGGAAGTTCTAACCCTCTAACAAAGGTTCGGATCGCCTGTAAATTGTTACAACCCATTCTTAGTATCATCCCCTATCGTGTGAATCACAAAAACAAAAATTTCAATGACACAAAAAAATATAAAAAGTAAAATACCGACAGAAAATCGAGTAAAAAAATGTTAAGATTCAAATTTTTATGATAATAATTTTTTTTTATAATATTGTTGGTTCACACTGAAGATACATTCAGTATGCAATCATAAATATGTTCATTTTTCTTCATACACCTGCATCGATGCTGAGAACTTTCACCATCAACGCGCGTGCAAAAAAAATCCATTGCTTTATTATGAAATATCTCCGCCATTTGTTGATATTTCTAATTTTTTGTTTACATATACTCAACCATGTGCATAAATGATCCGCAAAAAAATGTTGCTAATATACGCGTAATTTTTTTTAACTGCTAGGAAAGTACCTTCGAAAACCGGCGAAATTGCGTATATGAAGCCTTAATGTTTGCAAATCATTGAAAACTAAAATATTTCTCAGATTCGTAACACGCCTTGAATCGTACCTGTGTTATGCGAGCCGTGTCGCATTAAATGCGCAGCCAGCTCGACGACGTACGGGGTTGTTCGAGGCAGCACTGACTCGGAAACTATAACCGCGTTCACAAGCAGCAACGCTGCAGTAACGCGAAGGAAATAAAGGGCGACTCATCGTGGTGGTATGAGAACGAGGAGAGCCGCGAGAGAGCTACGATCGCGTCCACCTCTTTGCCCCTCTGTGTTGTTATTATACTGATAAGCCGAGAATGTCTCCACAACGAACCGGGTAGATAAGGTGAGACGCTCGACGGCGTGCTCCGGTTCTGTTAAGGCAACAAGAACAATACGGCGAAGAGGGAGGGAGAGAGAGAGAGAACTTGTGGATGCGTGTCACCGTTTATTCGTTTCTACGTGTGCAGTACGTGTCTCGTTGCAGTTCTTGACACAACCGGTGTAATAAAGTTTGGGTGGCGGCCGGTGCGCTTCGAAACGCCAAGTGCGACTGAGCACAGTGATAATAGTAAATGCTACAGAACAGCCAGTGTTTTTGTGGTCTCTCTTATCAACCGTTACACACTCGCGATTGCCGGCCGGTGTCCTAAAGTTCTTTTCATTTATCTTCCTTTGACTCGTTCTTTCTGTGTTTCGTTTATCTTGGGAGAAATTCTTTGAAAATACATTTTTTCGAGTTTCGAAATTCGAGTTTCGATGCCAAATTGCCGATAGACGAATAATTTTTGCAATAGGAGAGACCGAGAGCGCGACCGGGTCGGAAAAAGAGAGTTCGCAGATAAAATAATCCATCGCTAGGTTCCCAGCCTAAAGTGCGTTTCAGAATTTTTTTTTTTACATTCTGATATGATAAAAAAATCAAACTTGCAGAAAGCGCTAAGAACATTGTTGTTGCATTACAATGATGTCGAAAAGTGATTACAAAATTAGTTTAAAGAAAATTGTTCAAGAATCATCCGGCAACCTAACTTTTTCTAACGGAAATTAGTTAAATTTCCGAATACAATTGTTTTAAATTCTATCCAGTCCTCGAAAATTCGGTTTTTCGAAAAATTTTTGATCGATATTTGCGGATATGTTTGATCGCTTACTCGAAAATTTCTTAAGTGCAATGAGCATTTTTTTAAAACTTGCATCCAAAATTAGTGAAATTTCATCCTTAAACAGAAAGAAATCCAAAAAAATTTGCGAATAATTTGTTAACAATTTTATTGGTATGATTATCATGCACGATTAATCGTTTCAAAACCTTCTATGGTTTATTTTTTGGATTTTCATTTGGAATTCACTAGAAATCTCATTTTTCGCTAGTTCTGTAGCGATCCACCCTTTATTAACAGAATATTTTTACCATCGGAATTTTTTTTGAGCTATTACTAATAGCCTTTTAATACTATTACCGTTTGTCAATGACAGATAACATTCACTTTTTATTTTTTTAGCCCATTTTGGCCCGTATCAATCTCACGTCTGGTCCATTTTGCCCCCATCTCTCGTCGATTCAATACGATTTCTCGAATTAACAAAATTTTATTATCAACTTACTAATTCATCAAGTGTAGTAGAAAAAAATTAATTTGGTAGCCAAAAAATAACAAGATGAACGACCACTTTTGGGGAGTCTTTCGAGAGTTCAGTTTACCTTTTGATAACAGTTCTCGGCGTTAATGATTTGAATCCACATACGGATATTTTTTTTCACGTGATTTTTCCACGTTTTGTACATTCTGAACAAGTTTACATGAAAGTCTAAGAAAAAAGAAATAATTTTCACGAAAACGAAGTCTATTGAAGAAGCAAAAATGTCTACATTATCTCGTTATAAATGAAGAATTGCTATCAAAGTAAAACACCTCCTCGTTATACAACTTGTGAATTATTACATTGAGTCGATTTTGTATGTGAAATATGCGAAGTAACAAAATTTTATCATCGACTCAATAATTCATAAAATGTAGTGGAAAAAAGAGATGAATTGAGTAGAAGACTCCATACGACCACTTTTGGAGAGTCTTTCGAGAGTTCTGTTTAATTTTCGATAACAGGTCTCGGTGAATACGAACTTCGGATCGTAAATTTCATTCGAATCTCAGCGCGGTGCAAGGCTTGCCAATGGATTAAACGCTGGGGAGAGGTAGCTGGCTATAGGTATAGATAAGGTACATGACAAGACGTTTGGCCGTACCAAAAGTGTACTCACTTCCGGTTGTCGGTAAATGCCATTGCCGTGAGCGGAACGGCGACGAGCGTGCGGAAAGGGCCGCGGGGGCTTTAGTTTGAGTTGTCGATCGAGCGTTTTGGTCCCGGTCGTCGTCGTCGTCGTCGTCGACTACAACAGCGAGGAAAGCCGCGCTGAAAGTTCCACGTGCGGGGGCGTTACAACTTTGGCAGTTCGAAGTGACAAAAGAGAAAGGATCCGAAGGACGAAACTAGCGGGCGGCACAAAATCGCTTTATCTTATTCTTCCTCGGCGGCGGGAGGACTCGGTGGTACACCAAAGTTATGGCGTGTCTCTCCGCGGTAACCCGTTTTCTTCGCAAGCGGGAAACAAAACAAAAAAAAAGAAGGAAAATTGTTCCGGAATAAAGTACATCCACTACGAGTAACCGTTGTATTACATCCCCTCGTGGGTTTACTTCGGGAATTTATTTCCGAGCTTCGAACGAAGGAGGATTGAAAAAAGTGCAACGCGATACTCTTCGAGATTTTTGTCACAAAGTCGCGAAGATTGATGAGCCTTGCGGTCCAACAAAGACGATCAAATGGGCTTCGACGAGGACACGTGGAAAATGTTTTGTCGAATCATTAATCCTTGGAAACTGCTTGAAATCGAGAGTAAAAAAACAAGAAAAGAATGCGCAGATGTATCAATTCTTCTAGAGTGTCAAAGACATTTTTTAAGCTAGCGTAACATTAAAAATATAAAAAACATTGAGTCCTAATATCAACAATCGATATTTTAAATGTTACTTTACGTATAAATAATTTGTTGCATCTATTTATTGTAGTTTTGCACTACTTTTTGAAAAGAATAATTGTGTTTTTATAACTGCGAAAAAGGTAATGAAAAAAATGTATTTATTCATTTATTTTATTATTATTATTATTATCATGGCATAATTTTTTTGAATTTTTAAAAGATTGTGGTGAATTCATAATGTGCGAAGTTTCTTAAAATAATTTGTTGCTTGTTGAAAAATTGTACTTTAAAATCTTTACCTCTATAGATTTTATTTTTAAAAATTATGTTTAGGTAATGAAAAAAAAAATTATAAGTTGTTCAAAATATTAAAAAATGTTTATTTTCTTTTTAAATAGTGCAAAGCCAAAAACCAGAAGATGAAAAGGTATTGAAGTTGAGATCGCAAGGCGGTATTCGCAAAAGCGAAACAAGAAGCGAGTACGCGAAGGCTCGACTCATTTTCTCGGCTCGCAAAATTATATTTCAATGGAATGCAAATGCCGAGAGAGTGTGCGCCGGTGGGAAGGAGGGTACGTATGGTCTGCGCGGATCTGCCTCGCGTATCCACGACCGTGTGCACTCGCAATTACTCGGGAACAATATGCGCGGGCTCACAGGACGAGAGAATGGAGGAGGTACGCCGGTGGGGGGAGGTTCCGGGATAAGAGGCCAAGAATAAGATTATGGAAGCACGCGTTCGGAATACATCGTTCGCTGTTCTCCGCTCCGTGTGCTCTGGCTTCTCTCTATCGATGCGCGTACCGCGGCCACATAAACACGCGAAGAATCATTCGCTACCGGCGCACACACGGGCTTGGGTACCGAACGCTCAACTTTTGTATCGCTGTAGAGGAGAGACCGGGGCAAAACGGGACAGCTAGGCTAGAAACGCCACTGCGACTGTATCTATGACTTTAAATTACTGCGACTTACTAAAAAATTTGAACTATAAGGTCAGTCCTGGACTTTCGGAAAAAAATATCGCCGGGGGCAAAATGGAACAGTCTCAAATTTCTCTGACATATTGGCTCGATTTATTCGTTTCGAGCGCTTACCCGGGATACAAATCCTTATATCTTACCGCAGTTGGGCGCATGCGCGTTAATCCAATCATCTTGCACAACAAAGCCTTGTTTTTACAATAGTCAATAAACTGTCATTGTCGAAGTGACAATTTGGTCAGAGAATTGAGGTGACATTTTCGAGACGCACGATGGTTTGAAACTGGAAAAGAAGCGTGGAAGCTGGTAACACATCTCTTGTGATGGGGTTAACGAGTTTGACAAAATCAAAAATACGTGCGACTCGTGTAAATAGTTATAAACCATAATAGTGTGTGTTTCTTATGGGTATAGAAAAAAATGTGTACACATATGAATCATATAAACGAAAAAACAGGTGATTCTACCTTGCACATCTTAGTTTTTCTGTCGGTGTCCTTTTTTGCCCCTTCATTATATTATAACTTCAAAAAATTAAAAAATGACAAAAATTATCAGGTACCGAATGCTGGAAACTACATAAAAAAAATTCGAATTGTCCCATTTTGCCCCGCTCTCGACTTCTGACCTTGAATTTGATATTTCTTCAAACACTCCTAATAGTTTCAAAACTGCTAGATTATAAATACTTGCTTTGACCTACGTTGTGAAAGTACAATATTCAACATTTTCAGAACGTCCCATTCTACCCCACCGATGCCTTTCAATTTTTTGTTCCGTTTTGCCCCAATTTCTCATTTTGCCCCGCTCTCCCCTAATTTTGAAATATTGAAAAATTAAAACAATTATGAGGTAGCGAATGCTGGAAACTACATATCTAAAATAATTTCGAATTATCCCATATTGCCCCGCTCTAGACTTCTGACCTTCGATTTTTGATTCGTTGAATTCGATTTTGCTTCAAACACTCTCAATGGTTTCAAAACTGCTACATGATAAATACTTGCTTTGACCTACGTTGTAAAAGTACAATTTTCAACATTTTCAGAACGTCCCATTCTGCCCCACCGATGCCTTTCAATTTTTTGTTCCGTTTTGCCCCGCTTTTCCTTACTACGTATAACTGCTACCATACGAAGAGGAGCCTGGGCGCTTGTACCGCAGCGGGGGAAGGAGAGAAAAATAAAAACACGAGTGAAGTATAGCGTGGGGTTCTATGAACTCGTTGCTGAAACGTTCCGCTTGTAATATTATGCAAGCCCCACCGAGAACTTCTTCCTTCTCGTACGCGGGGCCTCTCTCGCGATCGAAACACGGGAATTTATTACAAGCGAAATATATTCACGCTATGCGTTACTAAAATTTCGCGTGATAGCTTCGGCACTTTCCTTGAATTTCTTTCCCGATCCTCGCGTCTCGGGTCTGCGTTCCGACTTGCATCACATTACTCGACGCCGCAACGGGAGGTATCGTGACGCTTGTAACGTATGTCGATGGCGTAGATTTGTTCTTGGATTTTTTTTTTTGTTTTTTCGAAGAAATATTTTTACCGGTATAATTTGTCGAATATGGGACATCGATATACCTCGAAACATTAAGTACAAAAATGTGGTAACCAAAAAAGTTCGTTATCGAAGCTCACCGTTAGTTTCGAGCACATGATTGAATTTTTTTTTCTCTCTAATTACAAATTTAGTTAAAAAAAATTAGTAATAACTTCTCGAACGTGAGTTTCATCAACTTTTTAGCCGCAATTCCATCGTGCGATTCGACTCACGGTTCAAAGTAATCGACGCTTCTTAATCGGCATTGCAGAAGTGCCACGTGGAACTGAGAGACTCCGTTATAGTCGAGCCGAGGATAGAGAATAATTCATTGTAAAGAAGTGCGAAAAGGTCTCGACGAACAGTGTAACGCCCGTATATCTTTCCGCCAGGCGAGAGTCTAGCGAGACGGCATAATTAATAAGGCCTTGCTCGTTCGAAGTGCGCGCTCAGCTGCGTCGAAAATCCTCCGGGAATTTAAAAAAAAGGAAAAGAACACGTGAATCGGATGAAGAAGCAGAAGGTTATATTCTCTCCGGTTTCGGAAAGGGCATTGAATGAAAAAGAAAATTGTTGCGGTTTCGAGAGGTACAGTTATTGGCACACAATTTGCCGGATACTTGGTACAGTCAAAAAAAGGTTCAAGAAAAGACCAAAGAAAATTTATTTGAATCAACGAAATCCGGTAGTTGCGGGTGGCGAACTAAATGCATGCTTCAAAGAACTGGAATATTTGGTCAAATCACAAATACCGATTTGTTTCTTTGAAATATACTTGGTTTCATCCAAAGAAGGTTGTATGCAGTTTAAATATGGTTTCAACCTGCCGATGCCAAATTACGTATTTAATTACTTACAATTATAGTCAATAAGCGGGCTCCTCGGACGGGTTTTTGAAATATCAACTTCAAACAACAACTATATAGTTTAATCAACCTAATAAAGCGGTCGCAGAAAAAATATTTGTGGTTGATCACACGATATTGCTTCATCTCAATGTAACGGAAGGTCCCGAACCTTTTATCGAATGAAGCTATTGCTTACCGATATTACCCACTACTGTGATGCACATTTTAACTGTAATTGTCAATGTCAATATCGTTTTTTATAGTTATAACACATTTTGGGGACTTAAAATTCTGCACATGCCTAGTGAGCGGGTTCGAACACTCGACGCTTTTTGACCTAGGACTTTACCCCTACACTATTTTTACTTATTGGCATGAATACATTTTTATCGAATATATAAATTATTACCTCATTCCGCAATCCTCAACTTTCAGAAATTGGCATATTCATCTGTTCATATGTATAAAATGTTCACATTAATTAAATTGATGACTATTATTAAGCGGATTAAGAGAATATTCGAGTAAGAGACGTCGCAGTGTCTCAGAGATTAGTTATAATTTACTAATTCGAAGGAGAATTATATCTTCCGCAAATGAACGCTGAATCAAAAATATTATGAAAAGTTAGAAATTCGATGATTATCCATTCAAACAAGATTTCGTTTTAAGCACATTATTTTCAGATCAGTTCAATTCAAATTCGAATAATTTTCAGCACCAATTTACTTTGATTAAAATATTTGACGGAATAACGCAATAAAACGTTACTTTGACAAAAGCTGTATTGCTATAAATGGTTCACTCTTTTCAACAATTTATTGATAGCAATTGAAACTATTCGAGTAGTCGAACAAATTTATATGGATAATTCTGTTTCGATTAACTACTCGAATTGTTGATATGAATGTACTTTCTTTCAGTTTAACAAGAGAAGTCGCTTAAAATTGCAAATCTTAACAGAGTCCAAATAAAATAGTAATTAGTTGAATAACCTCGATTTAGTTGAGTCAACGTGTTATCTTGTCACGTTGATATTGCTTCTGAAATCTAATTGTTTATTTGGTCCAATTATATTGAATTTGTCGCATGAACTTTCCCCCGTTTCGCGAAAGCCAGGTTGCCCGGAACCAAATTGTCTTGACCAAATATCTATGGTAGGACTTACTAAACCGTTTTCCGAGCGCAATAAGTTAAATTGGATCAAACAACGGACGTCGTCGAACGTGCTTCACGTCGGAAAAGGAAAATTTATATATTTTTTTCATTCACGCAGATAGCCAATGACTGTTCGGTTTGCCGCATATGCATAGGAACTGGGTCGACACGCGATGGAAATGAAACGAGCGAGGGCAAAGAGGAAGGGGAGAATTAAACGAACGCTCTCGTGTTAAAGGGTATGAAGTTTCGTACGCCGATATCGCGTTGCATCCAGTCGATCTGGGATATTGCATATTAACTTCCATTGCCCTTTTTCCGTTGGCACTCGGCGTTGTCTCTCTCCATCGTTGATATTGCGAACTAATATCGTCCCATATATACAACAACTGCAGGCGAATTAATATCGCCCGATAGCCGATACCATCCCGGGCTCTGTGGACCTTTCATTGGTCATCGATACGACCGTACACAGTCCCGTGCGTGCGTGGCGTCACGCCTGCTGACATTATTATAGCCGAGGATATCGCTTGTCGTCTCGCTAATCCAGGTTAAACTGATTTCTCGTGGGACTTTTTTTTTTTTTTTTTCTTTTTTCCTTCCTATCTGCGGACGATATCGATACGAGAAATTCAGACCGAGTCTTTTATCATTACCCGATTATTAGAATCGCATACTCGAATGGAAAGTGCTCGGTGAGATTCTCACATATGAAAGTACGATTATTGCAACGATCCGAATCTTCAACGCGCGTTATCTTTCCGAAGCGAACTAAAGTCGGGAGAACATTGTCGACGCAAAAATTTAGTAATCCATTCGCTGAATATCTCGAAACGGTAATATTTCGAGATACTTGAACGGAATAGTGGTACTAAATTGTGCGCTTCAAAGATAAATATTCATTGGAAAATTAATAAATATATACATGTGAAAAGGATGGTAATTTCAGCGTAAAATGTTAAGAAAGGTTCATCGTTACAGTCAGAGCTGAAACTGAGATTCTAAACGAATTTAGGGTACTTTTCAGTGGAATAAAAATCGGAAAGAAATTAACCTTACCTCTTCAAAATATTAGTTTTGCAAAATCCTGATGCTTGAAAATGATTAATACATTGGTTAAAAAAAGTTATTCTACGAATCCGGAAAACTAAATTTATTTCCCCGTAAAAATTGATTCATTAATTTCTCCAAATCCACAAAAAATATTGAACTCTTTCTCAGTTCCCAATTCTTTTTTCCCTTTTTTCAAGGATAAAAAGTTGTGAATTCTGGATATAAGTTTAGAGAAACACTGTGCATGACACTCAAACATATTCGGGACAATTGTCCAAATATGATCGAAAACATCGATCCAAGATTTTTTCAATGACGAATTGTTCAGAAGTGAGAAATAATTCTAAAAAATATGTTATCGAAAAATTGTCGGATTAACTTTCACTAATAAAAAACGATAGAATACCGGATGATGCGTTTAACAACTGATTGGTTTTTTTCAGATTTTCGTCCCATCGGGAACTCTTCGAAAATCTCTCCGAATTTTACTTTTGGCCATGAATGTATAAACTTTCCTCGAATATGCTTAAAAAAATGAATATTCATAAAAAAAAAGATACATATGAAAGACAGAAAAAAAATGAATAAAAAAGCGTAAAAAAATGTTGAGTCGAAAATGATGCGTCTCAGAAGTGCGTGAAGTATCACCGCGGGTCAGTGCGTTAATTGCACTGTTGGACGAACAATGTTCGTTCGTATTGTAATATTCTCCCGTTGGAGGCGGCTAATTCGAGGGCCGCGATACGGCGTTAACCAATGATTGTGATAATGATTCTCAGCGTCAGGCCGAGCGTGGCCGAGTGTGCGAGTAAAATACAATCGAGAGCCGCGCGAGGATTTGCTCGACGAGAGAACGCTTGATGTACCGCCGTCACACGCGTACTACGCCTCCGCACACACACACGCACGACGTAGACGAAGAGCGGGGCAAAATGAGACAGTGGGGCAAAACGGGACAGAAAATTGAAAGACATCGGTGGTGTAGAATGGGACGTTCTGAAAATGTCGAAAATTGTATTTTTACAACGTAAGCCAAAGCAAGTATTTATAATATGGCAGTTTTGAAACCATCGAGAGTGTTCTAAGAAATATCGAATTTAAGGTCAAAAGTCTAGAGCGGGACAAAATGGGACGATTCGAAATTATTTTAAATATGTAGTTTCCAACATTCGGTACTGCATAATTTTTTTGATTTTTCAATTTTTCAAAGTTATAATGAAAGGGAAAAAACAATGGCAGATAAATTTAAGATTGTTCCATTTTGCCCCCGGCGATATTTTTTCAGAATCTCCAACTGGCCTTATAGTACACATTTTTTAGTGATTCGCAGTAATTCAAAGTCATATATCCAGTTGCAGCGGCGTTTCTCGCTTAGCTGTCCCGTTTTGCCCCGGTCTTCTCTGTATAGGCGCGCAGTATATGCCGAGTTCGCTTCTAATTTCGAGGGCGGTCTTCAACACACCGCTCTCGCGGTCGCCCTCCATGGGAAACTGGAGTGGAACGCGTGTTGGCAAAACCAGTACGCTATACAACGATCCACCGGCAAGCAGCAGCGCACCAAACAACTTGCAGTGTGCGAACGTTGTGTAACGGCAAGCTCGGACGTAGGCCGCAATAGACGTGTACCCCACATCAACCTACTCGCTGATTATCGAGAGCGCGAAGCCGAACCTCGAGAGCTAAAAGGTCTATACTATACGAGCTATTATTATTCACGGCTATTATACCCCCTCGTGCCTTTGCCTACACCGAAACGAGAAGTTGGATACCATTTTTTTTTTGTTTTTTCTTAATTATCTCGCGCAAAAGTTTCGAAGCGAAAAACAATATTAAATTGGCAGTCTGAGGTAATGAGATTTTCATTATTGAGAGCTTTAATTATTGTTTCGTGGTAAATTCTATTAAAAATCCTTTCGAGATTCAACGATAGGTCTCATGGAAATAGGCCTAATTGTTGGAAAGGCGTATGAAAAAGTATCCCAGTGGGGAGAATGCAACAATTGCTATCTGCAACGATATTATTGAAATCTTTTGTGCATTAATCTTGAAAGAATTTTTTCCGACACTTATAAACATTTGAGAATTTTATTTACATTTATTTTTTTTATTTTGAGAATATGGCCGTGGGCCTATTGTTTTTTTCCCTTTTTGGTAATGACTTTGCTTAAATTCGCTTAAAATCTCATTTTTAGTTTACTCGTTATCATAAAAAAAATAACAGCTAAAAACAGCGGTAAAACTACTCCCGTTCAAACTAACTAACTCCTCCCAATTCAAGCAAGCTCCCGACTCGATGAAACTGTGTCGATTATTGTCGAGTTTGCATAATAAACAATACAGCGATGTACCGTAAAAATTGTATCGATCTAGGCATTAAAAAAATTACAATACAATGGATAAGACTGAGAACGTAGTCGCGATCTCTATTGTTGTTCACGAAATTATTGCACGGCTTACGGAGCGGACGATCGCGACGAGCCTCGGCCTTGAATGTTTGCGTCGTCTCGAAAAGGACTTATCAACATGCTCATTCGCGTGCGACCGTCAGCTGACATCTGGCCGATTCGAAATTCTTGCCTCGTAACGCGCGTGTCTCGAGAACTCGGGCGTACGCTTTGGTTATTACAGTGGGCGAACTGGTACGTCTCTCTCGACTTCGTTCGCCGTCTCTCCCTCTCGCTTTCATGGCTTTTCGTACCACGCCCGTGGTTTCCCACCCATGCTTATGGAACGCCGCGCCACTCGCGCATTCGGCATTCCGATCCGCGCGATTGTGACGTAAACAATGCGCGGGAATGCGACGCGAACGTAACTCAACGAATCGCTGAAACCGGAAAAACAGTCCGTATTGATAATTCGTGGGATTGTTCAACAAAAAAAAAGGAAAAAAAAATTATTCAAATAAATCAGCTACAGTTCGATTTTTTTTGTTTCGGATGATTTTTCACGAAATGCCATCGAGTACAGTTTTGGCAAATTTTTTTTCGACGCTCTGTTCACAATTTTGAAACGCCGTTCATTTGCAGAAAATTCTTATGAAGAAAATTGAAAACATTTCTTGGAAAAAAAATTGGGATTATGCGTTTTTACTGGACACTGGTCTTGACAAAAATTGGTAAATTAGTTCTGTGAAGCCTGGTGTGTTGTTGAGTCGCTGTCTAATAAAAATTATTCCGAACTCGCAAAGATGATGTACATTTTAAATAAAATCACCCAAAAACTATTCGCATATATCGAATCGTTAACGCCTTTTTTTCTCGCAATCTTAACTATTTTTGGTAAATAATCATAACAATCACGACAA
The DNA here is from genome assembly GCA_963924025.1 of Ischnus inquisitorius. NCBI lineage: Eukaryota > Metazoa > Arthropoda > Insecta > Hymenoptera > Ichneumonidae > Ischnus > Ischnus inquisitorius. Next base: position 16,512,260 of record OZ001249.1, on the reverse strand, counting down.
TTCTGTGCGCTCTATAGAAAGGAAACTATTTTCGAAGGACTATAATTCTTTAAAGATTATTTTTAATTTTTAATAATTTTCAGCTAATAGTTGAAGAAAAAAAAAGAATGGAAAAAAATAGAGGCGTATCATAAAGAGAATCGACAAGTTCAGCGAAAGAAGTCCGACGAATGATTACGTGCGAACGCGAGGCGGAAAAATTTCGTTCTTGTTTCAGATGAAAAAAATGAATATTAAAAATAAAATGAGTGAATATTAACGCCACAGTGCTTGTTATAACAGAATATATCTTTTATGCTTTAAAGTGGTTAAAAGTGAATGTTTGATGTTCAACGAGTTGGCCGTAACCATCGCCGCAAATGAGAAATTTTTTGAATGCGCGACCCTTTTGAATGGTAAAAATTTAATGTCATTAACAATTTGTTGTTTGAGATACGCAGCGTCTCACATGAAAATTGTTATTTTAGAGTAAAAAACCGCAGTAATCGATAGTGATAAATTGTTATTGCGTGGACTGGCAATGACATATTCGATAACAAACTTTTACTACCTCTCGAAGCGTCGCTTACTTGAAAAACAAATCCTTCATATGAGATTCTGCGTCGATCGGTTAGCCAAATAAACATTTTTTTACCAGCTTGCCGGATAACATATTTTTTCGCCGTGGGCCACTATTAAACGCATCGTGGAAATTTCAAGTAAAAATTCGTACGTCACTCAATTTTAAAAAGAATGAAAGCAAAAAAATTAATAATTCTTTTTTCAAACTCCCGCCTGTAAAAGGAATGTAATAAATGTTATTATAAAAAAATAGTGAAATAAAAAAGAATTATTCTCTCATGATAATCCGGAAATATCCGCACGAAATGTTGAATAAATCTCTCGACTATAACGCGAGAATAATTATTTTTTATTTCGCTCCCTTTTGATAACACATTTATTACACTTCTTTTACAATCGGAAAAAAAAAAAAATTAACTTTATTTTGTAATTAGAAAAAACCCCGATTCAAGACTTCCAATAGTTTCCCTGAAACAAATCCCACGAAACGACCCTGTTTTCCTTGTTCCGAGGTGTGTAATTCTCGTTAAAATAATGAAAAAAAAAAAAAAAGAAAGTCATCAAGCTTTCAATACGCTTCGATGAGCATTGGAGTTTCCATGGAGCGAAATGTTGCAGGAAGCGAATAGAGTTGTTACGATGACGAGTCTTAATTCCGACACGGGTTTGTAAACAAACGTGTGGATGCCGATGCCTCTCGGATGGAAACAGCAATCATTCCGAGTCACGAAGTTTACTCGTGTGGAGTGTCCCAATAAAATTTGCTTGCGTTCGGTGCAGACGAGGCTCGAATACCCGGCAAACCGGCGACCCAGCGGCTCTACATCAGGGCCGCGGTTTAACCCGGAAAAAATTTCCCCCGGCCTCCAGCTCTTACAACAAAACCCTCCAATTCGATGCGAATTTATTGGTACACTAGAAATACGTGCGGCGTACAGCGAGAGGCACACGGCGTCATTCGTACGTAACAAATACGAATGATATCGGCTTTTCGTATAGGCAGAGCAACGCTACCGCGAGCTCTCGATCCCGCGGCGCAAAGTGCATTCGGTCTCTCTTGGCGTGGTCCCACGCGGATGACGAACCATGTACGCGTGTAACGTACAGCATCCAATATATACGGAGACACATCGCACACACAAGTAGGTACAGCGCGATTCACAATAAATATCGAATCTTTTTTTCTTAAATCTTCAATTTGTGCAAAAAAAATAGACAACATTTTACTACACGAACCAACTCTGGAACTCCATTTTATATATTAATAAAAAAATGAAAAAAAAAAAATAAAAAATAAATGATAATAAATAACGATATTAAATAATTAATGAAATGTATTGTTATAATAATGATAATGACAATAATAATAATATAATAAAAAAAAATTATCAACAGTAATTATCACTATTCTTATCGACATATAAAAAAAATGTCGATTTTAGTTTTCATAGCGAAATTGTGTCTTTTTTTTTATTTTTCAATGTAATTCGAAGAAGTCAAAACAAAGCTGATTTGATATTTATTATGAACCGTGCTGTGTATGCGTACATATATATTAACCTATACGAGTAATCCGGTTGAAAGGTCAACGAGTTTTGCGGATCTACGCTTCGGGACTCGCGGCTCGCACCGCGAACTCTCGGCGCGGCTGGTGTGGATCTCGTTGTTTCGTATTTCATTTTTTTCAAATTTATTTTTTGTTTTTCAATTTTGTCCGTCTCGTTGTTTCGGTTGCGGTAGAAACACGTCTACGCGCTTTAAATCACACCGCTTCCGTCGAGGAATATGGCAAATTTGACTTTTTCTGGCGTTGGCTTTAACTCCATTCTCCATTCGTTACATACGGTGTTTGTAATATCTGCGTATAACGATGGTATAATATAGTGCAACGTCGAAATGACGCTTAAGCTAGTTTGCTTTCGGAATACAATTGGCCTATTTGTGTAACGCGCAAACATTGGGGGCGCAAAAGCTCAGCGAAATAATTCAATAAGAACAAAAAGTTCGAAGCAAATGAGGTTATTCAAAAATTTCATCGGCTCGGCTGTGCCCTTTTTTCGTCATCACGTTTCACACTATTTCGTATATAATTTTCGCTCCCGAAGATTTGTCAAATTAGAAGAGGATTAAAAAAAGTGTTGAAAAAACTAACTTTTCGCACTTCAATAATCGCATACTGTTGCAATAAATCGGCGAAATAAAAGGTTAAGATTAAAGTGAAGTATTGTTAATTAATTAACAAATTGTATAAATAGGTCAGATGTGGCGCAAACGTTTTGTTGAGTATGCCGATTACTTTAAAATTAGTGGTAATAAAAAATCTATAAAAATTAAATCACATCGTATCAATCCAGAACAAATTTAATGTCAACACAGATTTCCAAGTACTTGGCCTATGTTTTTTTATTTTTTTGCAGAAATTCATTATTGCAAATGAGTTGTTCATCCGTTCTCATTATTCTTACTTCCAACCGAAGTGGTATCTCGCAGCGTTAAAAAGAAAATTCTTTCCTTAATTAAGATTCGCAAAGGGACATCTCCGAACCCAATAAGCCCCAATTCCAAAAATAAACAGGAGTTAACAAATTCATTGGCACAAACAAGTTCTTTTTTCGTCATGACTCTTCGTTTCGTTTCGTCTCGGCGACTCGCGAACGAAGGTTGGGGTGGGTGCAAAAATTTCAATCGATTCAACCGAGAGTCGAGACCATCTTCTCGGAATCTTGAATTGCAAATGAGACTTTATAAAACAGGTCTTTCATTCTCGTCCCGAGAAGAATGGAGAGGAACGTGGGAGGGAATTATCGTTTGTACTCTCTCCCTCGTTGTGTGTAGTGAACGTTACTCACGCATGTTTGGGCCGCATTCAGCATTCGACGAGGAAGACCGTTCCGGGATCGATAGGTTGGCTGGAGCGTTAAATCGGAACTTTAGCCGAGAGCGAGAAAATCCGTGGCCATCGGCCGTGTGGGTAAGTACGTACGGCACAACGTGTAAGAGTCGACGCGGAGAGAGAGCCCGGGGAAAAGTTACGACATTGCGAACGCCGGGGAGGGGGGGCTCGAGCGTGCGCGAGAACGAGGTACGTATTCACGGTCAACCTTCTCTCAGGTCATCTCTTCACCGTGTCGGGTTGACTCGTTCCCGAAGAGAGAACCGCAACGTGACCAGATTCCGTCCATGGAGACGATAGGCAAACTAGCGGACGCCGGGGCTTCTGCTTCGCCTTCCTTTTGCCCCGGCTACTGCACCGTTCCGCAACTATAATACTTTACTGTATCACCGCCTTCGTGTCTCGCGACCGGTGCCGTTTTCGCAGCACTCCGGTATCTCTCCGGCTGATAACAGCGATTTTATTATCAGCCCTCCCGTCCTCCTCGCGCTCGTAACCGAAGCAGTCACGATCCAACGACAAGAACTCGATTCCGCACTCACAGACACACATGCACACGTGCAAGGTTCGCAACACAAAAACAAAAAACGTTTTGGACGAAAAAAACTTCCGATGCAGTCCTGCAGGACTCACACTCGAATTTCCGTGAGTTCTGTTACGCCTGTTCAACTATTCCACTGCGTATGCGAGCCAAACCGGTGAGTGATGTCCGGCTTTTCCACTTCAACGATTATCCACGGAAATTCGCGAATAATCCTTCCTCCCTCGCGGGAGTGTACGTTGCCTCTCGAGGTACTTATGCCGTTTAACCTTCGTGCTCTCTACCGAGCGAAACTCGGAAACAACGATATTTGAATGGCAGAAGCGGATTATCGGTTATATCCAGAGTCACTGTGAGCTTCGAGTCGAGAACGACAGAACGCACGGAGACGTTGCATTCGGTGATGGCGAAACTTTGTCCATCGATTCCCGTGACGTCAGCGTGCATCGCAAGATATTCCAATTGACCCGTCTTCGGTTAATGCACCATTCGATGTCTCGAAGTTTCTCTCCAACTGGCACGAAAGCTTCGCAATCGCCGGACCAGTTGATGACAAGAATTTTCGCGAGATCGTCGGGAGAGGCTCACGTTTTCTCGACTTCTGTTCTTCCGCTAGATGCACGTGACCTGTTGCTCACCGTCGATTTCGCGTACCAACGACATACCATGGTCGAACGTTAGTTCGCACTGAATATGTTCCTCTTTGCTCGTCTACCGCGGATGCTCAACAACGGCTTCTCCGCGAATTCACTGAACAGCTGTGCAATCGTTTGCTCAAGTGTTTCATGTTCGTTCGAGCAGCGACTTTTATTCATTCTTCTGACGTAACGACGAATCTTTCATTTATTCCTCGACGTCGAGTGTCCGTTCGCGATGTATCCCGATAGTTTCGGGCGAGGCTATCGAAGTTTAGAGCCTCCGGAAGCTTGCGCAGTCCCCAAGGACTTTCCCGAGCGAGATACGATGAGCAACGCCTGGCGAAATCTTCACACTCGACTTAATCCGGCAATTGAAGCGGCACGAAGCACCGGATTGGCATCTTCGTCGTGATTGACGAAGCACCGTCATCGAGCTCGACGAAACGCGCTAAGGTCACAAAACCTTGCTGTATGCATGTATCCTGTACGGTTCCGTTAACTTTGGTAAGCCAAGGTTTGCGCCGAATTTGGCACTATCACCGAGCTCGGTTGAACACGCTACGGTCACGAGTCTCCTTTACACGCGGCTGCCCTTGCCGTAATCAGGTGTTTCTGGTAATGTTGGTATGGCAAGCGTTGATGCCGAATTTATGTCGACTTATTGCGAACAGAACGGTCTTTATTGACGAAGTAAACTCAACTGGCACTATCATTGACCTCGACGAAACACGCTATACAAGGCTCTGTACTCGTGTCCCTTACGATAATTCGTCGTTTCTGGAAATTTTGGCACGCCTAGTTCTGCGTCGAATTTGCGTGAACGTATGCGAACGGAATGGTTTCTATTCAGGAAGAGAGCTCTACCGGTGGCCGATTGAAGTCCTCATCGTTGGACGGGTTTTGGATTCGACGTGTGCGTTCCGTGAAATTCGGCAACGTACTCATCAGCGCGATACACACGATTCGATTGGTGTCCCTCGCTCCCGGGGCTTCGTTGTCCAGTTCATATACAAAAGCCGTTGGAGCGATGCGGAATTGAAAGGGACAGAGGACGGAGGACAGGATGCCTCTAAACGCCACGGTAGTCGAACTGTCGCGGTCTATAGGCCTCGATTGAAATTCGGCCTGCTGGTCGACGATGTGGCGCGTCCGGGGAATTACGGTCCGTGGCCCGCGCGTATCTCGGTTAGGCCGGCTATTTCAGAACGGACGAGCGACGATGGGCCGCGGAGGAAACGAAGAGACGAAGGAAGGACGGACGGCTATGGCGACGACGTCGGTTTCGAGCGAGGAGAAGCGAGAAGCGAGCGGAGAGGAGGGCTTCTCTCTCGGTTAAGCCGTTTTGTATCGTGGAATATATAGAGCGGAGGTTGTCGAGCACGGCGGGAATGTCGATGGTGCACGGTTTGGCCGGTCGGTCGGCGACCGGGTGGCGTTCGCCAGGCGTGCCTCTCTCGCCGCGCTGTGTTTCTCAGCGGCGCGGCAGAACCGTGGGTTAACACAGGTCGAATACAACGAGAACAGAAATCCCAACCGGGAAACGGCTTCGAGGCGAATTTTCGCGCGGAAAGATGCGTTCCGAGAAAATCTTCGCGTTAATCCGGTCGCGAGAGGTGAACTCGTAAATTATTTTCTCGGCTCGGGAAAATTCACTGCGCCTCGTAAAGCGGCTATCGTGTTTTAGTAACGCGGACCGCGCGGATTCCCAGTGTCCGGTATAACAACCAGACAGGGAATGAGCTGCGTTCGCTCCTTCGGCTACGAAATGCCGAGCTATACTGAACTGATGAGAGTTCTCGAGCCAGCGGAGCCGGCTCCTTCTTCTACTTCTTCTTCTTCTTTCCCCCTCGAGAACTCGAGGCTCTCCCTGTTGCTGCTGCTGCTGCTGCTGAGTGCTGCTGCTGTTGCTGCCGCTGCTCTCCTCGCTTCGTATATACTACGCTATGCCACGCTATACTGTTCAGTCACTCGTGTATAGCCAGTCCCCCAACTGATTCGTTCCTCAGAGCGGAATCGGACCTCTTGCTTTTGCCTGCGCTGCTAACGTTTTCACCGCGAGACCACGCGAGTCCGTGCATGCGGTCGGACGGCAGTAGTCGAGGCGGTATCGCGCTTACGTAGAACAAGGAGATGCAGCGCCTGCTAGTCAGCCGGTAACGGTCCAAGGCAAACAAATACTGCACGACGGACAAGAAACCGAAATTCGAAAACAGACGTTTCCGAGCCACGGACAACAGCGCAACGAACTTGACCCAAACCGTACAGCGTGTCAACATTTCTTGTACAAAGTGACTGGTTTTGTTCTCGACCACTCGAGATTCGGCGATCCGTGTGAGTGAGAGAAGGAGACACTTCGTAAGCAACATATCTCCTTCTCTCTTTGGAGGAAACGAAATGTTTCCTTCTCTCTTTGTTTATCACGGAGGTTCTGCAAAGAACCGATCATTCCTTCGATACATTGCATGAACGGGTTCCGTCGCGGTTTACTGCATTTTCGTTCGCCAGCATAAATCGATGTAATCGACATACGGCGGCGCTTCTATGAATTATTCTTATTTATTCTTCATAAAAATATTTATTCGTTAATCTGAAACTTTTCTGAAAAAACAGTACCCATTTTTCGCCAGATCAACAGTATAGCCCTAAGATGGTTTCTCGAATCTCTCTGGAGGATTCAGTCGCGGTGGAGCATCGAATTCGAAACGCCGATCCCTTCCGATGTTCGATGCAAACGCGAAACACGCTCGGATCGTTTGCAACGTTGTACTCGAGACATTCTGTTGACGATGTGGAAGGATTATAGCAGCGACGAACGCTAACAGCGTAGGCAGAGAAGGCGAACATAGCAGTATACAACACAGATTTCTGGACAGCTCGGATGTTCGTCTATTATCCTATCCGATACGGAGTCCCTTGAAGCACGGGAATCGGCTGGCCGAGAGCTCAGGATATCCAGATGGCCTCCCCCACCCCGTGTGGCATTGCGAGGATCGTTCGAGCGCTATAGAGTCGTACCATCGGCCCTTTGTACCGAAACCTACGCGAGATTGTAACAACGTCGTTTCTCGTATCGCAACGAGAATCCTCCAACAGTTAAATCCCCAAGTTTGTTGCGTTTCCGCTTCAGCAAACACGGCATCGACGGAAACTTGGAAATGAGAATTTCTATAACGCGAATAACGCCAATCTATGTTTCGAAACTAATAATCGTATTTCCTAAGATTGGAGAACATTAAAACGATTGTGATTATTAATCGATATTCTCTTCCTCCGGTTGAGGGCCGGGAGAAGTTCAGGAAATCATACATACATACATATAGAGCGAATGAGCGAAACTATAACAGGGAGACAATTGGGGGGTAAAATAGAACTGCGAGAAATTCTGAAGGTCGTTAACAGTTTCTCGAAGTAAGACGCCGCTCATCCCGGCGGGCTTGGGACGGACCTTGGCGAGACGGAGAAGGGAGAAGCCGAAGAAGAGAACTCGGAGAACAAGTCTATATAGAACGTGTGTATATATGTATATCTATATACTATATATATGCTTTACGCGCGCGCTAGGGAGTTCCGGACAGTTAACGAAGCGGATGCCAAGACCTAGGAAGAGGACCGTTCCAATGCAGGTTACAGCGCATATAGAAGTCTTACCACTGAGACGTTCCTACAACTACTGTTGTGCTACACTTGGCGCGGCTGAACCATCTGCCCACCGATGATACAGCGGAACAGTAACACGAGCGTGGAACATTGACGTCACGCGCGTACAACCGAAGACTGAGACAACATTCTCTTCGGCGTTATAGATCTTCCCTTGGCTTTCCAACGGTTTATCGCGCCAGTGTACAGAGAACACGACGCTGTTAGCCAAATTAATATCCGGGGCTGGAGATCCGCACGTAAATGGCACGGGAGTAGGACCGAAAGCAGTAATATGCAAAATAGATATTTCGACGCTGGCTTAATTCATGGAGAGAGCCTTAACCGCATATACCCGACGGAGCTGATACCGTGCTTGCGCTCTTGATAGGATGCACAACCCGAAGTCGGGATATTGCCATAAATCCGGGAAATGCGGCAGTTTGGTTTACTTGAGGAATCATCTGGATATTCGTGAAACATGATTTGTCAATTGATAACAGTCTCGATGTCATCATTATAACATTCTGGAAGGTTTAAAGGAAGAAAAGGATCGATTCACAGAAAAAAAATGTCGTTTCGATAAGATCGAGGTACTTGAAGTGTCATCAATTAAATAACATCAATGTGACACGAGATAAAAACATATTGGGTTGTGCTATTAAAAATCCAATATTCTTTCTAACACAACTTCTACTTGCTCTAGTATATTCTTTAGAATAACACTTTAGCTATTTCGTTACATGGATCTTTTATTGAATTGATCAATTATCTTACGTTAATTGTGTTATTATGTGATCGAGGTGTGACTAAAATTTTCTTGGACAAAGTTCTTTTGATCGAGTGATTCAACTTTTCATCAAATTATACGAGCCATTAAATCAATACAACGCGAAGTTCATTAAAGTTGAAGTAACATTAGTGAGCTGTTAGATCAGAAAGCGCTAAATCCATGGTTCGAACCCTGCTTTAGCATCTTTAGAATCCTAAGGTCGTGTGATCGCGTCACAACGATACGTGATGATAACAAATTGGATAAAAAGCGCATTTCAGAAATGGTTAATAATAATCATAAGTAACAAATACCGCAAACAACATTGCTAAAACACAAGGACTTTTCTTTTTAAACTAAATCATCAGATAGTTGAAATAAAGATTTTTATTTGTTTCCTGAAGTGCATATTGACTTCATTACCAGTCAATCTGTTCGGCGAAGCGTTGATTTGATTAATTGCCTTTTTCAAGGTACTTGGAAGAACTGAATGTACATTTGCATTAAATATAGAATTTAGCCGATTGAACAACTTATGTTGTTGGATTAGTACATTCTAATATTACCAAGACGGGTTTGAAAAGATGCTAACAATTCCACATTTACATCTTTATTGGCCGAACGGTATTTTTTTTCTGTGCAGGTGTTTATATTGAAAAATCAGTTTTTCTTGGTGTTTATCCTAATCTTTTTTCGAATCATGAAACTCTTTTCACACTACGCATCAAATAGTCCACGTAACACATCCTTTGCTCAAATCTTGAGATATCAATGTCATTATTAACATAATAAACGTTTCGAACAAACCAATGCATTATATCCGCAATTTTTCCTTATAATTATCGATGTACTTTTTCCCTGAACAAAAGATGGAGTGGAAGACCTAACGGTTAGATGAGAAAATGAATCCTAATTTATTACAATACTTCTTTTTATTCCAAAGTCGTTTTCTCAACCACCTATTCATTTTGCAACTCATCACTTTTCGCAAAACAACAAACTCTTCAACCGAAAAGGAATTGACGTACTTCGCATTGATATAGACACAAGGTATTGGCAGACCCCGTGACCCAAATGATTTGTTTCGCAGTGAGAGCTTGCTTCTCCGATCCGCCGTGGGCGTTCGGCTTGCTTGCGCGTACAACGGCCGGAGTGGTATTAATTGTCCTTGCTATCGGTACGGAACTTCGTTCGTTACGAACTTTGGTGGGCGTTCCGCAAGTCTCGCGTCTGTTGAAACGCGTGTAGAACCACTGAGACACGGGCGCACACGAACAACGAATGACCGAAGTCGAACATCGATGCTCGGTAGACGCTTCCGGGTTTTCCGTGAAGTTTCCAGATCGTCGTAGCGTCCGTAAATTTTGAACTTTTGGCTCCGCGACTCCTCGCCACCACACCGAGCCGCTTCTCTATCCGTATCTGTCCTAATGCGATACATTTAAGGAAGGCTCGCACAGACGCGCGCATATAGGGGAGAGCGGGGCAAAACGGCATACCGGGGCAAAATGGCGTTCACGGACAATGGGACCAGGGCAGAATGGTATTGGGGCAAAATGGGACAGCAAAAAATCTACTTCGATGGGACTTTCGCTTGTTCCATTTTGCCCTAATTCTATCATACGGGGGACTTTGTTTGACCACTTCGTACTATTTTTCCCCGGTATGCCATTTTGCCCCGCTCTCCCCTACGAGCGACTCCCCTCCGTCTTTTCAAGCGTTCTGCCACTCGGCTTTCCCGATACCGGCGCCTCGAGCCAGCGACACTTCCGTTCAAACTCTCTCACACTCACGGTGTACATATACGTCCGGTTGGTATATATACATGTATATTATCTACTACGGCACACAGCGGTTAGGAATATACTTCCTACGTAACGTCACGGCCACGGCTGAAGTTCGCAACTCTTCGAGCGACGTGAGAGGCCAAGCGTGGCCGGTCGTAGCGAACAACGCGGGCAGAACCACCGGTGTCGAATAAACACTTTGGCACGTCGAAGCTTTCTCGGTATGCGCATAAGCACGAAAAAGAAACGCCCTCGAGACCGCGCGTAAAATATCACGGCGACGATTCCCCAAAGATTCTTTTTACATGTAAAAATATCTCTGGCGAGGCTCGAAAATGCAGAGAGTTCTGTAAAGAGTTAAGGCCCTTCTGGGAAAGAAGTGGAGGAATGCAGTATCCTGAACAAGGGCTACGGACCTTTTGGGGAGAAAGTAAAAAAATGCAGTGTCCTTAAAAAGCATTATAGCTCTTCGAGAAAAAAATCTGAAAAAATGCTAATTTTCCTGAAACAACGTTAGCGTTCGGTTAGAAAAAAATGTTTTTAAAAATTTGAGCTTTTGGTAAAAATGCAGTGTCCTGAAAAAGGGTTATTGAAATTACTGAAGTTACCGAAATTAAGAGTTACCTGAAATTACGGTTCTTCTGCAGAAAAAAGTAGAAGAATACAGTATTTCAAAACTACATTACGGCCCTTTTGGGAAAAAAGTGAACTAACGCAGTGTTCTAAAAAAGCGTTACGGACTTTTTTGGACGAAAGTGAAACAATGTAGTGTTTTAAAAGAACGTTACGGCCCTTCTAGGAAAAAGCGGAGGAATGCAGTATCCTAAAAGAGCTTTAGAGACCTTTTGCGGAGGAAGTAAAAAAATGCAGGTGTCCTTAAAAAGCACTGTGGCTCTTCTCGGAAAGATCTGAAGAAATGCTAATTTTCCTAAAACAACATTACCGCTCTTCTGGGAAAAAACGTTTAAAAAAATGTATGACCTGGGTAAAATGCAAAGTGCCCTGAAAAAGAAGTTACTGAAATTACTGAAGTTACTAAAAATTAAGATTTACCTAAAATTACGGTCTTTCTGTGAAAAAAGAGTAGAAGAATGCAGTGTCCTAAGAAAGCGCTACGGCCCTTTTGGAAAAAAATTAAACCATGCAGTGTTCCAAAAAAGCGTTACGAGGCCTCTTGGCAAGAATGTGAAAGAATGCAAAGTGTCCTAAAAAAACGTTACGGCCCTACTGAGAATTCTTTTTAACAAGTATGGTTCTGGATAAAAAGAGAAAATGTCCTCAGAAAGTGTTCGGGCTCTTCTAGAAAAACGTGAAGAAATGCAGAAACTGCTCGAAAATAATTCCAAGTCTTCCCACAGAACTTAAAATGAAGAATCTGCGCATCCAATTATAGCCACTACAAACCAATTACAACGTGCCTATCAATTCTAATAAAATAAAAGTCTGATTTCGATACGAAGCAAAACGACTGAAGATATTTTCCCATAAAGTTTTCGCGAGTACAGGCAGAGGTATTCGCTACTTTTTTCGTATCTCTCGACTCCGCGACACGAGTGTAACGCGAAGTTCCAATTATAACGCTCACGCGCGATACGCGAAGCGACACCGGAAGAGTTAATATTGAAAGCCAGTTCCTGTATTCGAAAACTGTCCAGGAAATTAAACCGTCGTCGTGCGCAACCCTTTGCTTATCAACCTCTCAACGATATTGGCTGTATGCTAAATGCCGGCAGCGTTGAACGACGCAGGGCCCGTAACGACGAAGCGCCCCGGCAAGCGACGGATGTTTCTCCTTGGCTCTCCGGTTGCACCGAGAGAGGCAAAGAAACTCGGTAGCGACGTCGTCGAGTGCGCTTCGCTGGAATTTCGTCGCGGCTCGACGACGAGGAAAAAAAATTCTCCAACATCGCGCTAAGCTCGAGATCTCGCGTTATTTATTTACTTCCCGGGGTGGGGTCGCTTGACTCGTTGGAGAAACCGGAACAAAAAATAAAAAAAGCAATAATCCCCCATATCCGCCGCGGGTTCGCGAAAATAAGCGATGAGTCAGAGAAAACACGGTAATGCAAAGCGAGAAAAATTGGTGCATCGAATTTCTCGACGAGGAAACATGCCGAACGTGGCGAGACTCGGGACGAAATGCATTTCTATAACGAATAGCTTTGCGAAGTTTCGGGGAACGCTACGAAGAGAGATTCTTGCTCGCTCGTGTGTGTGTGTGGGGAGGATGGAAAATCGTCTGACGTTTGCAAATGGAATGTGCCAAACGCCGTTCCCAGCAACAATTCACAAACGTCCGAGAGGAGCGCGGAGAAGCAGAATCTGAGACGCTCGTTTGTGGTAGGGGAGCGGCATTCGTGGGTTCCGATCCTTGCTTCTCGCGAGTGTCGACATTCAATTATTACAGACGTCGAGGGAGGGGGAGAGATCCGAGTACTTTTCCATTCGGCAGGGTCCGAAGCCAACATCGGCTCACTCGGGCTGCTCTCATGCTCTCTCACGCTCCTATTCCCCTCCACCCTTTCTGCGGCCGTTCGCCACTTCCGCGGTACCGCGGCAGCTCCGAACTCTGAAGAGCGGCGAGCGAGCAATGCATCTCACGGCAAGAGCCCGAGCATCTTTGAACGGTGGTCTTTCGGCAAACGAGACGACCGCAAGCCGTGAGAACGGCGAGACTAAAATTCGTCCGTGCGCCCAAAAGACGTTTGAACGTAAACGAAAGAAAAAACAGAGGCTTCAATAGTCTGGTAAATATTACAGTGTTACGAAATAAAGTAGAATAATGCTACGAAGTGCACTTTACAGGGTGGCAATGCCGAAAAAAAGGTGTGCACTGAACCAATTTGTATTCCGAGCGAGCAATTCGCACGAAAGAGCTCGCTCGGCGTAGCACGTTTAATAATATATTTAGAAACGCCGGGTGTCTTGTATTGCATTGGCTTTCAATCGCTTACAATTTCAACGAGTCGAGTTTCATCCGCGTGCATACGAGCGCGTTAGAGGCGCACGTGTTCAACGGCAAGCGGCTCGGAGGACGAAGAGAATTGAGTATGAATGCGAGGAACGAGATAAAATCATAGGGCTCCATGGAGAGTCGCGGCATGCGGAGAATAAGCTTGCATACATGTCGAGTGCATGATTTAGGGATAAAGAAAGTCGAGGAAAAAAAAAAAATTATTTTACGTCACTTCGGCACGGTAAGTGAGGTTCTACGCGGCCTTCGCGTGCCGAAAGCTCCTTTTCCACCCCGCAGTGAAGGAAAATTGTGTACGATACTCGCGGAAAAACGTTGTATCAGCTCGTGTGATTGAGGCACCTGCCCAAGGCGAGTGCTGCAACGCGAAACGCATGCTTGTGAGAAAAAGTTTTCCCGCACTCCTGTTGTCAGAGGGGGGAGCAGGGCAGAATGGCATACCGAGGCAGAATGGTATTACGGCACAATGGCACCAAGGCATAGTAGGATAGGGGCAAAATGGGACAGCAAAAAATCGACTTCGATTGTACTTTTCCTTGCCCCATTCCGCCCTAATTTTATACGGGGGACTCTATTTTACGATTTCATACCATTTTGCCCCGGTATGCCGTTCTGCCCCGCTCTCCCCTACACTATTAGCCTTGATCATATTCGCGAACAAAAAAAATGTCAAAATGTTATAAAAAGTCTTTTTTCGATAAAGAAAGCTAACGAAAAAGTATTATAATCACCGGAGCTGTTGATTGCTCCTTAAATCCATTAACGTATAAGGGACAAGATGTTGCAAACTCTGACTCTTACATCAACAAAAGATGCTTAGAATCTTCTGGCAAATATTAGAATGCTACGAAGTAAAGTATAGCTTCACAATGTTGCGCTGTAGAAAATAAGGTGTTGTGCACTGTAATTACAAGTGATGTGTACGGTAATCAAACGAATGTTGTGCTATAAAATTAACTGCAGGAAAATTATTTTGCAGAAGTAACAAGATAACACTTCAATTTATGAGGATCTTTCCACGTTTTGAATTTTACAATGTCTCGTTGGTTTTTCTATCAATTTGGATTGTACTGCGAAAAATGCCATCCTCATCATTACAATTATTACCATGCAGTCAGTTAAAATGGCCCAATAAAAAAAAACTACATCGTAACACATTAATGCACCCTTTTTCGAGTTAGTTATTTACGGATTCATATCGGGACTGTAAAGCGTTCACTACAAAAGGCCAATTCATCATCTCTGATCATTTAAAAGAGTTTTTCAAAAAACCTCTTTCATCGTTTCATCATACGACTTTTATGTGTAAAAGCGTTTAATTGAAATGGGTCAGACATTGCTTTGAACAGATCACACCGCAATTTTAACACGAACGATGTGAATATTTAAAAATTTTGTCAATTCGGTTAATCTAACTGATCCGTTTGCCTACATGATTTTTTTAAATTATTAGGTTTAACTGTAACAATATGTATATATGAACAATCAGAGTCGCCGTTATTTCAATGGCTACAATTGAATGGCTAGTTTGACGATGTAGCAAAAAGCATTATATTTGCAGTTCCGTCGTCAGAAGGACTGCCATGGAATAGCACCATAGCGATAAAAGATGATTACGTCCCAAACTTCGCAGTTTTCTTTCCGTCTAGTCGGAAAATGTTCCGTTGATCCGCTTTCTGGAAACATTCCAAATTCTCATTTACACCCGCAACAAATAAGTTAATCGGGACGGTCCGAGAACTTTTGACCGGCGCCCAAATGTACGCGAGACCCGAAGCCGTACCATGCGCGAATTCGCAAATTCCGCTCTTCCGGATTCCCTTGATTTCATTCCCGACCGCGGTATTTCCGTTTATCGTGTCTATGCGCGCGTGTCTCTCTGATCCGCGTAGCGTATGGCTTTTCAGCGTTCGGAGTTGGAACTCCCTTTTATACCGATGACTCCCCTTTGTTCGTATTAAACGCTCGCCTCTCGCTTTCCCCCGTTCGCGGTTGCCAAGCACCGAACCGAAGATATACACAGTCCATTCAACGGTTGATCGATCGATCGACTCGACGATTCATTGACTGACTCCCGTGCGCCCGTGCGCTTCGACTGTTGCAAGGATTTACGAGGTGTGTCAGCCGCGCAGCTTCTAGAGCGATACACCCAGTGTCTCTGTGTCCAGAAGCTTTAGAACCATTCCTCGTCAAACTACTGCTCGGTGTCCCATATTACGTTTCGATGGCAACACAGATTTTGCGCAACCGAAGTTACATCTATAGAGTCATATCTCATGGAGATCCATCATTATCGCTTAGGATTTACGACGATTGATTCATTTCTCTCTGGTTATCAAAATCGGGTCAACTTTATCGAGTAATTAAAACCACTTGCGAAATCACCTCCAACTCAAATCGCGGTTGATGCCATTCGGAATAGCAACGCGCCCCTAAAGCATGATTGTCGAATTTAACCTACCACCTTGCAACAATGGCTGATGGTCTCGCTCTCGGAGAGGATTTCCCGGTTGTGCGTTGCAACACTGCAATCGACGATCAAGAAGCCTCTGGCGAATTGTACGGTCGAGCGTGAGCGGACGGTGGTCGGTGAATGCGTTCTCGCTACGTATTTGATCCCGACGCCACCAGATTAATTTCGATTCATAAGATACAACTATGATTGTCATCGTAATTATAATGATCAGGCTATAAATCGTCATGATTGCAGCGGATAATTATTCAAGGATGTATCGTTGGCTTATTCGATTTTTTAGTGACGCGTCGTGTTGTTGCTTCGCGCGGTTAATTGTATCGTGACAATGCACAATGTGTCGCGGCCTCTCATTAAAGTCGATGTAACGTCTATTGTATCGTTTCGGTATTTTTATTATAATCTTCTTCTGTTTCTTTTTTCATTAGAACAAATTTCGTTTTATTCATTTACAATTGGAGGAGTAAGAAAAATGTTTACACAAATCGAATATTTTAACCAAATTATCGGTATCAAATTCGAGGATACTTGATGAAAACATTCAAGTTTTACAAAATAGAGGTCATTTTTTATTTTTGAAAAATTATTTTTTCCGGGCTGAAGGACTTCGGTTGATGGCTAATTGGCAATACTAAACTTAAGCAAAGTAGGTTTAAGGCACTCTATGTAAAATTCGTATGCTTTGTATTGTCAATAATTTCACTCTATTTTTTCTCGGCTGCAGGGTTGTTTTATCGGTATTTTTTTCGTCTTATATTTAAAATTCAATTCAACGACTAAAAGTGTTATGCAAATTATATTTGCACATCCTTTCATCTTGCTTTCCTTTGCATATTTGCTTCCTTCACGAGGAAGCTGATAAAATTGGCGAGTTACCTTTCTCGTAAAGTTTTGCAAGTGACGTTAAAAACAATATAAGGAAACAAATATAATTTTGTATTCATATATTTTTAATATAAAAAAATCCGCGATTTTATGTATTTAAACTTTTTTTAACCCATTTTTTTGCACACTTTTCACTTCGATGTCTTATGTTCTTCAATTCTCTCGGCAATTCAATATACACTCGGGTCTCTCGATTTATTGATAAATTCCTTTCAGGCGTATTTTTTTTCTTGACAGTCTCTGTGAAATCGAAGACGCGAAGCACCTTCGGAAATTGAAGTAAACTTGTCTTCGCAATAAATCTATTGTTTTGCATTTCTATTGAGTGCACTTGTGAGACTCTTCGGTGCAAGGTAAATATCTTTTAAATCTCATTGTTACCGAAGCTCATCGAATAAACTCGATCAAAGGATCGATGTTGTCGATCATACACCAAGGTGTTTCGTTTGTTAGACCCGGATATCGCAGTGCAGCTCTTCACGCGAGAAGATCGGATTTTTGCGGGGGCTGCGCCCGGTTCTGCACGAATTGCATCTGGCGCAGCCAGAGAGTGAGTCAATCGTTCACCACGAAAAGGCGAGATGAAATGACCTGGGGGTGCGCGAGAGAAAAAGAGAAACAAAATTGGAGTTACACCGATAGCGCGACGACGGTGCCGAACAGAGGAGGTTGTGCACGCGCGAAGAAAGAGAGAAGGAAGGTGGTGCAGATGCTGTCGATGACTCTGGCGAGGAACTCCATTAAACAATACGGCGATTGTAATTATTATTATTGCTATTTCTATAGTATAACTAGCGACACTTGAGGTGTCTAAAACTGCTATCAGATTCGTGTTCAGCGCGAAAAAGCCCATGGAAATGCAGGGTCCAATTGATACGCATTATATGTGTGATCCAGTGGTCATCTTCTTTAATCTTCAGGAAGAGCACATCCTGTTTGGAGAACCGTTTGCATACCGACACGTTGTGTGCGCAACTATAGACCAAAAAACGATTTGCTCAGTCGCTCGGCAACTATTCTGGACGAATACGAGGTTGCCAGGTTCGTATTCACCTTTTGGAATGAAAGGATTGCTAAGGGTCCGTGGATTGCCGTGGTTACGAGGGAATATATAAGAAATCGATAGCAGGACATTTCGGAAAAGCCACCTCATAACAGCTCTTGGCTCTCTCAATGAAGCTAGTCCTGCAACCCTGCAACGGGTCCCAATTGTTTCCTCCTCCTCGGCTTGAGAGACCTTGTAGAGTCTTCTATCTAAAACGTAGATGGATGCATGGGCTTCGGTACTTCGAATTCACTTCACCTGAAGTTTGACCAGTGAAGCTAGTACTTAACCCTGCAGGGTCCCAATCGATTCCTTCAGCTTGGCTTGGGAGACCTAGCGGAGTCTTCTATTTAAAATGCGAATGGATGGACCTGCTTTTTGCAGTTTGAATTCAATTCACCTGAAGCTTCGCCAGGGGACTCCGCTTTGCTTGGCTTGGCTTGGCTTTGTCAGTGAAGCTAATACTTAAACCTGCACAGGGTCCCAGTCGATTTCTCCATTTCGACTTGGGAAACGAAGTAGAGACCTCCATTTTAAACGTCGATGCATCTGGCTTTTTGCGGCCTTTTGCGGTCCACCTGAAGCTTGGCCAGGTAACTTGGCTTTGCTTGGATTGGCTTGGCTTGATCAGTGAAGTTAGTACTTAACCCTGCACAGGATCCCAATCGATTCTCTATTTTAAACGACGATGCATCTACTTGTTGCAGTTCGAACTCACTTCACCGGAAGCTTGATCAGGTAGCTCGACTTGGCTGGTTTGGATTGGGCATTGAAGCTAGTACTTAACCCTGTGCGAGCCCTAATCGTTTCCCCCACCCCGGCTTGAGAGATCTAGTGGAGTCCTCTATCCAAAAGGCAGATGGATGAAAGAAGCGAAATGGAATGAGTCAGGGGTGTGAGGAAGAAAAAGGGAAATAAAATTAAGTTACACCGATAGCGCGACGACGATACCGAACAGAGGAGGTCGCGCATGCACGAAGAAAGAGAGAAGGAAGGTGGTGCGGATGCTGTCAATGACTCTGGCGTGCACGAGAAAAGTAAATATAGCCCCCGCGACGAAACCTGTTCTCTTAAAATAACTCGGGGGGGCCCCTAAGGCGCGCATTCTTCTTCTACGCATCGACGAACTTTTTGATGCGGCCGCTCTCGCGAACATTGACGAGCTCTCAAATCGCGGATAATTTTTCGAAAAAAAAAAAAAAAAAAAAAGGTTTCATTGCTATGGAAAGAAAAAAAAGAAACAAGTTCCGATACCTGAACGATCGTCATTAATTAGACCTGGGCTTGCGTCACGCCGCTTCGGGACAGGTACTTACCTGTAACATAGAAAGAAAAACAAAATAACGTTAAGACTGATATGTCGATAAATATGGACGTATAACCGATAGCCGTATCGCTGGTCGATTAGTTATTAAATCGATGTAATAATCGCGACGAAAAGAACCGGAGATAAAAATCAAATTACAATAAAAAATAAAATAAAACCTGTTGTGCACATAACGCAAACGAGATACAACGTCGTGGCACGCGAACCGGCTACTTATAACTCAGATCCGTAATTAATCGACCGACAAATGAAATCGTTATGCTCTCATTTGAATGAGCTTGTGCGCTACTGCGCAATTTTTAACGGATCAAGGTTATTTTTATTATTTCTATTTGAGACTATGTCAACGATAGTTCAATAAATGAAATACATTTAAGGGGGAATATACGCCTAACAGGATTCGTTAAATTGGTTATGCAATAAAATTTTTTTGTTATATAATATATAATATAATTTTTTATAAAATACTGATGATAAAAAAAAGCTCAACAAAAAGCAAGCGTCAAATTTTGAAAAAGAAATAAAATTTCCCAAACATTTTTTTTTTTTTTCAGAAAAAAAACATACGCCAACTACGTGAAAATTCTGTCTACCAATATTATTCAAAAAAATAAGTTCAATGATGTGGGCCAAGTGTAACACATGAAACACTTCCATATGGCAAAAACTATTGTCTCATTAATGCAAAAAAATTGTCGTAAATAATTGGCATTCCACTGCTAGCGGTTTATTGTGATGCTTGCAAGCACTGGAACGCTAATTATTTATAGCAATCTTCTTACATTAAAAAAACAATAGTTTTGGCCATATAGAAGTGTTTCATGTGTTACACTTGACCCATATCATTAAACTTATTTTTTTGAATAATTTTGGTAAACAGAATTTTCACATACTTGGCAAACCTTTTTTTTTAAATTTTTTGAGAAATATTTTGTATTTGCAAAAAACCACGATCCGAAAACTTCAATTTCGAAAGTTCACTTTCGTTTTACTTCGAAAGAAAATTTCCGAAAATTACCTTGTTTTTTCAGTCGTTGCTAGGTGCAACCCCTTCAGAATCATGATTGGCATACGTCCGTACGATGGATCGAGAGATCACGCGGCAGCGAGTTATCATGCAAATTTGCACGTAGGCGGCAATAACCGTGACTGTGAGAGACGAAGCCAGTCGGCGACTGGCTCGTCTCTTCCAGCAAAGTGATAATCTCCGACTATCCGTGTACGCGCGACAGCCTCGCTGAAATGGTAGAAACTGTCGTCGCACATGCAAATGCACACACACACACACACGACTGGTGTGTACGCGAGGGCCAAAGCGAGACCGGAATTCTGTACAGCTCGGTCGGTGAGCGAATGCTCCACGTGAACTAAGTCGAAACAAGTAACTTTGCCAAGCTCGCGAGACCGCGGGTTCCTTAACGAAGATGTAGTAGGTAGAGTCAAACTTCCTCGGCGGCTTTCCTTGGACCACTCGCAAATAGGCACAGACACAAAGAGAGACACGCACGCGCGCGCGAGCCCAAACAGTGAAACGTCTCAGAGAGAGGACGTGAATGAAAGCGATGTCGGGATGCCCTTTCGCTGGTAACTAATCCCGCATTCTAATTCCTCGTCGCGATAAGTGGCCGGTGATTAAGCCACTTCGTCTTCGTCTGAACATCCCCTACGCGCTTTATGCGTTATCCGGTAAACTCGTCGGGAATGCAAATAGACAAATGTCTATCCAGACATTGCACACGCGAGAGCCTCGTTGGACGGTAAGACGGAAGGATGCCGTGAAATTAGCGAGACGAAATTGCGAATGTGGCGAGAGTAACGCACGAGGGAGCGGGGGACGAAGAAGAGAGAGAGAGAGGAAGGAGGAGGGAAAGAACGATTAATACAAGGGGCCATTTCCTCCGCAATAAATAACTCGGTGCGGTGCCCGATGGTGAGCGTTGTCTCTCGCGCGCTCGAGAGAGCTCCAACCTCGGTGCATCAGTGAAACGCGCGTGGTTTACACCGACGTTCGGTATATACCACAATTACTTAAGGCTTCATACAACGCATCACGCCAATGATTTATGTCCACGCGGACAACGGGGCATCAAGGTCAACTATCCGTCTCTCTTCGCGGCGCGATATCCTCGCTGGTCGACAACTCGTCGGCAGGATTACGCGCGATGCTTGCGAGACTCCACTTGCGTTAGAGATCACGGAGATTCGGCCCCAGCGAGTCTGGAATTTATATTTCAGGTGTCGAGGCACCTGGACGCTAAAGTACCAATTTTTTTTTTTCTTAGGCATTTTTCTGACGGGTTCTTTTTCTTTTCTGGTAATTTTATGACACTTTTTTATAACCTAGTGCGGAAAAGTAGACATTTCTATGCATTAGTGGAAAAAAGTACACTTTTCTGTGCCCTAGTGAGAAAAAGGACACTTTTCTATACCCTAGTGAGAAAGAGTACACTTTTCTATGCCTTAGTGGGAAAAAGTACGCTTTTCTGCGCCCGAGTGCGAAAACGTACATTTTTCTACGCCCTAGTGCAGAAAAGTCTCGTATTTTGCGCCCTAGTGTGGAAAAGTACACTTCCTCGCACTAGTGTGCAGGAAAGTCATAAAATTGAGTTCGATATA
Organism: Ischnus inquisitorius; assembly: GCA_963924025.1. Lineage (NCBI taxonomy): Eukaryota > Metazoa > Arthropoda > Insecta > Hymenoptera > Ichneumonidae > Ischnus > Ischnus inquisitorius. The sequence continues at coordinate 16,490,112 of OZ001249.1, read as the reverse complement.
AGTGCGAGAAAAAATGGTCCTTATTGAAAATAAGTATTGCTTCCTCGCAAAGGAAACAACTTTGCCACGAATGAGAAAATTCGAGATTTTCGTGAGAACGTATTTTCATTACAAGATCTTTAGAAAAATGGATTCTTTCAATACTGTAACGGCAATTGTTTTTGGGCCATATTTAGAATTAAATAAAGTTGCAAAAAAATGATGCACATTAAATTTTTACATCGCTTCTTCATTTTGTTTTCATCTTCATTTACAAATCTCAACTAAAGCCAAATCTGTTGAGCCAAAGTTTTTTCAGCAACTTTCTCATAAAAGCGTTCTGTAAACGACGTCGAAACGAAATGAAGAAGCGCCGTGCAAAATGAGTTTCCACAATTTTTTTCATGTCCCACGAAAAGTGGCGTAATAAGAGTGATCGTCGCAATTACTTGAACGCCGAATTCGAGGAACCTCGCTCGCGTCGCATTGCTTGGACGACCCCGAGATCGAAGATTACAGGATCGCCCCTGGTTAGAAGGATCCTTTGAATGCTCGCGAAGTAATTGCCATAAACGTTTGAGCTATTAGAAGAGTGGACATCGGAGTTTCGTCACGATTGTCTCGGGCGGTTCTGACCATCGCCACTGGTCACAATGCACGGATGTACGGACGGTTGACTCGCGATTTCCGTAATCTCGACCCCTCTCCCCAGCGCACATTCGTCGAACCCACAGCGCAAAATTCTTCATCGAGTCTAATGGTCATTTTTTTTTTTCAGAATTTCTTGGAACCTTTTTTCCGACGTTTCGATGACGTTACGGTCATAAATGATTCGAAGGAAGTCGCGACGCGTTCAAGAGACTTTTCAACGCTTCGATGACTCCAAAGGCTTGCGCATTAAACGATTGTTTAACTGGCGAAATATATCTTCGTTCTCCGCGCTCGGTTCTCTCGAGGAGAAATAAATAAAAAGAGAGAAGTGTGTCGAGTAAGGCGGTTTCGCGCACAACCGCGACCGAAACCAAACGTGCATTATGCTGTCGCGGCACCCTTCCATTATCCATTGACCGGACGATCGCACTCTCTCTCTCTTTCGTTTTCTTTCTCTGCGAATGGTTAAAGACCATCCGCAACGATTATTTATGTACCCGCGAAAGCGTCAACCTCGAGTTATGCTGTTTCGTCGTATCGTCGGAGTAAGCATAACCGTAAACGGAAAATAATATAGTCTCGTCTTCGTTCTCTCCGCTCTTCCGTCCATATATTACAGATAAGAACTCGCGGGAACGGGTAATGAATAATAGGAAACATTATCGAATAACTATTTCTCAAAGAGACTTTGCGCGCTCAACAAGTGGCGATCGATTGAAGGATCGATCGATCAATGATAAGCCGGGAGTCACAGCTTTTAAAATAGATTTTTCCTATATATAGACAGGGAAGGGATAGATAAATGATGCTATGAACAGTTTCCGAGGGAATTTCACGTGAAATCTTTCCGAATTGTAGAGTGTGGAAGAAAAGAAGAAGATAAGTTGATAAAGGTTACTTAATACGTGGAATTCCAAAGAGAAATAGATTCTGCGTTATAACAGAATATTAGCTCAAAGATAATAATGCTATAATAATATAATGTAATTTGGAAATAATTGTGAAAAATTGAGGAGCAAAACGTTAAATCACTCACAGACCTGGCTAAAAGTGAGTAATGAATACAAAATCTAAAAAAACTGTACGAAAGACCCGGAAGAAAATGTTTTTTTGCTATAATAATGCCAAAAAGATGCAAATTAGATACAAGAAATTGTTCTTCGTATTATTCGATGAAACAACTTTTTTGTCGCAAAAATTGATCCGTGCATTTTTTAACATTTTTACATTTACACTTTTTTTTTTAAATAAAAACTTATGGATTTTTCATGCGAGTACGCAGAAAAACTGCGCATGAGGTCAAAAACTTTACAGATGACCGATCGAACATGCTCGCCAATAATGACGGAAGATTTCTTGAAAATTGGGTTTTTCGAAAATTAGGAGCAATTTTTAAAAAAATGTCTAATTATTCAAAAAAAGTAACAAATGAACTTCCGCTAGAAAAGCGTAGGTTAGTAAATAATTCGTTTAACTTTTCCTATTTAACTTATTGTCTTCACAACATTCATAAGATCCTGAAGGAAATATTTTTTTTGCAATAATAATGCCAAAAAGAAGCAAATTATTTTTATAAAATCGCTTATCGTATCATTCAATGGACTACTTTTTTTGACTTTACCGGCATTATGATTATGCAAAATGAATGTTGTTGTCTTCATCTGTAAGGTTAGCTTTTTTCCGATTTTTATTCCACCGAAGAGTTATCGAAATTCTCTCCGAATTTTTCTCTAGGAATGTAGCGATGAACTCTCCTTAATCATTGATAAATTAGTGATCCATACACAAGCCAATCAATCAATCCATCAAATCATATCAACGCAGAAAATAAGGAAGAAATAGAAAAAAAAATGATCATTCCCTTTTTGAACGGAGCTTTACGTGCTCGTCAAGCGTTAATCTATTCACCGATCGATTGATTGGCGATAAAACCGGGGCTCACGAGGTTTTAAATAGATTACGCATATAGACACAGCGAAGATAGATACGCCATGTGTCTACCGACGATCCGTGGGTAAATCCGTATTCAACGTCACCGGGATGATATCGTATGTTGTTTTTTTGTTTCACGTAATCGAGAAGAAACCACGGCGATATAGCACAAGGGTGAAAGAATAACATTTCGCGGAGGGGCGAGCGACGGGCAAGAGAAAAGTGGCCGCTTTCACGAAGAGTACATCGCCCTCGCTTGCTACCTATGTTTGATCAATGATTACCGAGGGAGTTCAGCACGTGATATAGCGCCAGAGTCGTTGTGCACAATAAAACCAGACGCTCGGCCTTTCCTCTTTGTCTCGCTCGTCGACGGTCTCGCGCGAAACATTTGTGATCGATAGGGGGTTTGTTTTGACGTTGGTGGTAGCCAAGCAACCCCCGACCGATGGTGGATAGCCGATGGCACGAAAGAAGAACGAGTCGTTGGCCTTTCGCGAACTCTTATCGATGCTCGAACTATAATTCTCGTAATATCGACGAGATAGGAGGCGATTATCGTTTTTGCTCTCGCGGTACTTCCGGTCCACAAATATTTGTGACTTTTTTGGTTCACAAGGGCGGTAATTGTTTGACATAGATTCATCGTTGTCTCGTTCATAGACGTGAGAAATATATCGTTTCGTATGTATCAGTAAAAAGTATGGAAAAAATTCAGCGAAATTTGAAGAATGTGTTTGACACATTTTCGAAATAGCGACCATTCAAGATCAGTAAAAATCAATTAGATGCTAATATATATATTTTTTTTGAGGATTAATACGAAGCATATAATCGAGTCAACGTTCAACACTGGATTAGCGACTGGACGACCGAAATAGAGCTCAAGGTTCCAAAAAAATCTTGACTCCTCATCGAAGGGAGTCATAGATTCTTTCATATACGACGTTTGATTCTTACGCTCATAACGGTAATGCAAAATTGCGGAAAAAAATTATTTTAAAACCATCACCGAAACGACCCTTCGAGACGACTCTCCAATTTTTTAAATACATTTTGAGCTATTTTTCACGGTTAAGCTGACCAGTTAAGGCCAATAAATGATTAAAAAAAAATGCCAGGCCATATGTAAGATTCAAAGAGTCAATATCAAACATAATCGAAATGAGTTGGCAAAATTGGATGTAATGGGATGGAAAAATTTGAAAAAATCGAGCATATAAGAGTTGAAACAATTAATTTTTCACAATAATAATATTAAAATTTTACTCACATATTTATGCTAAAGTAGATTGTTCAACAAATCAATAGGAAACCCAACTACTTCTTCGAAAACAATTTCTTAACTCTTTTAAACACCCATGAAATTCATTAAATTTCTATCTAAATTCCGCCGTTTTTTCTTTCATTTTTTACAACGTGCGGACCGTCAAAGCGTTTGGATAAGTGTTTCTCACAAAATCAAGTGGATTCGCAAATACAACGAAGACTTAAAATGAATGTAATTTCAAGTAAATTCGAAATTCGCGAAGTTTTCAAACTCTGAACAGTTCGAATTTCTCGTTGAATGCCACGTTTGTCCGTACAGCGAGTACCACCTTGAAGAGCAAAAGGTACTTTGAAAACATAAAAATCCAAGGGAAAAAAATATTTCAAGGACCATCACAGTTATTGAAGGACTTTCCGGACCGAGAAAATGTCAAGCACATTTCTAGAACTTCCAGAATCGGCACCGAACGCCGATAGGACATCGGATTATTCGCGATTTCATTAATTAAATTTTTGTAATTATCGCCAAATGTTTCGCGCCCCGAGAACTTTATAACGACAATATATAACAGAAAATCGATGAAGTTTGTGAAAAAAAAGGTCTCGGCGACACAGTTGTACAACGGAGTAGGTGTTTGGCGATGGCGATTGGGTGGGCGCGGCGCTCGCGAGAGAAAAGAAGAGCCCCTCTTAATGGAATTCACGAACTCGCTCGACCAGTGGCACTAAGATTTAATGGCAAAAGTTTCACAGTCGACACGTCCCGTCGCCGTTTTCCGCGCGGCCAAGAGTTCTTGCCCGGGTTCCAAACTTGTACGAACGAAAGTGTGTACGCAGACGGCGCTCAAAGTGGCGAGAGGGAGGTCCCGGACTCTCCACCGTCGGCGCGTTCGTCCGCGAAGTAATGGTAGCAATCTCGCGGGAACAGGAAGGATTCAACTAGCAGGAATAGCAGCACCAGCAGCAGCAGCAGCAGCAGAAGCAGCAATAGTAACCAATTTCGCGTGACTGCACCGGGCGTCCGAGTACGAGCGCTCAGACTTGAATAATTACTAGCCGGACGGTCTACTTTTAATTAAACTGCGTATTAAAGTGTCTCTCTCTTTTTACCAAGGCGAAATAAAAAGAAAAAAAAAAAGAACACGTGAGAATAAAACTTGTGTTCGAGGAAAAAAGATTTCTCGGTTACGGGTACAAGCTTTTTCGCTCTCGCCTGGCGTGTCTATTTTTTTTCCCCGATTCGAGACAATTTTCGTAGCTCACCGCGCCGGATATGAGAAACGGAGTAGTTTTGGCCACAGTCGATGCCGATTGGCCACGGCCGGCGGGACTGACCGTGAAGCGTTGTTTGCGAAGCCGGATTATAAAAAGGGCGACCTGCGTCCGGAGTGGAAGGACGAAGAGGGATATTCGAAGGTTTCTCGTGCGCTTCGCGCGGAACTCTACGGAGGCAAGAAATTTATTTGGATCACGGCCAGTGGCTTCGACGTCGCTGGTTTCGCGGTAACTTCGGCGCCTCTACCCCTCCCCCGCCGCCTCGCGTCCCTTGAAGACGATCGATTACGAATAGCTCTCGCGTTTCGCGGTTATGTCATACTTCGGTTCACGTAAGACGCTATGCTCTATTTATATCGAGTAAAATATCGCTTATGAGAGGATCGCGAATGCATGTATCACGCTGGAAGATGATTTTCTCAATCAGTGAGGTGGTCGTAATTCTTACAGTGATTGAGCCTTTCAGATATATCGCGTTGACTATTGTTAGCCTATGATTTCCCACCAGTGTCTTACTGATAGTCGAAATGTCTTCTATTCCTCAATTTTTATTTAAATTCATTAAGATTCATTAAGATTGCCAGTTAATATGGAAAGTTTTATCATTTTTCATTTGTCAGTCAATGAAAAATTAATAGCTCAACGGGAAGTATTGACTTGCGATTTTTTCTCGAAATTACTGCTAATTTCTTAGGGGAGAGCGGGGCAAAACGGAACAGCCACGCGAGAAAGGCCCCTGCAACTATGTCTATGACTTTGAATTACTACGAATCAATAAAAAATTTGAACTACAAGGTCAGTCTTGGAGTTTCGGACAAAAATATCGTTGGAAGCAAAATGGGACAATCTCAAATTCTTCTGCCAGATTGCCTCGGTTTATTTGTTCTAAGCGCTTACGCGGGAGACGAATCATGAATGTATCTCAACGCAATTGGGCGCATGCGCGTCAATCCAATCATCTTTGACAACACAACCTTGTTTCTACAGTAGTCAATAAATGTCGAAGTGACAATTTGGTCAGTGAAGTGAGATTACATTTTCGAGACGCACGATGGTTCGGAACCGAAAAAGGGGTGTGAAGACTGGTCACGCATCTCTTGTGCTTGGGTTGATGAGTTTGAAAAAATCAAACATACGCGCGACTTGTGTAAATAGATATGTAGTATAATAGCGGAAGTTCCTTATGTGTGTAGAAAAAAATGTGTACATATATGAATAATGTAAACGAAGAAACAGGCGATTCTACCTTGCACATCTAAATTTTTTTGTCGGTGTACCGTTTTGCCCCTTCATTACATTATAAAGTTGAAAAATAGAAAAATTATGATGTACCGGATGATGGAAACTACATATTTAAAATAATTTCAAACTGTTCCATTTTGTCCCGCTCTAGACTTACGACCTTAAATTTGATATCTCTTCAAACACTCTCAATGGTTTCAAAACTGCTATATTATAAATAGTTGCTTTGATCTACGTTGTGAAAATACAATTTTCGACATTTCCAGAACGTCCCATTCTGCCCGATGGATGCCTTTCAATTTTGTATTCCGTTTTGCCCCACTGTCCCATTTTACCCCGCTCTCCCCTATAAACAGTTGCTTTGACCTACGTTATAAAAATACAATTTTCAACATTTTCAGAATGTCCCATTCTGCCCCACCGGTGCCTTTAATGAAATTTTTTATAATAATATTATAATAAAGAAAATAAAAATTTGAGAATGTAAAATATTCTTGCACTAATTTGTTTACAGGATTTAAATATGCTATTATCAATCGATCGATCTGAATAACAGTCCAGATGTCATCCGTTGCTATTTTTTTTAGAATTGTTTATTGATTTTTGTAGAACGTAGCTCCAGTCCAATTATCAGTTAATTTAACAAGGGTTCTAATTCCGCTGGTTCGTCAAACAATAACCAATCAATAATTGCCAGAAATAGTTAATGATTTATAGCAGCTTCCTTGTTTCTAATTACAGCTAAGTTTTTGTTCAAATCTATATACGATGTTTCGACACATTAACAATAGATCGATCAGCTATTGATAGCTGTCCAAGGGACGCATCTCAAGCGTCACCTGTGGTTCGACATTCGCCCGGCAATGAAGATTGACGATCTGAACGCCTGTAACTTAACCACAGAGCCGAGTATATATCCCTTGATCATAAGATAAACCCGGCTAAGATCGACGCAACATAGGAGCCAAGAATTTCATAATCAATGATTAAGCTACCGCGTGATTAAGGAGTATGCCCATCCCATATTCGCTATGTGCATCGCCCACACAAACGCACACACGAGGAATCTCGGATTCCGCTCGAGCTACTAATCTTGATAGACGCCGGTTGATTAGTCTGCCTCCGCCGTGTGTAAGCTACTGTTGGGCACGGGTCATCGACGGATCAGCAATTATGGAGTTTCAGTGCGATCTACCATCGTCACTGCTTGCCGCGTGATTTACGTTATCCACGAAGGCTCTCAGCCTTGACGATTCGTGCGCCGAAAGAACGACACTTCTCTTTCTCACGATTGCATTTTGAGTGACATCTCTCTTTTTTCCTTCTGTTCTTCATTTGCAAGTCATCGGACGCTTCGTCGCGACCATTACGAGCCTTCGGAGCCGCGAATGAAATTTATATTCTCGATACGTATATGGCACCGCGAAAGATTTAAACACCCAAGAACACAGACGCAAAATAACGTCTCGTCTGTGTTGCACTGCGGAGACACCGAAGCGCGCGTCTCCGACGCGAATATCGCATCGGGGACAAGGCAAAAGCCCGGCTTCGGCGTCTCTCTATCCGCGTTTTAGCCGCAACACGCGGCAGCTCTACTCTCGCGTACCGAATCAAGGATATATGGCTTTTCAAACAATATCGTGACTCACGGTTCTTTTCAATGCCGCGCGGTGTGTCTTTCGGTCTTTTACGAGAAGTTCGTGAGTCGCCTTATGGATAAATCGTTTTTCTTCAGTTGCTTCGTTTCTTTTTCCTTTTAAATGCGCCTCGGACGACATTCGTTCGAATGATGCTCCAGGAAAATGAAGAAGCATTACCCGCGGGTTAGCAGTCCAGCAGATGTCAGTGCGATGTTCCTGACGGACGCGAATCGTCGATTCGACGTAGTACTGTACGAGATGGGCGAAACCGATGAACCGAGAAGAAGGCAGTAAAGAGTTCTATTACCCTGGCACGAGCTATCTTCCCTGCTAACTCCGCAACCCCCGCTATGAAATGACGTCTGTGACCCTTGGGGGTTTGAGCTATCGCGTGAGCAAAGTATAAAGTGACGAGATTCTTTACGGTAGCTTCTTTCTTCGCGGTTCATTGTACTTTATTCATGTGGCACGGCGACCGGGGCTCTTCGACACAATGCAATATTACAGGTTTTCGCTCGAGTGAAATAAACTCAGCAGTATCCAAATATTTCGATTTTTTTGAGCAGTTGAAAACGATCTCTCGTCAAATAAAAAACCGATTCGTGACACCAACGGTAAGAGTGAAAATTCGAATGTTGAATGAAAGACTGTGTCAAGTCGCCCCGAACAGGCGCGCGAAGCACCGTCGTTTCATCCGTTATTGCCTACTACCGCTCGCGACGTTATAACATGTCCGCAGTCGTTTATTCTACTTTTGTTTTCTACGAGGGGCGAACGAGGAACAACATTAACGATTACTTCTCGCGGAGCACAAAAAATATCAGTGAACTCGTTTTCTCTTTACGATCGTGAGTGCTTTCAGTCATGAAATAAATTCTATAATATTCGCTTCCGTGAATTCTCGACTTCGCTGGACAATACGTGAGTTCATATCAATTGGTTAGCGATCATACGTATCCCTCGATAGATGTCAAAAAATGTTGCTACTGTCGCCGTACCGCCGTTGAGTCGTGTACAAGAAAGTGAACGAGATGATATGCTTTAACCACGGAGTGGTTGGAATCACGAAGTGGTTAATATCACGGAATGGTTGAAATTACAGAGCAGCTAGTGCTACGGAGTGGTTGGAATCACGAAGTGGTTGATGTCACGAAATGGTTGGAATCACGGAGCGGCTAGTGCCACGGAGTGATTGGAACCACGAAGTGGTTAATGTCGGGGAATAGTTGAAATCACGGTTCAGCTAACGTCACGTAGTGGTTGAAATCGTGGTTTAGCCAATGTCCCATAGTAGCGGAAATCACGGAATGGCTAATGTCACGTAGTAGCCTAATTAGATATTTCTAAGGTCGCAGAGTGGTTAAAATCATGGAGAAGCTAATGTCACGTAGTAGCAGGAATCAGGAAGTAGCTAGCGCCACGGAGTGGTTGGAATCACGAAGTGGTGAATGTCACGTAGTGGTGAATGTCACGTAGTGGTTGAAATCACGATTTAGCTAATGTCACGTAGTAGCTGAAATCACGGAATGGCTAATGTCACGTAGTAGCCAAAATTACGGAGCATCTAAGGTCGCGGGGTGGTTAAAATCATAGAGAAGCTAATGTCACGTAGTAACTGGAATCACGGAGTAGCTAGCGCCACGGAGTGGTCGAAACCACAAAGTGGCTAATGTCACGTAGTAGCTGAAATCACGGAGTAGCTAAGGCCGCGGTGTGGTTGAAATCACGAAGTGGCTAATGTCACGAAGTGGCTAATGTCACGAAGTGGCTAATGTCACGAAGTGGCTAATGTCTCGGCGTAGCTAAGGCCGCAGGGTGGTTGAAACCACGGAATGGCTAATGTCACGTAGTAGCAAAAATTACAGCGCATCTGAGGCCGCGGAGTGGTTGAAATCACGCAGTGGCTAATGTCACGTAGTAGCCAAAATTACAGAGCATCTAAGGTCGCGGGGTGGTTAAAATCATAGACAAGCTAATGTCACGTAGTAACTGGAATCACGGAGTAGCTAGCGCCACGGAGTGGTCGAAACCACAAAGTGGCTAATGTCACGTAGTAGCTGAAATCACGGAGTAGCTAAGGCCGCGGTGTGGTTGAAATCACGAAGTGGCTAATGTCACGGAGTAGCTAAGGCCGCAGGGTGGTTGAAACCACGGAATGGCTAATGCCACGTAGTAGCAAAAATTACAGCGCATCTGAGGCCGCGGAGTGGTTGAAATCACGCAGTGGCTAATGTCACGTAGTATTTGAAATCACGAAGTAGCTCAAGCCACGACGTAGTTAAAATCACGGAGTGGTAACAATCACGACCCGGCTAATGTTACGAAGAGCTTAGAATCACGGAGTGGATAGTGTCACGGTAGGGTTGAAATCATGGCCTTTCGTGTCTGTTGGATGACCGCGACCGCGCGAGATCTCTGAATCCTTAATACACGCATATTATTTCGTACGAGTTTGTGTACGTTTGCGTCGAACACAAAATATTTCGTTGACCTAGCGACGAATTCAGGTTCAGTCAATGGAGGGAGGAAACTAACGTTAATGCGATTAGAGAGACGAGGGTAGTAATTAAGCGATCCGAGCTGTCGTTCGCATATAGCTTCGAGAGAATCTCCCCGCGTCTCCATCATCGCAATGAGATACGACAGGGGAAAGAGGAATAGACGGAAAAGCGAAAATCCCGGTGATGGAAACATCCGAGATGTTTCTTCGACTATATTAAGTCTTCGGGGCGATCGCATCGTCGCATCGCATCTGTGTGCTCGCACCCCCTGCCTCGGGAGTGAAACCGCAGGAAAACACATGTACACACCGAACTATCGAAGCACTGGATGCTGCGTCGCGACAGCTCGATTATTATCGCATCTCGGAAAACTCGGAACCCGGAGTGGCAATGCGTACGAGGACCACAGCTGGAAGATTCAACCGAGTGTGAAGAAATTTTTCTCGACGCGCGCTTGTCGCATAAGGTGAAACATCTCGGGTTTCATTAATATTTCAAAGCGATTTCAGCGTTGAATGTGAAGTTTAATTGCTTTCGAGCCCGATTATCTCCGTAAAAAAATAAAAAATACACGAGATCGAAAAAGAGTTGGAAATAAATTACGAAAACGGCATTTTCAACGTCCGTAACATTTCCTTTTTCTAGAGATAAATCCTGAGTGAATCTTGGTGCCGAAAAGAGAAATTTTACCATCAATGCGGTGGACGTACCATTTTTTCCCACGTTTGGCCTAATTAAATTTTTTTAAAAATCTTGTCTGGAAAAAGAGCGCAATCAAAAATTGCATTAATAAAAAAGAGCGAAATGAAAATCGATTATTCCCATATTAAAGTCGTAGGATTTTTTTTGTCATTAAGTATGGAAATTTTTCGACTATAATAGACGAATAATCAATTAATATTTTGGGCTTTTTTATTGATGTAATTTCTTTATTACACTTTTTTTCCTGAGAGAAGCTTTTTAATTTTTGTCAAAGATAATTGTTACATCGTTTTACGAAAGATCATTGAATAAAAGATGAATGATAATAGCGATTATATATATTCGATGTTTCTTTTATATCGAGAATGAAAATTCGCACGCGGTAAATCTCAATTTCCGATGGGCTCATTGATATTTAACTGAGAATTACAAATCGGTTTATCGAAACGTGGTTATTTAATCGTGAGTTTACACTGCGCCTCGGAAATTGGTGGTCACCGATGTACCTCATTTATTCATATAATCAATATGCTGAAATTTGGTCGAGTAATATTTTAGCGTTTTGACAAACACAGCCCGGTTTCGAAAAGTTCCAAAAGTGGGTCATCGCGGCGAATCGCGTGGCTCCCGTTTTTGCCCCAGTGGCCGACTGGGAGTTGAAAACAGTAATTAATCGAATAAAAACAAAATATCGTGTCGATCATTCAGTCAATTTGTATCAACACTCTAAAAAAATTTTAACTCAATATTATTATTATTATTATTATTATTATTATTATTATTATTATTATTATTATTATTATTATTATTATTATTATTATTATTATTATTATTATTATTGTTATTATTTATTTGATTTGATTATTTGACGAGAATAAAAATGGCCACAAATGATTTATCTGCCGCATGGGAAAAAAAAAAAATTTCACAACAACCTGAAAGACGAATTGAACTTTTGTCCAAGGGATTGCGAAGAAATTCATAAAGCATGTATTAAACTCGTATGCGCTATAGTTTGTGATTCACTACGTGACCTCTCGTAATTATCGATTCACTCGCGATGCTCTCGATATTCGAGTCGCGTGGGAGTTGGTTCCACTACGTGCCGTTGCTTCCACGGTATGTGGTGGCCATGTACTCAAGAATACGTGAGGACCCGCGGCAATTGAAGTCTTCAGCCGACAGTGCGGGGTCCTTGAAGTCTCCGGGCACTGCTTCTCGTCGTCGTCTAGGACTTTCGAAGGGTGCGACGAGGCCGTGAAGACGGGGGAGAGCGAAAGAGGCGTCGCTGTCGCGCGGACGGCGGTACAGAAAATGAAGCGAAAGAACAACGATGAAAGACGACGGGGTGGAAGAGGTGTCGGCGATAAAGCGCGAGATCTAAAATCATTCTTGCCTTTAGCGCTTCTTGCGATGAAAAAAAATATATATATAACATATATGTATAGACCGAGACGATTCATCTTGCGTCAGACGATTGAACGGCCGAGATTGCTCTTCGGTGCACCGAGCTCTCAGATATCCGAAGAGAGTGCTGGCTAAGGTGCACCGGATATATCGAGCATCATTTGTTACACGATAAACTCGATCCAATATTGTTGAATCTCGCAGATTCGTCGGGCATTAAAGTTGAGTGATGAACTACGAACAAATACGGAAATACTAGCTAAAATTTTATTAACATTTTTTGAAAAGATATTAAAAAAACGTGTTTTTCGATATTTTGGTTTCTCTGAAAAAATTGACCAAAAACTGAATTGATTATAAAATGAGGATGAAATCGTTTGGAGATGAAGAAATCATTGCGAATTGTTGGATCGATCTGTGGAAGATCAAGAAACGCGGTAGCGTCTCGACGCCAAGTACTGAAATTTTTTTTTTTTTTGTGGCGTGACGTTACTGCGTTACATACGCGAATACACTGCAAGTGTAACTTTCGATCGATATATCTTAGGAACGGTACAACGAATTTAGGTTTAAAGACCACTTCTACCATACAATTTGGGGTCAATCATTCAAAAGAGCCTATTTACGATTACACTGGTTCAGTCGATCCTGAGATGTCGGATTCAGAAATTCCACGGGGTCTATAAATATTTTGGGGTTACAATTTTTGTGTAATTTCTGAAATTATTTTTTATTTTTTATTTTTTAATTTTTTAACGGGGACAAGCCCCTTCATAGCCCTTTTATATTCATTTTTTCTACTCCAGTTGGGAGACGTCTTCCGACATTCAAACCACCTCATATTTATTATACTTGGTAACATATGACATTTACGATGTTAATAACGTCTCCCAACTGGAGTAAGGAAAATAAATATACAGTAATTCCAAAAATCACACAAAAATGGTGTAAATAAGAAAAATTGTTGACTGGTGAATAAATGTCGGGAGTTATTACGATGTATTTCATACTTTTCCTTATTCATGAGGCTGTTTTTAGCAGTTGGGAGCTTTTTAAAATTCATAATTGTTTATTTTTTATAATGTCGGTAAACAAAATTTTTACGTAATTGGCGTATCTTTATTTTTTTGAAAAAAAAAATGAGAAATATTTCATACACGAAACGCTGATAAGAGACTACAACGGATTAGTCAAACGCATATCGCTCTTGGTTTCGACGTTGTTTATCGTTCGCGAGGGTTTTAAGTAGGCCTCAAAAGAGAGTCACAAATGGGAGCGAACCGAGCGCTCGTGTGACCTTCGTTACATGGCCAATGCCTTCGAGTTGTGGGAGCTCTGATAGAGGAAGGAGTTGTATACCGAGAAGAAGAAGAAAGCGGCAGCGTCGAAAGCGTCGGGGGATTACGGAGAGTCTCGTTCGGGCGAGCGTGTTGCCTCGATCATCGTAATACTTGGTGCATCGGGCGCGGGAACTAACGCGACGCAGGTTAACGTATCCTTCGCTTCTCCGCGCATTCGTCCGATAGCGAATCCACGATGACTCCAATGCCCAAGAAATGCCTCGAGTGTTTCGCGTGTTTTTCCAAATATAGTTATACTCACGTGAGACGCGAGTCACGCTCGCGCAGACTCGGAGAATCACGATCAGCGAGTTTATTAGCTTCATTGCACACAATTGCGATAGAAAAGTATATGGCTGTCGATGCTGGAATCGTAAGAGTTTTTTTTCTACTTTGCTTGTAAGAACTTTTGTGAAGTATGAATAATTTCCCAAAAAAAAAACGCAAAATACTTGAGAGTTTTGTATACCAAAATTATTCAAAAAAATAAGTTCAATGGGGCGAAGTGTAACACATAAAACACTTCCATATGACAAAAAAATTGTCCTTTCAATGCATACAAATTGCTATAAATAATTGGCGTTCCAGTGTTTGCAAGGGTGACAATAAACCGCTAGAGAAAAACGAAAGACGCAAACGAAAAGATAATTCAAAACATTTCAAGCATTTTTCTTTCCTGAAGAAGTTGGTAGGGTTTCATAGCCCCCGACAGCATATCTCCCGAAGAATATTCCCCGAGACGCGTAACCTCCGAAAGGTATATCCCCCGAAATATTAAACCCCGAAACGCATTGTCCCCAAAATATAAACCCCCGAAATGCATATTCCCCAAAATTTTAACCCCCGAGTTGGAAACAAAAAAAATTACCTATGACGTTGTCCAACGCGAATACAGTCGTTTTCTTTAGTCACGGTTGTTTGCGAACGCAAAACTTTTGTTTGATTGTAAATAGATAATACCATTTCGACTAAACCGAAAAAAGTAGACAATCAATCGTACGCGGTAATACTTTCGTCCAATTAATTATAATTTTTTAATCACCAATAATACATTTTCAAATCAATTGCAACATGCAACTCGATACAATTAACGATTAACCGCATAACGATAATGAAAGG
The DNA here is from genome assembly GCA_963924025.1 of Ischnus inquisitorius. NCBI lineage: Eukaryota > Metazoa > Arthropoda > Insecta > Hymenoptera > Ichneumonidae > Ischnus > Ischnus inquisitorius. The sequence goes on along the minus strand of OZ001249.1, from coordinate 16,475,055 downwards.
GTTTTCATCGGGGATTAAAAATTCTTCTACCGGCGATAAACTATTCGTAGCGATTCGCGCTTAAGCATTGGAGATACCTTGCCTTTATTTTATTTTTTTTTCGCTCTGAGAATCCCGACTTCGTCATGGCGTACTGATACACTAAAGGGTAAAAAAAATGAGATAACCACTACTTAAGTTTTCTGTACGAGGGGATGAATTTACTTACGAACTGCCAATGATTTTTCGAGATTTTTATCCTTAACATTTGCAACATCTAAAATGTATAAAATCAATAGCAGATCATACATTTTGTGTGCCAGGAAATTATGATAGGTTTTTAATTTCACTATTTCTTTTCGGATACCCACGCGATTCAGTCGATTTCTTATCGACAGTTTTTTCGAATGCATGATTCATATCTTGTGATTTCTCCAATTCGCAATTGTCAAGAACGTCGTGTGTTTCGGTGGTATAATCGTGCGAAGCCAGCGAATCTTTATCGACAATCTCGTTTACTTCGGTCGGAATATATTGCGGCTTCTCGTAAATTCGAATTAGTTCTCTTTCTACTGTTACAATGGGATGAAAAATAAGCATGACAGAGAAGTTAAAAAAAAAACCAAAAAACTTAATAAACAAAATGTTATTAAACGAGTACCTGGCAATGAGCCATTGCACAGGTTGGATACGATTTGATGCCCGATCATATCATCATGATTAGAGTTTTCATCCTTGCCGCGAATATGAGCTTGTATCGGCGGATTAGTTTTCGTAGGCGGCGGCGGCGGCGTTTTCGGCGGATTAGTTATCGTAGGCGGCGTCGTTTTCGGCGGATTAGTTTTCGTACGCGGCGGCGTTTTCGGCGGATTAGTTTTTGTAGGCGGCGGCGTTTGCGGCGGATTAGTTATCGTAGGCGGCGGCGTTTGCGGCGGATTAGTTTTTGTAGGCGGCGGCGTTTTCGGCGGTTTGTTTCGGCGGATCGTGACCTTTTCACGAACTCCAGCTAATAATGAATAGAATAGATGCAGGTAATTGAAACACACATTAGTAGCAAACTTTATCTCAAGCTAACGTCTTAGTAGTGATCCAGACTCAGGAACAGAAACTTCCGTCTCGACGATCGACAAGTCTCGCTCAGCGCGAAAATATTCAGACACCACTTCCGACGATTCGAGAATCTCTGCGTCTGCATAATCGTAGGTAATAATGAAGGGAAGTGTGAAAGTTTACGTGACCGACGGTTGATTGAGCTACAAAAGATTGTGAGACTGATGAACCTGTGAACCAGCGATTGTCTATATTTTCCGATATTTCGAACTCTTCCCGTATCGGTTCAAACACTGTTTTAGTGGCGAATGCTTCTTCGAATTGCGACGTCTCTCCCAGCAGCATATCCTGTTCATCGGTCTCTCGTCTATGTCCCTCATCTGGACCTCCATCGTTGATAAGAGAATTGTCTTGCACATCGTCGTGCTCTCGTACGTCAACAGGGACTGCTTCTGTCTCTTCTAGTGTTTCGATCAAATCGTTCGGCCGCAGACTCTCTAGCAATTCTTGGACTTTATACTTTCTGTCAGCTACGGTCAATTTAGTAACATCGCCTAGTTTATCCCATGCTTTGGACAGATCCAGATTTTTTCTTATTTCGTGACAACTTTTTGCCGATCTGAGTTTTATATTGTGATCCAACGTCATGTGGTCAAGATGAGCGAGTTGCTGAAGCTTCTTGAGTGCGTCTATCAGTTCAAAAATTATATTGATTTATGACGTATGACAAAAATACAATCTGGTATATTAATTAGATATTCTGCATTCTTTTGATCTTACTCATGAACTTGAAAATCTCGGGATTCGTGGACATGACATGCTTCAAAGATCGATGGTATCGTTCTAGGACATTGTTCGTTCTATGCTCTTGTCGATATACGCTATATACCCTCGGACGCATCGTATGTATCCAGAACTTGCTGTAATAGTCAAATAGCGGCTTCATTATCTCCAAAAGATCGTCGTTCGTTTCTAATCTCTCGCGAAGTGTCTTAAATGCTTCCGGTATACAGCTCGCCGGTAAAAACGCCAAATTCATTAAATCGCGCTCTATGATCCGCGCTTCTTTTACAAGATTCTCGCCTCTTCTTCTTACGCGTGTCATCACCGCTAACTGCTGACGTTTTTTTAAAATGGCCTACAGTAAATCAAAGACAACACATGCAAAATTTATATAATGGCGTAGATGGTAATGTAATAACAATTTTTAGTTTTCTGACTGACGTGACAATGGTGAAAAAGGCAGCCCTGCACGGACGATCCCGGAAACACCGTCTGTATCGCTTTCTGCATGCCCATTTCGAAGTCAGTCACTACTGTTACTGGAGCCAGATTGGGGACCAAATTGTCTACCATGCCCTGCAGAACAGCTTCATAGGCGTTCGCGGTTTTTCGACTCATTAGAGCCCAACTAACAACTAAGATCTAATAAAAAATATTGAGGGATTATTCTTATTTTTATGTTTTCGATTCTTCCTGTTCGTTGCCTGTTTTAATTTTTTATTATCGGAACTATCTAATCAATTTATTCTAAAGGTCTCTACGTTTCTACGTTTATTTATACAATTTCTACATCTATTTATTGTATTTGTTGTCTATTGTCTATTTGTTGTTTGTTTGTTTTTTTAGTTTTCCACGAAAAATATCCAGATTTTTTTGTGAAGGATTATCAGTTCTCAGATACACTATTCTTTATGAAGATTGCTCCGTTTTTTTTATGTTTTAAATGATGATAATTAACAACACAAATTTTGCAATTAATTTAATTAATTGTTTTGTTTGTGAAAAAGCCTAAAAAATAAGTAATTTTTCTGTAACAAAAAATCCCCCTAAAACGGAAGCCAGGTTTTGATAGATTGTTTTTTTAATGTATGAACTAACATCAAATGATATGGAAAGCGAAAGTAATTTATCTCGCTTCATACCTCGCCATTTTTCTCTGCCATTGTGGAGAGCAATTGATATGCTCCTTCGATATTAGGGACAACATCGAACGTTGCATCGATGAGGATAGTGTGCGCTCCTTCAAAAAGTTGAGCATACGATTTCGTGGCGAAGATTACGTGGATCCCCCCGTCTTTGTCTTTTACTGTCCACGCTTTTAGTTCGTGTGTCGTATCCTCTGTCGTTTTTGTTTGTTTATCGGCAATCGTAACTGTGTACGTGAGGAGTTCTTTCCATTGATCGGACTCGAAAGTGACGCTGAGATCATTGATGCTCTTGGGGATTGCCGGTTGGCATTCTCTACGCCAGTTTAAGAGAGTGGATTCAATCATTCGGAATGGGCAGTATTGCGCTGCTACTTGATGGCTGAGAATATATCAATCAAACATTAAAACGTATGAAACGTTTTATAAACCAAGATTTTTTTTAACTGAGTTACCTTTGTTTTTACCATCAATGTACGGCAGCAATTAATTCGAAACCTTTCACACTTATTTATGTTCTTATATAAAAAAAAAACGTCAAAACGAACGCTTCACGACTATAGCGCTGCACGAAGTTTAGTGGTTACTGGTGCACACGATTTCTCCACTCAGAATGAGTAGAAATAAAATTAGAATTAACAGAATTAATCAATTCTTCACACAAGCTGTCCGACCCGATGCGATTTTTCAATGAAAGATTATATATATATATATATATTTTTTTTTTTTTTCGTAGCGTTGTTTACAATCAATAGTCGTATACTGATTGGAATTAATAGCTGACGTAGTTTCGGCTAATAAAATGATAAAAAAGAAAAACGGCAGTTCAGCGAAAAAAAATCTCTCACTTCGGAATACTCGATAATTACTCTAATGCGACTCTATTATAAATTTCTTTCGGTCCTCCAGGAATAGACTGTATCGCACTTCGAAGTGATTTCCGAAACATCGCGTTCTCCAATGCAAATGCTTCCTTACAATCCGTGTCATGATCTCTCGTTCGTTTAAATTCATCTCCTACTAATTCGCCTCTACCACGACAGTCCTTCGACTCGAGATACTTGCACTCCAGATAGCTAATCATCAGGGAAATTTTCGGAGCCGCATTAACAGTAGTGAAGCAAAGCAATGTAAATAGTTCTCTACTCACGTCTTAGTTACGCCCTTTGCATTGACGTACGAACTGTGTCGATGATAAACGTAACCATCATTGTAGACGGTATTCGGCATTTTTCTCGGCTCAACAGCTTTTTGGCTTTTTCTTTTTCGTATAGACGGCAGTTTCTTACCAGTCACTCTACACTGCTTATTCTTTCCATTTGCAGTCAACCGTCTTCCCATTTTTTTTTTATTTTTTTTCAAATCTTCATCCAGTGATCAATCCTCTCGACCGTAAAATCGTAAGCTTATTTATATCTGAAGTTGTTAATGAACGGAATGAAAAAGAAAAACGCCGATCTTTTTTTTTTATACTGTTCATTGTCAACTTCAGACATTCAAAATTTCCTCGTACTAGCCGCGTGATTCTACGAAAGCGCGAAAGCCGCGCCGCGTCGCGCCGCGTGAGTACGATGAAATTTTGAATGTCTGAATTTGAATTTTCAATCCCCGATGAAAACCCTTTCATTATCGTTGTGCAGTTAATCGTTAATTGTATCGAGTTGCATGTTGCAATTGATTTGAAAATGTATTATTGGTGATTAAAAAATTATAATTAATTGGACGAAAGTATTACCGCGTACGATTGATTGTCTACTTTTTTCGGTTTAGTCGAAATGGTATTATCTGTTTACAATCAAACAAAAGTTTTGCGTTCGCAAACAACCGTGACTAAAGAAAACGACTGTATTCGCGTTGGACAACGTCATAGGTAATTTTTTTGTTTCCAACTCGGGGGTTAAAATTTTGGGGAATATGCATTTCGGGGGTTAATATTTTGGGGCCAATGCGTTTGGGGGTTTAATATTTCGGGGAATACACCTTTCGGAGGTTACGCGTTTCGGGGACTATTCTTCGGGGGATACGCTGTCGGGAGCTATGAAACCCTACCAAGAAGTTACAGAAAAATCTGGGTTGTCTATCGTAGTTTACAGCGACCGAAAAAGGATAAATGGCGGAGTTGCAAAGTCGTTTTTTCTACTGTAACGAGAGAATGAGGAACGTGAAAAAAAAGAGATAAAGTACGGTAACAATTTTTTTGCCTTAAATCAAAGGACCCAAAAAAAAGGAGCTTTCGCCCGACGTATTTCCGATATATCTTTTCGTGCTGTATACGAATCCAACAGTTATTTTATACCAAATCCGAGCGGGATCCAAGCAGGATATGAAAGAATGAAAAAAGTCGTATATCGATATACGCAATTTTTTTTTCTTTCATATCGGACCAAAGTTTTATGAGCGAACCATCCGACTTCGGGTATTGTCTAGTTTATTTTCCGCGTTCTTTTAACAGAGTTTCTTTGGTAGAAATAAATGAGTGTACGGACCCTTTCATACGGCGAGAGTGATATCTTAGGCCCTCGCGGCGGGTCGTAGACTTTTATCTTGAGTCTCAAGTTCATATTACGGTCCGGCGCGTCGCAGAGGCATTGTCCGTGAGAATGTCGTGTCGCGGCGCCTAAGTACACTGCGGGGTTATAGCACTACTATAATACATTGCCGTGCCACCAGAGGCGAAACGGCAGATACAAATAATCGTGTGAAATTCGCCTTATGGGAAGTTTGCACGCCCGGCGTGTGTCGGTGCGGAGCTAAGTGAGCTGAAGTGCCTCGGCACGGTTCGCCGGAAGTGAATCAGTACGATCTCTGGTTGCGGCGCCGCGTGCTTAAAACACTGCAGGTAAAGCCACAGTCGCCGGCAGGTAGAAAAGGAGAAGAGTAATATTCTTGGACGTAACACATGCATATGACCACATATACATCTCTAGATAAGGCACGCTGGGACAAAATGAGACAGCCCCGCATCATGAAATTTTGGGTAAAATAAATTTTTTAAAATAATAAAAAAACGAAAATTAAAATGAAAAAAAAATAAGTGATCAATTAACTTACTTATTCGACGTAAATTACATTTTATGAATTTTCCAAAAAGTCCATTATTAACGTTGAAGCTCACGGCTTACATAAAAAAGGGTAAGGAAGTTTAATTAAATTCTGCGGAATATCGATTTTCTGAGCTGAAATGAATCGAAAAAATAAAAATTCACATGAATGAGTATATTATTCGATAATAGGTTTTTTTGAGGGCGTAAATATTTTTCAATATAGCGAAATGAAAATTTTTTTATACCAGAATAATTTACACATCGCTTATAGGTAGTTAGAAAATTGTTGAACATTCGAATCTTTTACTGTCCAATGGACATTTTTTTTTTTTTTGGAAATTGATATTTTACCTCTCATGCAAGTTTTTACTTTTTGCACGGTCTATACAATACCGCGACCAAGTCTATCAACATAACAGATTTTTTAGATCATATTTAAAACGAGATGACACTTTAAAAAAATGCAAATTCAATTTGCATAATTTTTAAAAATATCCTTCAGTATTATTTTTCATTAATACTCTAAAGCTGTGAGAAATTCTGTTGTTTAAAAGTTGTGGGAAAAGTGTTGTGTGCATCGAAAAAAAATTCCGCGTAAGAGCGGTTTATTTTGCCCCACCCTCTCCTATATCTATACATCGCCTCGTTTCTCGAGCGCATATTCGTCGTTGGAGCGTACCGCATCGGAAAAGTAGCGCATAGCCGCGATGCAACGATCGTAAATAACGTCAAAAGGGCGTGTTGGGTGACAGACGCATCGGAAAAACTGTCGATTCGTCGGTGGCTTCGCAGCCGACGAATCCCCGCAACTTTCTGTTGCCAATGATATTTTTCAATTCCCGCGAAAAAAAGAAGAAAAAAAAATCGTACATATGAAATTTCGTCTGTCGTACAAGATCGCGAAAATCTTTCACGCACCTTTCGATCTTCGCGAAAAAATCGCGCGCGTCAATCGTGCACTTGAAGTACGTCGCCGGATACGAGATTTTCAGTGAATCCAATCGCGGGCGCGATAAAGCGTGCTTTATTGCATACGTTTACGATGGAATTTTATGCGACAAACTCGTGCAATTTTAGATAGCTTAAAGGCGACGCGATAGACATTTCAGTCTTCGATTCGAACTCTATTGGAGACTCGGAGAAATATCGCAGTCTCGATTGAATCATACATCATACCCTAATTCTTTGGATTCTGAACCGAGGGGCCATTTACTTCCTCTTCGGGTGACAAAATGATTTCAATGATTTCCCGATTTCATTCGATTTTATGTCCGTTTTCAGTGATCCTAAAATGCCATGAATTCACTGAATGCTTTATGATTTCACGTGATTTCATAAAACGCTAAATGATTCGAATCATGATTGCAAAATAGTTGCAATCGGTAAGAAATCGTTTCCTGGTTAGGAAACGTTCTTATAGACGGAGGCAGCCGGCATAGTGTGGTAAGAATTAATGGATTTTTACAAGTCTTTAATTTTCTTGTAAATAATATTATCAACATTTATACCGATCTTTGTTATGTCCGGCAGGGAAGTACTCGAACGACATTGTTGAATGTTAGAATATCCGCGTGCACTCATCGTTACGGAATAGGATGTTATGTCACAAGGGAGGAAGGTGCGTTGTTTTACTGAGTACGAAGATCAATGCCCGAGCGAAGCGAGAACAGAAATGCCTACGAGGTGAAAATGCACTTCCTTCCGACTGGCATACATTATTTTTTTTTTATCGATTATAGTGAAATTGACCATATTTTTATGCCTGGAACGGCCCACCGACTTGTCAGTTTTTTTTTCTCCCTAGAGAAAAAAAAAACTACTCTTCCTTCCTCTCGAACTACTTTTCTTCACGTTTGCCTACTTTTGCTGCCGCTGGTCAAAAATCGGTAACTTTCAACCGGCGCTGCAGGCATGAAATAGAAGAGATTGGGCGGTGCCACATCAAGTTAGTTCCGACTCTTTTACTCTTCGTAAATTATCGCTGCTTAACGTACATAAATGCTCATTTGATAACCAACGAATCGCCGATTTCGCACGACGAACTGACCATCAATTCGATCTTTGGTGACTTGATTGGACTATAGTTGGTGAATTGCAAACGTTACAATTTTCGATGCTTTGCCTGTTGAGGCACGTGCGATTGGACGTTGAGACAAAGCGGTATTAACCAATATAACGGCCCTACGACGCATTATCACAAGAGTGGCTTCACAACAAGAATTCATTCGATTTCAATTGCATGAATTCGTGCGATTTTAATGTCATTGCATTGTGATTTTACAGTGATTTCAATCTATTTTTATCGGATTTCGAAATATCTATATAATGTGTTCTCTATCTCCTTGCAGTGGCGAATAAATAAAACGAATAGTTTCTCTGTAAAACAAAGATTTCTTTACTTTTCCTATTTTGTACAACTTATGTCTACTATTTACAACTTAATCCTAAACCTTACCTGCAAAACAAAGAAACAACATTCAAAGTTTATCCTCCACGATGTTCATTCTTTTACAACTGTGCTCTCATTGTTAATCACCTCTTGATTTCGTCTTTTACAAATCTTCTCTCCACGTGTCTCTCTGTACGCACGCTTTTTCTCACTCGCACCGTCAGGTGTCTCTTTTACCTACCCACACTTTGTGTGGGAAATTTAAAGGTGGACTGAGGGAATGCAAGACATTACCTTACATCCACATTGGCAATTGCAGTCGATTTCTTAAGATTTCGTCCTTATTTCTTCCGAAGTGCTCAGATGATTTCATTAGTGAATGCCCCTCATTCTCAACGGGTCTTTTACAAAAAAAAAAAAATAATAAAAGAACCTGAAAATTGATTTTCGATTCGTTCTCGTTTCGCAGAGAAATTGAATCGATGGTATACTTCCTTTGACGCGCGAAAATAAATGTCGCGAGGCATTTGTAGCTATAAAAATATAACGACAATGGTTGTTGATGCCAAGTTGTCGGTGGGGGCCTAGATAGAGGTATGCAGAGTATGAAGGAGCGAATATACAGTGAAATCCTTCCGCTAGGTCAGGGCTGGAGTATACAGAGTGCATTATATAAAGAGGAAAATTTTTCTCCGGCATAGCAGAAGCGCCAAAGGGCCCCCCCGAGTACATTCTTTAGACGCGACGGCTAATCGGCTTTTCCGTTCCATCCCTCGTGCAGTGGCTACGCGAGGCATTCCCTTCGGGCCCACCTTCTTCTTCCTTCTCTCTCTTTTTTTTTTCTTTCACTTCTTCCTCTCGTCTCTTCTCACGTCGCGCCGGCACACCGACCGGCTATTCGTAATTCCACGGCGACTCTGACTTCCACGAAAATTCCTACCCACCTACCTGCCGGGGAGACAGAGATTCCAAACGCAGGGGTATAAAACGCGGCTTCGAAGGTAGCGCAGCTTTTTTTTGTTTCTCCTGTCATTCGTCTCGCGCTCTCTGGGGTGATCCTTCAACGGGCCGTAATAATCTTTATGGCATCGGAGCGCCGAGATTTCGCTGGATAAAAAAAAACTCGCGAGTGGGCGAGCTGCGCGCCGATATGCGTGCTCGGTGCTCGTCACATTATTGTAATACGCGGAGTTGATGAGACGAAAAAATGTTTTTTTCCGTCGGGCAGAAAAGAAATCGATTGGCACTCTTCGTAAATTACAACAAGGCTATTAGAGATTTTTTTATGTGCTCTAATATTTATGAAAAAAAAATTTATAAAAAGAAATAATAATAATAATTAAATTTTTTTTATATGATTTTTTTTGAATATTTATTTATGAGTTTGAGGAGAAATGTATAGCATGACATTTTTTAAATATTTTCACATTATTGTGAATTTTGACATGTTACGATTGTCTGGTAAAAATTCGGCGTGAAATTCCTGAAAATGACAAAGTTATCGGCTATAAAGTAGCCAAGTGGTACCCGAAATATCTGAAAAGCACTGAATCGATTAGCTTCAAGTGTCCTGTTGGTATTTCAAAATTCTCTCTTACGCATCATACATTTTTTCCGATTTTGTTTTTTTGGTAAAATAATTATTTTTTTCGACAACCAATTTTTTTATGGAAATAAATTTTTCATGGAAAATCAAATGAGTGATGGATGCATTTTTTTATTTTTCCTACCATTTTTTTGTGGAAATTCTTTTCAATTTGGCCGTGACGCGAAATTTGTACTATCTATTCTAATAGCCCGTTTGATTTTTTTTTGTTTCGGGTGATTTTTTACGAAATGACACCGAATATCGTTTAGTCAGATTTTGTTACGGCACACTGTTCGCACGTCCCGAATTTCGTTCATTTGGAAAAATGTGTAACACCCGACTGCTCGTTAGGACAAAAACGGGAGTCGCGCAATTCACTGCGCTGACCTACTTTCGCGGCTTTTCAAATCGGCTTGCGTTCGTCAAGACGCTTAAATATTACGTGAGCAAATTTGGCATCTAGACCTTATCAATAATTCGGGGCGTTTGCGACAACAGATTTTTGGGCCGCTGTGTAACCTCACGATAAAATAATCGTATTTCGATGATCCGATTAATTTTGATGAGCCAAGCAGAAATCCACTGCGACACAGCGGCTGCGGCTGTGAGAATTTTCATTTTCAAAATTAAAAAAAAAACATAAAATATACTAAATATAATTATTCGTTATCTTCTATTCAACAATATGTTTCACATCAAACTCGGAGTACAATTTCACCTTAAAAACATGCTGCTTTCTTATCTCCTGATTATTTACTAGACGCTCGATCACCGAATTAAAATCGTGAATGGAGAAAGAATTACTTAAAAAATAATGGAATACAAATTTTGTTACAAATTTTTTTTAAATTGCCAAGGGTGAAAAAAGTGTTTTAAAAAAATCTGTAATAATAAAGAGTGCATTTTTCGCACATTATAGTCGAAAGATTGTCATACACAATGACAAACAAATCGTCCGAGACTGCCAATAAATGTTACTTCCCTTTTTATTGCTAATATAATGTCTCAATAATACTCTTCTTTTTAAACTGGAGTTCGTTAATTTTTTTCAATTTTACAAAAAAAAAAATTTGAACAATTTTTTGAAAATGTACATCTTTAACTAAAAAAAATCCAACCCCGGGAATTTCAATAGTTTCGATTAAAAAATTGGTCCAAAATTTTCTTTGTCTTTTTCAGATGTTTATTTCTCGTTAGTATCGATCAGTAAAATCGTATCCTCGTAGTTAGCCCGATTGATTGGAAGACAAACGAACGAAAGTCGACATTTGTCCACCGGATGAGGGATAAATGATTGAAGAACCAATTCAATTGTAATTGTTCGCTTCGGTCGTTTATTCAATATTCTGTTGAAGCGCTTCGGCAACGAACGACCACTTTTGCTTTTTTTTCTTTTTTTTTTGTTACGTTTCGGCCCTAGTCTGGGTCCATTTCAGAATTTTATAAAACATTTAATTGACACACAAAGATAGAAATAAAATTCTGAAGAAGACCGAGATTAGGGCCGTAACGTTAAAAAAAAAAAAAAAAAAAAACGTGGTCGTTCATTGCCGAAGCGCTTCAACGGAGAAACAATTCGATGGTTAAATCATGAATGAGCGTCGAGCGATAGGATTGCAACAATTCGGCGATGGAAGGGCCGAAGTATCAGTCTCGGGGGTGCAGGAAAGGGCAAAGAAATTCAGTGGACCGGACAAACGCGCCTAGAATAGCTCAAAGTCCTTTGCGCGTGTTCGTTCGAACAAGAAGTTGGTCATTAATCAAGGTAGCAGGAGAAGCCCAACACCGTCAGACTTCTTCTCTTTTGAATGCTTTTTTTCCCATTTCTTTCATCACTTTCGCGGGTAAGTCGCGCGCGTTGGCCTTTCATAGCAAACCAAAATTGCGAAGGTTTAAGCCCTCTCCGCCCCCGCGCGACACGCGCCAGCGAGCCCGGAATCTCGAGTAATTAGTTATTTGAAAAAGTTCGCTGGACCGCGAGAGAGTCGCGAGAACGAGGGAAGGAGAAAATGTTGGTCAGGGCGAACGGAGACGAAGGATAGACGCTGAGAATTTAAGTCCAGGGCTTTAAATTATAATTGGCGCCAACGAAGCGCGCTTTTCCCGACCGGGGATGAAGTTGGCGCGGGATTTAGATATAAAAATCAAGGACATTTTTCTTCTTTTTCGCCCAACCGGAGCTAAAACTAAAGCCCGTCTCTGTATTATCCAGTCCACTTCCGGGTCTCTCCGTCCGAAGATTCTGTGAGCATTTAATAATGCCCATGCATGCCAAAAGAAAAAGAAAAAGATGATGGATTTTTTTGAAACAAAAGTATTTCAAGACGAAGCGGTTTAATGATACACATTTGCTGCTCGTTAATGAAATAGAACTGCTTACCCCGGGGAGTATTCGTAAACACGCGATCCGGCGGAGTTGTAAAATCGATACGAGACATGCGAGAGAGCCACACGGTAGATTTCACACTTAAATACTGTAGTTTCGTGGCCGCGAGCGCGTGACCAAAATTTCACTTGGAGGATTTAACCGGCGCCTCCACTCGGCCGGCGAAGGACTCTCGAGAGTTATCCACACGAATATAATTATCTGTCGCTCAACGCCAAAGGGATCCGACCGCGAATCATGACGGATTAATAACGAGATCCGTTGATATCTTGGCGCTGCGACTAATTGAATGCGAATGTATGTGCATGCAATTTACATTAATTTGTTTCATAAAACGTCGCTGATGAAAAAGTTCTTTCTTTTGCTACGGAAGAGACGAGAAAAAAAAAAGAAAAGGGGGAAAAAAGGCGTTTTTTTTTCTTCCGCACTGCAATCGCCCCGTAACTGAATTCCTGTAAAATTTTGTCCGGCAGCCTCGATTTGCAAGGAATTGACTTAGGAGCGAAGTGAATGCTTCTCCGGTACTTTTTGAAGATTCTCTTTTATCCTGGCTCCATTTCAATTCCGTCGAGAGTGTATACCGAGCGCGCATCGAGAGCACGAGAAAAAGTGATTTCGGACATGCGAAGAAAATTGTATTTCTGGACTTCAACGAGTCCGAGCTGTACACCGAAAAAGAAGACTCAACAGAGCAGGTAGTGCACTTTGCTAACCGAAGTTGCTTCTGTCGGGCATGAGTAAAAAACTGGTTCAAAGAGTCGAAACTAAACTTCACATGCTAAAGAGCGATTTTAAGAATCAGGTAAAAATTAGAATTCTACGAAATATAGCACAGCTCAAGGGGGCTGAGTTACCGAAATATTTTCAAAAATTGATTTTTTTTTTCGGATCCTCATAAAGTTTTTTACCTATCCACCGAAATTTAAGTCGCGTTTTTCAAAAATAAAAAAGGTATGAGCATTTTAGAACAGAACGATTTTTAAAGAAATATAAGTTTCTTCAATTTTTAATTTTTGAAAATGGCAGCTTGAAATTTGGTGGATAATTACTCAGTAAAATAAAGATTCGGAATAAAATATTACGTTTTTTTTGTTTTTCGGCCAAAAAGATCGTGATTTTTAAAGCTCTGTAATTCAATGAACTAATTCAGTGTGGCGATATCAAGAATTTTATCTTCAAAATGCGTTTCTCAACGCTATATTTTTTTTCGCTCGTCGTAGCTTTCGGACCAGACAAGTCAACGGATCTTGGCTTCTGACGTCTCATTATGTTCGCAACGGTAATCATTTCGGTTCGAATGTGGGAATTTAGGATGCGAGGTAAAGTCAAGTTGTTGGTAGCTGTTTTTTAACTTTTTTTTCAACAAATTGAAAAACATAGTTTTTTTTCACATTATAGCTTGTCATAGCGTCCAGAAAGCATTTTAAAAAAATCCAAATTAAATTTACTGTTTTTTTTTATTTTTAATAAATTGCAAAATGTTTAATAATTGTTATTAGGCGACTTGATTCAATCCCATTGTTTTAGGCAAACTTTACACAAATCGTCCGGAAGAGCTGCGATGAGGTACCCCAATAAAATAAACGTCCAATAATATGACTCTAACGAGAGAAGAGCGTCGATGAAAATGCAAATTTGTTTCGCCGTAAAACCGCGAAGCTTTTCGCACGAACTTTTGTAACAGATCACGGTCCTTCGTATTCTCCGCGACATCCTGTGGGCGTTGCCTTTCGACTGATTGAGTCGAAGCTGTTTGCAATTAAATTACATCCGCGAATTCGTGAACGTTTTCGCGACGAAGAGACGATAATGCTACTCGCAGCGGTGGGGTAGAGAGAAACTTCGTTGAATCGAGCGAATGGAAAACCCACGAAGAGAGAAACCCAATACAGGGATTCTCCATACAGCGAGAAGAGGTAGACACGACGCAAGAAGAGCGCCCAAACTCGATCGCTTTGGAATGCCGCTCATGGGTTGAGGAAGAGAGTTCACGTTCGGAATACCTATCGGACATTAGCTTGCATTTGCGACCCCTCCAGCCCGACTTCTGTGTATACACTAGTCGCGTTGCAACTGCGAACCGCCAAAGGGGCGTTTTTTGAATTGCCACAGACCGGAAATAGCCATTATTTGCCTTTCGTGAAAAATTCCTCCTGGCTGTCGGAAGAGATCGGTGGCGCGAATTTGTTTCGAAAAATTCTCACGTTTTTCATCGACGGCCATTGCCGAAACGACGATTTCACGAGCACGTAAACTACGATCGGCAGTAGCGATCGGGTTTTAGGACCGTTAATGCGACGTCATTACCGACGAGTTAACCGTCATTATCGCGCGTTGCTGAACCTCGGATCATTGGGTCATTACACAGGTTCGCTATTCGTTCTTCTGCTGTATTATACTCATTTGCGCATTCGAGTCTTAGCGATACGAGGCTCGGATAACGAGCGGTGAGCAACCGCGACGAAGGCCCGGGAACGCTCGAAAAACGAATTATCGAAACGTGGGTAACCCCGTACGTACCGTTGCGTTTCGTGGTTACCGTAAGTTAATCGTTCGGTGAATGGTCGTCCGAATGGCTTACGTCGAAGATCCAAAAAAGCGACAATTGTCACCAAAATAAAGAAAAATTACGCGAAAAACATAGGCAAATCTTGTAAACTCAATTGATTGTTAGATATTATCAGCTAATAGTAGGATGAAATAAATTGTTTATTACCCAATTGAAGCGAAAAAATGGCAATCTTTCAAGACTGCAAAGTTTATAAAAAAAAAAAAACGATGAAAAATGGTATTAAAGAATACGCAAATATTATAAATCCAACTTGTTGCTATTCATTCAATTTTGTTTGTTAAGTTTTGAACAGTTTAAAAACTATTCCGCTGTTTTAAAACTGCAACAGTTACCACGAAAAAAAAAGTCATCAAACATTACATAAAAAATTTAGGCAAATTCGATTCGATTCATTGATACCCAATATTACTGAAGTGTATGACGAAATGAATATTTTATCAGCCATTGAATCCCGCATGCTCGTAATGATAACCATCCAAAAGTGTTAATGCCGCTTGCCGAATACATTTTGAATGGAATAATAGCATATCGTTAATAATAATATAAAGAATCGATTAAAATAATATTCGGTATCGAAACTCGGAGAATTTTCGGGATCGACGCGATATGCAAAATACGCGATTACGAATATGCAAATAATCAATAAATGTAATTGCGGGGTGGCGTTATAATTTGAGTTATATAACCGGGGGTCGGATAGTGGCGCAACCAGTCCGTGGTATTAATAACGGATAACGAAAATGAATATATGAACGTGCGAGAGCCCGGACACGGTATCGAGAACTAATGAACAATGTACGTATTAACGATCCCGCGGGTGTTCCCTTGTTCACATATACACGGCTATACGTTATTTGGGCGCGCCGGATCACCGCGATGTAACAACACGATGGGAGAGGGAAACCGATGGTGTTTAACTTTGTTGGGCGAGGCAGATTATTCCATTAACGTCGTTCGCTCGCGGAAGCAATTAATAATAACGTCAATCAATTGGCGCTAAATCTGGCGAGCGAAAAATGAAAATGACGATATGAGAGTCAATCCAGTAAATCCTCCTTTTGCATTGATTTAGCATTTGTTGTTTTTCTTGTTTTTTCAATCCTCCGAGGAGTTGACTCCCGCGTTTCGCTGAGACGAGAAATACAATGTAGGAGAGAGCGGGGCAAAACGGTACAGCTAAGCGAGAAGCGCCGCTGCAACTATATCTATGGCTTTAAATTACTGCGAATCACTAAAAAAAAAAAAACTACGGTCAGTCTTGGAGTTTCGGAAAAAAATATTGCAGCGGGCAAAATGGGACAATCTCAAATTTCTCTGACATATTGGCTCGGTTTATTTGTTTCAAGCCCTTACGCGAGATACAAATCATGAATGTATCTGACCGCAATTGGGCGCATGGGCGTCCAATCATCATCCAATTATTTTGAACGATATAACCTTGTTTTTACGGTAGTCAATAAACTATTACTGTCGAAGTGACAATTTGGTCAGTGAATTGAGATGACATTTTCGAGACACACGATGGTTCGGAACTGAAAAAGAAGTGTGGATGAGGTACCGAATGCTGAAAATTACATATTAATAATAATGTCATGGTTTCAAAACTGCCATATTATAAATACTCGCTTTGACCTACGTCGTAAAAATACAATTTTTTAACATTTTCAGAACGTCCCATTCTGCCCCATCGATGCCTTTTAATTTTCTGTTCCGTTTTGCCCCACGGTCCATTTTGCCCCGCTCTCCCCTATTTCTGGCAGTCGAAACCAATATCCGGTGTCCGAGGATAACGCAGCGTACACGTCTTGGGGAGAGAAAGGGATCCTCTCGGCTAAGAGATGAAACGAGAGATTTTGACGACGGATATGGCCGACAGGATTTGTAATACTTCCGCCCGAGACCACACATGTGACTTTTTCATTATTCACTCAGTCGGAGGAATTGAATTTTATAGTAGGAAAGTACCGTCTGCGGATGACGCACAGCGTGGGACACCGGAGAGGCAAGATGCAACGGCTGCAGTTGTTTGCTGACCATGCATTAACTTCAAAGCGATGTCTTCACTACGGAATACCAATCTCGACCGGACCCTTTTACTCTTGTGCCAAAGTCATTCTTATTCCTCTTATATTGCATCCCCGATGTTGGTCACGTACCAAAACCTATATTCAAATTATTTTGAAAATACGTTTCTCCATCCGAAATGTGCCGACGCGTTAAAAAAAAATTCTTTGGGATTGACCAAACGAAGAAACTTTGCTAAAAATTTCGATTTGACGAGCGCAATATAAATGTTTTCCTCCTTTTTTACATTCTCAAACTTCAAAGTTTTAAGAATATTGGTTATAAACTTCATTTTTAACCTCGTCAATTGACAAAGTTGAACAGCTGTGGACTAAACAAATGGCCGAGCGCGTGCGCCATTTATCAAACTCCGAACGCGATTACCTCGAAACAGCGTTTTCGATATCGGCTGCGAAAATAGCTGTAAAACGGTCCGATCGAATGCCTTCTAATTTTAACATGATATGGTTGGATGCTTTTATCTTCCGCGTCATATACAAAGTTTTTATAGTGCTTTTATCAAAATTAAATTGAATAGATAAAAAAAAATGTACGTAAAAAAAAACTTCATATTCAAATTGTTGCAATTCCGTGGAAAAAAATCCTACGTAGCACAATGCTTTCATGACTACATTTTACCAGTAGCTTACCTTTTTAATATGTAATCACCCAGCTGTGAACCGTGATAATAGCCACAATAACGGCGCTTTGGTTCGACGAATTTTCACAATAAAAATTATTCAGTGAGTTATTTTAACATCGTTTCAAAGTGAGAAAAAATTATTATTCGTTTTCGAGAAAAAAAGTCTTCATTTTTACTCCATTTTTCGTCCGTCTATTGAGTTAGCTGGTCTTACAACTAAATTAGCGAAGTGCAGAAAACCGAAACGTGTAAAATTATTACAATTGTACGAAAAATTGGGTATCGTAGGAATAAAGGATTTTATTCGTTTTCAAGGGTGAGAGGAAATTGTCACGATGCTTTTCGAGACGAACTCAATACAGTGGAGTCGCGTGGAATGCCCTGCTGTTACTTTTACTGCCGCAGGTTCCGGATACGAGGTGCACGTGCACACCATTGTGTCTCTATCTTCCGGAGAAGGAATCGTTATTATGCGTACTTCATGAGCATCGACGCCGTTCCCGCAGTTGGTCGAGGTATCTACGATATTGAAAGGGATATTATACCGCACACGGTACTCCACTCTCATTCTCTTTATTCCACTGCGGAGCCACTACTTTTAGACCTCTCCATGCTCCACATATATCCCGTTAAACTTGTTATAATGATCGAAAATCGATAAAGGGCATTCACGATAGAGAAACACACCGCATTACAACGCTCGACTCCTCGCCAAATGAACGAACGAGGCAGAGTTTTAAACGGCGGAAATTGTTACCTCTGCAACGGTATACTCGGAACTTATCCGAGACCGGAAACGACCAGTCGTATTTTACGTGACAGACCTCTTTCTATCCCCGAATATTTTTAACTAAACACCTTAAATTTGTCCCCTAAGAAAAACGCAAGAATCTTTAGTCATCTCATAATCGTTTTACATTTCACTAATTTCTATTATTCATAATCCTTTTCGTTCGTGAATAAAAACGATTTCCGATCTCTCAGAAATGATCCTTGAAAATGACATATGGATATCTACAAAATTGTCATACTTAGGACATTTTGTATGAAGCAGGTGAAGGAAGTGATCGTTACTTGTGTGGCAGAGGAAATCAACCTCTCATGCAACTGCTATTGTTACAGAGAGATTCCAATATATGGTCCTAGAACTGACGACTGAAGCTGAAGTGAAACATCGTCACCTTACCAGTAACAGAAAAACGATGATTGAAACTTCAAACGCATTTTTCTTGCAATACTTTTTTTCGTACCTGTGAACATAATACCTCGAGAACCAGTCGATAGATAGATTTACCTTTCCAAATTTACACAAAATACGCTGAAACACATTTCGAGATTTATGATGGTCTTAGTTTTTCTGAGTCGAGCTCTATTTTTCATGATTTTCCAAAAACGACGACATCTTTACGATGTTTGGTTAAGTTTAATGTCAAGGCAATTTTTTGGACATCGTTTCGAAAAAAAATTAAGTTTAGCGTCGATAGAAATACTGCATGATACCTGCTAACTGTTAACATTTTCAAACGGAATTGTAACATCTACGCCGTTTTTGGGTTTAATGAATCTTGCAGTCCCGCAGCGTTCATAAAGAAGCACAACAACCGTGCTACTATGAGAACTTCCACGGTACAGTATGTTACTCAAATTCGACACTAGCGCGCCTAATTAAACTGGGACCTATTCATTCTGAAATTGGATTCAATGCACTAACATTTAACATGTTCTAAAGTCGCGCTAGGGACCGAATCCTTCTTGGGTGATTCGTCCACTGAATGGACACTTCCCATAAGAGCACGTGTATAAAAGGGGTTCATTTATTGGGTTTTGTCATCTGCTTAACTGTCGAATCAATGGCGGATCTACCCTATATCGATATCATGTCCTTGTAAAGCCATAATCAAGTAAAAAGCATTGCGGTAAAAACAGAAATCCGGCAAATAAAATAATAATAATAACAAACAGCCTCTATGGCGCGAAGATCTGGGGCGATTCCCTAAAGACCAAAAAATACTGCCACGCAATGATGACAGTACAGAGACAGAGCGCGCTGAGGATCACCCGTTCCTACCGGACGGTCCCAGCGCAGGCCGTTCTGGTAGTAGCGGGCGTGATTCCCATAGATCTTCTTGCATTCGAGGGTAAGAGGATCTATGGAAGGAGCGCAGACATGGGACAACAGGACGCGGCATTGGCAGAAAGAGACAGGGCGCTACAGACGTGGCAACAACGATTGATAGAAGAAACGACAGCAAACTGGACAAGACGATTGACAAAGGACCTGAGACCGTGGCTCAGTCGGGATTTTGGGGACGTAATCTTTTACGTTACCCAATTGCTAATGGGACACGGTTGCTTTAGATGGTACCTATACAAAATAAACAGTACGAACTCCGGACTGTTCCTACACACTGTGTGTGATACATACTGTGGACAAGAACGAGACGACGCGGAACACATCGTTTTTGGGTGTAACCACTGGACAAGACTGAGACATTTATTGTAAGACCACACACCCGGAAGGCGCTAGGCCGAGGTTCCTCACCCAGAACGGGTACCCACAAAAGCGACAAGACTGAGACAGGAATTGGAATCGGCCGTCGAAAGCATTACACCTGACAACATCGTCGAGGTGATACTCCACGGAAACGAGCAATGGCAAAATACCGCCACATACATAGAGACAATACTGAGAAGGAAAAACGCGGACGGCTGCCTGACATGACAGACCAGACGCGACAGATGAGACAGAAACAGAACCTACACACAACATGACGAGACAAGCACAGGCCGATACCCCGATCAGAAGGGATATTAACATAGTTCCTGGTCGGGAGCGGACGGAAAGAAGGTGGCGATTTAGTGCGTAGGCCAATCCCACATTTGCACCAGTCCGCACAGTTGGGGTGATTCCGTAAAAAGGATTCCGTAACTCCCCAGAAGGATAATAATAATAACAATCAGCAATCTACAAGTACTTATACTATGAATAGATTTATATTGTAAGTTATTTCTTTTTTTTATTCAGATGAACCGTTTTGACTGGTGTGTGTCCACTGCCGAACACCAGAGAAAAAATCTCTTTCGGCAGCCGTTTTTTTTTTTTTCAACAATTCTGAATCATTTTTTTCTTTCAAGGCTCGAATTATATCTACGTTAGCAAAATCGATAAGAATATTTTCTCCTAAAATTCGTGAGAAGGAAATTCGAAACTTGACTCTTTTTCGTGGCGCCAGGTAGACGTGGCCCCTTAATGAGCACGCAGTGGCACTTCTATTGTTTGTTCGTCCATTTATCTCAAACGAGACCATAATGCAAACTGCAGCGCGCGTGCAGCTGACGTAGAAATTTCAATCGACGCGCCTCGTCGAACGTTATGAGCGCGTACTCGCGTGAACGTTAGATTCGGATAAGCGAAAATTTCGTGGTAAATCGTGCAACCGACGTCGATTGAGAATTCCGCCGTGGGGGTAAACACGACACACCGCGAGCGAAGTTTCGCATATAGAATTCAGCACGGTATTCCCGGAGGATCCGTGGATTATTATTCGAACATTCATGAATAGGAAGATACAATGATGACGCGAACAGAAGAGAACGAGCGTGCAGTGAACCGCGTGCCGTGCATACCGCGACGAGGAAATGCGTCTCTGTACCGATGTTACATTTTAATACGAATATTATACCATCCTCCGGTATCTAACTCGGATTCGTGAGCTTGTTCGCCATACAATTTTGTATATAACCGTTGATCCGCGCGGCCTAGTGTGCGTATCCGTGTGTGGATATAATCCGGACTGAAATCCTTCACGTATTAACATGGCCCGCCGATGCGTTCCGTTTGCCAGCGCGCGAAGCTGTCTGACCTGTAAAGCATCAACCACGCTATGTAACGCGATATCGTGGCATAGGGGAGAGCGGGGCAAAATGGCTACGGGGCTCAATGAAACAGGGGCATAATTGCACACGCCGTGAAAATTGCGACATTGGGCAAAATGGCAACGCGGGGCAAAACGGAACAGGGGCATAATTGCACACGCCGTCAAAATTGCAATATTAGATATAATGGTTACGGTGCTCGGGAAAAATCCATTTTAAGGTTTAATTGGCAAAATATTAATCCCATATCGTATTAATTTCGTATTGCATTGGACGCAGCTTTCACAAACATATTCATACCTCGAAGATGTCTGCATTCGACAAAGTTGAATCTTTGGACCCTCATAACTGCAGTAAATTTGAACGTAGAGACTTTTCAAAGTGCATTCTCTTCGTTTTTCAATTCTCCAGGTGCGCGTTTTTTTTCATCTCCGCTTTTTTTACGGCGGCGAACAAGAAATAAGCGTTTAAACCACCATAACCGCTGTAAATTTCAAATTGTTATGAAAAAACGTTGAGAAAAAAGTGAAAAAATGCCGTGACTTCAATAGATGTTATACAGTAGAACCTCGATTATCCGAACCAATTGGGACCGAGACTAGTTCGGATAATCAAAAGTTCGGATAATCAAGACGTGGTTTTTTTTATTTGGGGACGGGATCAGAAACAACATCTTTTCAGATAAAAACAATAGATATATATTAAAATTCGACATATATATTAACGTTCAATATACTTTAAAGATCTGAAGAAATTCGAATGTATTGAATGCACAAAAATATATTAAAATTGCGCGAGTAATCTCCACAAGCGGACTGACTAGCGCTCGAAGAAATAAAGAAGAAGAAGAAAAATTTCAACACGCGCGGTTCTCGCAAAGATACATTGTTGCTCACGGCGGAAACAGCGAGCAACAATGTATCTTTGGCGCCAACGTTCGGATAATTGAGCGTTCGGATAAACAAAGTCATCGTTCGGATAATTGAGGGTTCGGATGATCGAGGTTCGGATAATCGAGGTTCTACTGTATGTACCTTCTGGAAAAAAACAACTGAACAATTGCAGTGTTCTTAAAAAGTATCACGACTCTTCTGGGAAATAATGGAAGAAATTCAAAGTGCCCTCCAAAAACGATTTCGCCCTTTTGAGAAAAGAATTAAAAGGAACAAAGTTTGCTCAAAAAGACCTACGGTCTTTTTGAAGAAGAAGAGAGAAACTGCAAATTGTTCTCAAATAGCGTTACGATCCCTCAGGAGAAGCTCAAAATAATTCAAGCGTACGTTAAACAGAGTGGGAGTCAAACTATATACATATCGCGATGTACACGAATGTATGAACCGGCAAACAGCCCAAAGATGTATTCACATAAAATGTTTGTATCTCCACGCAGATGTACCTCTTAAAGTTCCTTTCTTTTCTATTATAAAAACCAGGCGAAATTTCTAAACAACGCTGAAAGCACTTCTAAATCTGTTAAAAAAATATAAAAAAGACTTGAAAAACTTGATTTGAGGTTTCTAACAGGTATAAATTCATGTTTATTTCACTGGTCGATTAAAACAAAGCCTTGTCGGTATTACAAACTGGCTATCGCAGCTCTTTTCTGTCCAGCGACGATTGCTAATTCACTGTTTTCGTCTCGCTCGAAGTTTCGTTCATGCCAATCACGTTTTGCCGCGAATCTACCGAGAATTCGATTGCTAGCGCATGGTCGAGTGCGTAATACACGAAGTGTGCGTCACGAATTGCGACGAGAACGTGAAATTCGAACGACGGAGAAGGTTATACGCCACGAGGTACTCCGAACGACAGGTGAGGAGCTCTCAAGACCGGCTACTTGTATATTTGAACGACCCGTAAAGCCCCGAGAGATAAGAGGCTTCTGTAATTCCACATCGCACGAGCGTTTCCCCTTTCCGTCTCTCTTTCTCGTCCTCGCGATTTCACACGACGGTGTCGCGCAACGAGCGCGAGCTGACGCCGAAACGGAGGCAAATATTTGCCTGCTAAGCGCACACTTTTACAGAAGCTAAAACTCTCGGAGCGAGTCGAATATTCCATGCGCTCAACGTTTAATATCCGTTACAGCTCGTGCCATGGGAATTTTCGAATGAAAAGTTAATTTTACCTCGAGCACCTTGCGGAGTCGAACTGCTTCTGACAGTCGCGCTCGAATAATTGATAACCATAGCGCAACTTATGCGCGGCTTATTAAATATTACGAATTCCATGCAGAGAGTTGCCTTTGTTCTCGACCATCTCTACGCCATATTACATTTTACACGAATCCAACGAAATTCCATCCACGTCGAAAATTGTCAATGCACATCATCCGCTCTACTAGAATTAGGCACGTTCCTAATTCTCCGCCAACAATCAACGAGTTCTGTGAATTCCTGCGCAGAAATTTATACGGGCAGCCAAAATAATATAAAGGCCTACTATGGGGTTGGCTGTGAAATCCGAGATATTGAATCCACAACATGAGTATCTGACAGTCAATTGTATCAATTATAACTTCAGGAAGGTTTGCGATATCAAGCTGAAATTTATACCACATGTTGAGGAGGCAAATCCCCTTCTTTGATCCAATTTTTAGCAAAATCCGTGCATTCGTTCAGTTTTTACGCCCTTTTTTAATTTTTCAAAAATCTAGCTGCTTCATTTTTTCAGATATCGGGCTCAGATTTTGTAACAACGTGTTTTTGTCATTGAACATTATACATATAAAAAACATAGATCAATAATTAAATCTACGGCCTGAAGGATGCAACCACGTCACTGACGCCATCTTTGCGTAAAAACTAACAGTTAAAAATCAACAAATCACAAAACAAAGCTTCTTGAGAAAGCCAAATATGATAAGCGTAATCCCACACAAGCAGAATTGGGTAGACCATGATAAAGAAAAGAGAAAAAGCACTATAACAATGTAATTGTCAGCTTTTTTATTACCGTTTTGAATATAATTAGCCTGGGGCGTTATGTGGAAGCCAGTACGGGCCCACATAATGCAGCCTATAAAGGTCCAGGTTTAACAAGTGTGACGAGCCCGTACTGATATTAGATTTCCTTTCTGGGCCCCAGACTAAGTCAGTGAAGCATTTACGGGCCCACAGTAAATCCCGGACTAAATTTCTGCATACGTTTTGTTACAATTTAATATTCAATGGGAATTCGTCGAACTTTTGTCCTCAAAATCTTTTTTTAGAAAAAAAAGTGTAATGACAAAAAATTATTGACCCATTATAGTGAACATCTTTGGCAGCTGCCGCAATCAAATTATCAATATAAGGAATAATAGAAGTTGAACAAAACTCAAAAATGGTTGACCTTCTTCAGAACGGTGAGTTGGAAGAGGAACATTTTGGACATGAAGACGGACATCGAAGAATGGTTAAAATATTGTATGGATATTTTACAAAGGAGGATTCCGTTGGATAGCTCGCAGATTTAATTCCAATAATTCAAATAAGTTTCGGTGTCTCAAAAATGGTGCATCAAAAATTACAATGAACAAATACACTGCAATTTTTTTACAAAAATCCAGATCGAAAAAGCTACACTATCAGCTTAAACGCGAGACTGCAGAACTGCAGATAAATTGGATCTCTTGCGTGCGCGGTGTACGTGAGCTTTTGGATACGATTTCCTTGGGGTATTTCGAAAAAGTGATGAAACGAAGATACCGAGAGTAACTCTCGAGACTCACGTTCATTGCTGTGCAGACATTGGCTCAAACAGAGTTGCCCCAAGATGTCGCAGCAATTTCGTCTATCGCGGATTCCGCTACTTCTCTCGATCGTTTCTCTATCTCCTCGCGAACGATTTTCGCTCGGTAAAGCTAGGAACGAACGTATATGCGCACAATATACCGACAAAGCTCAGGTATACCGCACGGCTCACCGATGTAGAGTCGAATCTAATACCCCGACGTTGTTTTCCCTGCGCTAACTTCGAATGCAAACATTCCCCTCTTCCTCTCCCGCTATCACCGCCCCCGTCGAGTCTCGTGCTCTCCGCTCCATACGCGCGGGGACTTTCAATTAAATTTTGATCCGACGTTCGAAATTGGTTGTAACTTTGCGCGCGCGAGCGATCGCAACGAAGTTGCAAAGCCAAACGTTACTGCTAGCCGCGTTTTCCGCGGACGGAGAAGAGACGCAGGAATTGGTTGGAAAATCCAAAGCTCGGCGACGGGAGACATTCGGCTCGCATCCGTTTCTCGCAATCGCGCGACCGAGCCGGAAACTTCGATTGTTACTGGGTTGAGCCCTCGGACACATAATTCGTAGTTTTAATTAAAGCTTTTAAAGGTTTTTCGAGGTTGGCTCGTGAAGCGGGAGAGTATTTGGTCGAGAACGCAGTGCAAGGCTGGAAAACACTGATCCAGGAAATGTTATTACGCTGGGAATTTGTGGGGTGGGTCTGATTTAAAATCGAAATCTGCTTCCGGACTTCAGATCCTTCTTCACAGGCCTTCGCCGAGAAAAGCTTCCGTTATCCGGATTTTTTTCTTTATATATTTAATTGTAATGTAATTATTACTACGTTATTAGCGGATTATTGAGTAAATGGCTTGGAATCACCATAGATAATGAGCTAAACTTCAACAGATACATACAAACTATCAATACTCAGATTATAATGAGATTGCAAATCTGCCAGTTAAAATTCGAGAACAAAAGCATGTATTATGAATAATTTTTTTGAACATTATTAATAATAGATATTAAAAAAATATTCTTTCCTACAATGAAAAAAAACTAAGTTTCGTACAATACGAAGGTCATGGAGAAGTAGTCGATTTGTGTAGAAACTTTTAGCTTGATATCTAAAAAATTGGAAGAGCTACAGAAATTTCGGAACATTCTGAACTTGTTTGTACAGAAATCCAATTTTTTTAAATCAAAACGAACCATTCTTTATAAGCAAGCGAAAAAACAGAAGGAATTCAGTTCAAACCCCGCACAAAAGCAACTAGAAACAATATGCTCTCTTTGCAGAACACTCCCCGAGAGTAACGTCTCCAAACACAAGGTTCCGACCCACACGGTTTCGGAATGATTTCCTTTGTAACAGATTAATAGGAAATAACGCCGGCAATCCAGTTTTCTACGCGTGTTTGAGTCTTGTTTTATATTAACTTCGTTAACCTGTAATATAGTGTGAAACTACTCGCTGAAAGCCCTCGGTCAATGGCCCATTAGCTTTACCAGCGAAAAGAAGTTCTATTTCGAACGCAGGCCACGAAATCACTGTCTAAGGCCGATTTGTATCGGACTGAAGCTAATAAAACGCATTTACTACTAGGGGAGAGCGGCCAAAACGGGACAGAAAATTGAAAGGCATCGGTGGGGCAAAATGGGACGTTCTGAAAATGTTGAACATTGTATTTATGCAACGCAGCCAAAGTGAGTATTTATAATATAGCAGTTTTGAAACCATTGAGTGTTTGGAGAAATATCGAATTGAAGGTCAGAAGTCTCGAGCGGGGCAAAATGGGACAATTCGAAATTATTTTAAATATGTAGTTTCCAGCATTCGGTGCCTCATAATTTTTTCAATTTTTCAAGTTATTAAAGTTATAATACAATGAAGGGGCAAAAAGAGACACCGACAGAAAAACTAAGATGTGCGAGGTAGAATCGCCTGTTTCTTCGTTTATATTATTCATGTATATACACATTTTTTTTATTTACCCATAAGAAACACACACTGTTATACTACATAACTATTTAGACAAGTCGCACGTATATTTGATTTTTTCAAACTCATCGACCCCAGCACGAGAGATGCGTGACCAGCCTCCACACTTCTTTTTCAGTTCCGAACCAAGGTGCGTCTCGGAAATGTCACCTCAATTCACTGACCAAATTGTCACTTCGACAGTGACAGTTTATTGACTACTGTAAAAACAAGGTTATGTTGTTCAAGATGATTCGATTAACGCGCATGCGCCCAACTGTGGTAAGATATATTCATGATTTGTATCCCGCGTAAGCGCTCGAAACAAATAAACCGAGCCAATATGTCAGAGAAATTTGAACTTGTCCCATTTTGCCCCCCGCGATATTTTTTTCCGAAACTCCAAGACTGACCTTATAGTTCCAACTTTTTAGTGATTCGCATTAAACCAAAGTCATAGACATAGTTGCAGCGGCGTTTCTCGCTCAGCTGTGCCATTTTGCCCCAGTCTCCGCTGCTAGCTTGTCGTTGGAATTACAAAAAAAGATGGGGAAAGTACTATAAAAAAGGGTTCAGTACTTCTTTATTCATAAATTAGTAACTAGTTTACATCACATTGTGCAGCATAAATAATCCTATAATCTTCGGAGAGGCATTTTGGCGCTTGGAGAACAATATATAGCCTCGGAGGGATGTGTAACCCATCCCCGCATTGTCCATCGAGATTAAGCTACGGTAATTGCCGGTTCGATCCATCATCGGGATTAATGTATGATATATAGAATACGAAACGTCATCCCGCCGTCCCATCGGGATTTCTCGTGCGAGCGAAACTCTCCATTCCCCTCGCCAAATGGACATTCATCGGGTTAATTACCCCGCGAGATTACCGAAATATATTCACTACCCAAATGATAAATCTTTTTCATATATATATTTTTTTTAACTAGAGTCTTTTTTTCTGATACAAACTTTTGCCGTTTTTTCATAATTTTCCCAATGTAAAATTCGAAGTACGCTACTTGTGTACGCGGATAAAAGTTAATAATGTTTTCATTCATTTCGAGAGCAGTGGACGGCTCTTGATTTTTTTTTAGTCTCCGGAACTGGAAATATTTCCAAAATATTCCCGAAATTCCAGTGTCCAACCCATTGGTGGAAAGAAAAAAATGCATTTCGTTCCATTTTTTTAGTGCATTATCTGTTCCACGCTCGTTTCAATATGACTTTCGGTAGAAAAAATCATTCGGTATCAATCGACAAGCAACTCTAGCTCGATGCTTATAGATTCAATTCCTCCGGATTGAAAAAAGGAAACAAAAATCCGAACGAAATTCGGGGATTTATGCAAGAATCGATATTCCGGGGAGAAACGCCGTTTCGTGTGCAATCGACGCGGGGCACACAAGGTTTCTTTGGTAATTTGCATGTGGATGACGCTAACCTGAATGGGAATTCACGAGGGGGAATGCAAAGAAGAAAAGAGTTGAATTTTGCGTTCAACTGCTGTACGTTCAAAAAAAAAAAGAAAAAAAGAAAAAATAAACAGAAGAAAAACCCACGAGAAAAGGAGATATTTCCGTCGTGCGAGGGCTTCACCGTTGCAGAATGCACACAACCCCCGTCGCGGTGGCTTTATTTAATAAAGAGCCGCCTAGGGTGCGAAAGCTACGCCGCATGTGTCTCATTACAGTAAATCCGTGTGCACCGAGAGGCGGCGCGTAGGATACAAACTGGCACGTGTGTTAACCCGAACACACCGCACACGGCAAGCTTTCATTTCATTACGCGCTGTCATGCTACCGTTGCTATTGCCACTGTAAAAGCCACTTATAAACCTACTTCAAACGACAAAATATATATTTCACATAAAACCGTAAATATATACAACGTATATTTTTTTTTGTATTTTTTTCGACGTTGCCGTCTCGAAAGGAACTCTCTCTCGTCGACTGCAGGAAAATTTCGCCAAATTTAATGTCCCGATAGTAGAAGTTTTAATGCAGATACTGGCACATTAACTTTAATGTAAAATTAGGGGAGAGCGGGTCAGAATGGCATACCGGGGCAAAATGGTCCGAAATGGTCAAATAAAGTCTCCCGTATAATAGAATTAGGGCAAAATGGGACAAGAGAAAGTGCCATCGACGTAGATTTTTTTGCCGTCCCATTTTGCCCTAATACCATTCTGCCCATGGTCCCATTGTGCGTCAATACCATTTTGCCCCGGTATGCCCTTTTTGCCCCGCTCTCCCCTATAATGGAAAAAGTATATTAGAAACTATAGTCGATAGTTTGCTTCAATACTTCTACAAAAGTCCTTCAAAATCAATATTTTATTTTTATTTCAATGTGCAGGACATTTTTTGTTCCTATTGCGCTAACTGTAGTGTACCCATTTATGCGTAAACCTTAAACTTTTTTCACGATCTCTGTCAAAGATTCAACGGATCCGGATTATTTGATTCAGCCTGAAATATTCATCGAATTGATTGAGGCGTGACATTTTATCGCGGGACATTTATCCTCATCCGGGGATCAAGACGACGAGATTCTATTCTATTCGCGACACACTTTCAGGCGCGCCTGTAAAATCGACTCAGTATTGCGCGACGGTGATGCATTCGATTTTCACTATGTCAAGGCAAAATATACAGGCCGCCTGTCGAGCAAAGGCCCCGCCATAGACAGTGATCCAAGACAGCGCCGTCGATTCTGCAGGTGAAAAAAACGCGCTTTGATCTATTCAAACGGCTTCAGCCAACAACGCAATAATGGGACATTTTCTTCTTCGGTTCCAAAAACATCGCAATAAAAATTTACAATTGCATTGAAGGAATATACGAAAAAATAGCCACTAATAGCCGCGCTAATCCCCGGAAAATGTCGGATGTACCATGTGCGGAGTTTCCCTGGGTTACCATGATTATACGATTCAGCGTACAAAACGAACGACATACACAGACCAAAGTACCGACGGAGCGTTTGGATAATTCGATAACATCGCCTCGTAATCCCTCAGCCGGTTGCTTTCGCTCGCGATGGCCCTCCGCTCCTCCGCGGCAGAAATAACGGCGGTTCCGTCGCGGATTACTGCGAGCTTGTTGGGATTATTAAAGCCGGGCTTACAATTCTCTTATGAACGAAGAGCTACACACGCTCGGTGTGTAACGAATGGATAGTATGAAAATTGCAACGCACACACATGAGATACGGGAGGGAGGGTCGGACAAACGCGCGGAGAAAAGCTACCGGTTATAAAGACCGAATGGGACCGCTGAACGTGAAAGGGTTGAAGCGACGACATTCAAGCAAAGAGACGCCGTCGGGGACGAGGAGCACGTCGACGGAAGCTTTCGCCAATTGTTCATGGATAATATCGCCGAGATAACGGCGAAGGGAGGGACACAGAAGCGGGCAAACGCTCGCAATGCTCACAGAAGTATGGATATATACCTATTGTGTATTGAGCAAGATATCTATCTCCGTCGTTAAAGTGTACATCGTGACCGCGTATACATAAACCATAAATGTACGTGAATGTTGAGACTTTGTAAACATTGTCGAGTTCAATGCAAAACGAACGACACGCGATTAAACCGGGAATCGGTGCATCATCGACGCCGAGATTTTCAATTGCTCACGAGTTGGGAAATCTCGAATTCGTAGGAAGGTTGAATTAGCAACGTAGTCAGG
Source organism: Ischnus inquisitorius (assembly GCA_963924025.1). NCBI lineage: Eukaryota > Metazoa > Arthropoda > Insecta > Hymenoptera > Ichneumonidae > Ischnus > Ischnus inquisitorius. The sequence goes on along the minus strand of OZ001249.1, from coordinate 16,444,152 downwards.
AATCACTGGAATGAATTCAAATAGTGACGAAATGTTGAGAACAAAAATGGTAAAAGTGTTCTTGATGTGCATTTAGATTTGTAGAGGTAGATGTGGTGATGATGTTGTTCTGGATGCAGATGTGAATGTGGATGTTGATGTGGATGTGGATGTGGATATGGATGTGGATGTGGATGTGGATGTGGATGTGGATGTGGATGTGGATGTGGATGTGGATGTGGATGTGGATATGGATGTGGATGTGGATGTGGATGTGGATGTGGATGTGGATGTGGATGTGGATGTGGATGTGGATGTGGATGTGGATGTGGATGTGGATGTGGATGTGGATGTGGATGTGGATGTGGATGTGGATGTGGATGTGGATGTGGATGTGGATGTGGATGTGGATGTGGATGTGGATGTGGATGTGGATGTGGATGTGGATGTGGATGTGGATGTGGATGTGGATGTGGATGTGGATGTGGATGTGGATGTGGATGTGGATGTGGATGTGGGTGTGGATGTGGATGTGGATGTGGATGACCAATAAAATGATACACGGATCGCGTGTAATGGTAAAAGGCAGTAACATAACAATAAACCACTGTTCGTAAAAGCGACTATAAAAGATACAATATGTATTCAGGTTACGGTCGGTTTTTCTCGTGTTCACTTTTCCGTGTAAAAAGTTTCCCACACCCGGTAGGTAGGTACGTAGGATAAGCGTATAGTATGTATATGCGAAGGCAACTTCTCGAAATTCAACGATTCAATGCGACGACACAATGCATATACCTCGACGGCATAGCCTCGAGACGATGAATGGACGAACGTTTCACTGAAATATTCAAAGAGCCTCTATATCCCTGAGGTACTATATGCGTATATACGGATACATCGCGTATATAGAAGAAAGATAGGAACGAAGACAGAGCTCTGCGAAAAATTCTTCGTTTGGGTCTTCTTCGTTTCTGTGCAATACTTCCGTCGTTTTTTTTTTTTTTCTCTTTTGGTATATAAAAACGATGAATCGCGGCGCGAGAGAAAGAAAGAGCTATCGTCGGCGAAGTGCACTGTTGCCATTATTCTCGTGTATATATATGTATGTCACACCGAGAAGAGAAAATTCATCTCACTCTCTCACTCCGTCGCTCATTGTCCCAGATTATTGAAGTGACAAACGCGACCCACGCGAACAAACGACGGAGAGAAATAGTTTTCCAGCGTTAAAACGAGCGCGCGAATGACAGAAAAAAACATTGTACGCTGAGATTTTGCTCCGACGTCATGGAAATTAACATTAATTCAGGGTTACCGCAGTTATTTATCGTTAACCGGTGACAAACTCGGCAGGTTACTATTAAAAGTGCGCCCGCTGCTTGCCGCGCAACGAAAAACACTGCTAGCTTGTTTGCCCTTCTCCCGGAAAAACTGGTTAAAGCATGAAGTATACGGGGTTGTTGTAACGAGAAGAAGTATGGCTATCGTTTCCCCCCCCGAGAGATTTTTCGCTATAGCGGATTCCCGCTAACCGGCATTACAGCGTTGACCCAATTCGATGCGGTGTGAAGTACTCGACATCCGTTTCTCGGATATACATTCAGCGCTATCGGAAGAAAGAAAAGTGAGCCGACATACAAGTCGACCTCCTCCCTCGAGATTGGATCCGCTCTTCAACGTATCGCCGCGAGAAACGGCAAAACAAAACTGGAAATCTAATGGAAAGAACGAGAGAAGCTCGCGGCGCGTACCGAACGAATTACAACGGAAAGCGGATAGACGCTGTCCGCAAACACGACCGCGTACGAGGGAGAACGAACGGAGTAACAGGAGTGAGCGTTGCCGAAGAGTGAAACTGACCGAACGACTCCGACGTCCGCGAGGAATTCTTCGCCGGATACCGCAGCGAAAGTTGGTCAGCTACACCGTTGCGAGGAGCATCGCGAAGGATGAAGTAGCTTCGTTTTACTAAACGGGATAGGATACAGTCTCTTCCTCCTTTGGAATCCGTCCACGACGCTTCTCGGTACGATGCGCCCTCAAAGCACGTTCGTTTTATCCGAGCAGAAAACTCCTTTTCCTCCCCGACAGACGTACGAGGGAACGAGCAATGAAATGAAAATAAATAAAAAGAAAAGGAGGTCAACAAAAAGGAAAAAAAACCAACGCAGAGGATACACGGAGCTAAAGAACGGGAGCCGGTCTCGAGGGGGATCGAGAACGTTGAACGAGCTTAAATTAAAACGATCTAGCGTTCTGGGTATTCGAGGCATTCGCCAAATTCGTACGGTGCATGTTCAACCCGTTCCGTCGCGATGTACCACCGCTCTATCCGCAAGCTCGAGACGAATGCACTCGTCTCTCTTTCCCTCGGGCCAGTCAAACGTCTGGCCGCCGTTTCGAGACCAAGAACAATTCCTCAACGCACTGACAAAAAAAAACTGTAAATTACATTTGCACATCGCTTTCTCATTTTGTTTTTTGCGTTCTTCACAAAGGTTCTCCATGAAAAAGTCACTTAATCACTTTTGGTTTCCTCGTGGACGAACCTTTGCGAACGACCTCGAAAAGAATATGAAAAAGCGACGTGCAAATGTGATTTGCATAATTTTTTTGCAGCTTAATTCAATTTTAAATATCACTCAAAAAATGGGAATAAAAAACTTGCGTCGCCGGCGAAATATACATTTTCTTCTGAAATTAAAAAACACTCGGCTTTTCAAAATTAAAATGTTTCGATCGGTTCTTATCAAATTTTATACCGATCATCGAATAGAAGGAGTTCGCGCGCGTAGACATTTTTCCCGATTTCTGAAAAGTGACTAAAGTTATCGTGTCGTCAGACACTTTCAACAAAATTTCATAACATTTAATCGGTTGCATCGATCGTTCCCAAATTCAGTACCGATCATGCGACAGAAATAATCCATGCATCGAATTTTTAGCTCGATATTTTAAGAATGTCGTTAAGAGACATATTTCATAAATTTATTTGATAAAACACCGATGACAAAGATGAGGACTCACACAGCATGATTTGGTAATAACAAACATGGCCGTCCATAATTAACGTTACAAATAAGCGGATAAATATACTATGACAACTCATTTTGATGGATTGGACAGAAACTTATGACATATTAAAATATTTTAATGACTTTTCAACAAAAAGACAAATAATTATTTATAATTTCTGACAACTTATTAGTTATAGAGGGCAAACATGTAAAAAAAATTGTATGCACTGACAAATTATTGAGATGTGAGACTTTAATAATTGTTTATGAGTTCATGTATATATTATACCGTATTAATTTATTTATTAACAAAAAAACAAAAATCGTATTTATTGACGCTTCCTTCATCATTAACGCACAACTATTTATTTATTAACGATTAATTATTAAACTCATAAGGGATTTACTAGTAACGTTAATCACACACAAACATAATTACAATTAAACTAACAAAGATAAGATAGTAAATAAGACTGAATGAACGATTAATGAACACAATAAGAATGTGATATGAAATTATAAATGTGATCGCTGAGATCAATAAAATTCTGAGGAGGACCGTGACCAGGGTAGAGACGTTAAAATGGATGTCCCCAACAATACTAGACCGTTCGGAAACCGCAGCTAGCGAAAGGAAAATCTACATAAATCGGTCACAGCCTTTCAAAATTATTTTCAATAAGTTTGTTAATGGTGTTAAATCTAAAAAAAATCGAAGGATTTTGACAAATATTTAAACGAACTTCGAGGATCGGCCGCACTGGATGCGAATTTCATCTCGACAACAGAAGACGTTCTCAAGTTAACAGGTATTTTCAAAACGGGTTGGAATATTCTAAACACGTTTTCAATGAAACTCGAAAAAAAATATGTATACAGTAGAACCTCGATTATCCGAACCTCGATCATCCGAACCCTCAATTATCCGAACGGTGACTTTGTTTATCCGAACGCTCAATTATCCGAACGTTGGCGCCAAAGATACATTGTTGCTCGCTGTTTCCGCCGTGAGCAACAATGTATCTTTGCGAGGACCGCGCGTGTTGAAATTTTTTTTCTTCTTCTTTATTTCTTCGAGCGCTAGTCAGTCCGCTTGTGGAGATTACTCGCGCAATTTTAATATATTTTTGTGCATTCAATACATTCGAATTTCTTCAGATCTTTAAAGTATATTGAACGTTAATATATATGTCGAATTTTAATATATATCTATTGTTTTATCTGAAAAGATGTTGTTTCTGATCCCGTCCCCAAATAAAAGAAACCACGTCTTGATTATCCGAACTTTTGATTATCCGAACTAGTCTCGGTCCCAATTGGTTCGGATAATCGAGGTTCTACTGTATTAGTATTTATCAAATCGAAGTCTCCTCTACGAGAAAGCAACGATTTACGAATCGAAAAAGTCCATCAACGAAATGGTACAACGAAACAATTTGCTCATATTTATCACCCCTTTTTTTAGTGACCACTCGTTAAAAAAAACTATCACCGGTCATTGTTTCTTTTTTTTCGACCGAATCAACGTTTTTTCGATCGAAAACCGGCAGGAAACGAGCAAGCAGACGTCAATCTGATCGAAAAAAAAAAGAGAACGAAAATACAAATCTATCTGCACGACCTTTTGTCCTCTTCCATTTCACACGTTCGCGCAACGAGACACGTAACGGAGAAGAAAAAAACCGCGATGCAATACAACTTTATAGATACAACGAAAAGAAGGAATGAAACGCCCACAATTTTCTATACTGTTTCGAAGAATAAAATGTTGAATTTCCCTGCATCTGGCGGAGAAGAAATTTCCGCTACGAGAGTAGATGGTGTATACGCGAGCGTACGTTATTCCGTTATCGTGCAAACGTCGATGCGCACACGTTCTCGTAAACGTCTCGCGTACCTTTTGTAATGGAAGCGTACGACGGAGTCCACATACGCGCATATAATACATACATATCTATAGACGTTCGTATAACAAATGACATACTCGTTTGAAGCGATACATGCATCGGGAGAATTGTTCGGCGCACGTACGCGAGAGGGGGAGAGAAGAGTATTTTATGTACCGGTGTAACAAAGTGCGCGCGAGGAAAGGAGAGCGGTTACGATGAGGACGTTGGCTCGTTGCACCTTGCCGGCTCTATCTGGTAATGCGAGGTAATCCACGGTAATGCGGTATACTTACGGCAGACTTCCTGACCCACTGACTGACGCTGCTGGGCTGCTGGCTGGGCTTCTGGGCCCCACTCGACCGTAACCAGCTCCTCCGACTCTCAACCACCTCGACCGTTTCTTGTACGCTTGCGAGCAAAAGTCGAGCTTTCACGACCGACGTTCCTGACGCTTTCAAACCCGCGCTCGCTTCCGCTATCATTCCACTCGCGACGAAAAAACGAATTCACTCGATCCAACGAAACTTTCGCACTCTTCGTTTCTTCGGATTTTTCTATCGATCTTTTCCAGCCATCGAAGATCTTATCGGGGAAAAAATCGGTTATCCAGGTCGCGGGTCAAAGTTCTCGTTCGGGGTTTGCAATTATCGAATTCGCGGTATTTCACGAGAGAGTGAGAGAGACGGAATCGATAGCGAGAAAGTTGCGAATGAGGCGGGAAAACGGGCCAAGGGCCGGAGAGAAAAGAGGCGCCAATTTCCGGGCGAATCGAGCGCGATCGACGAAAGTTAACCGCGGCCAATTCTCAAGGTCGCGGACGATTCCCGGCGACCGGAAGACGGGCGCTCGTAACGCGGAAATTGAGGCGATAGATATACGCGCACATCGAGGCAATCCCGTGTATAATAACAAACTGAGAACGAAGTGGAAATTGCAGGTGCGAAGAGAGAGGGAGAGAGAAAGAGCGGGGGGGAGTAAAGAGGCGCGAAGTCGATGAGTTATCGGGTAGGGATTTCCGACCTTGACGATCGGGAGCCTCGCGCACACGTGGACGTTCGCGGCGAATGCGAACGAAGTAACTTCCAAACCACGGAATTTTTTTTTTCACTTTTTTTTCCACGATTTACGTTTTTTTTCGTTTTTTTTTTCTTTTTTAACGGGAAATCAATGCGTTCCCCGGATCGCCGTGCGTCACTGCGAGCGATCGCCGAAAGCGACGGGTGACTTTTTAATAGAGCACTTTGTTAAGTAAACGACGCGTCCGCGGTAGGTGGAGAGACGACGAGAACGTTGCCGGAGCGTGCCAGGCTCCGGAAGTGCGACGCAGGTGCGTCACGTGAGGACGAGCGAGCGACGAGTCGGTGAACGCGACATCCGGCCGACTAGGCTCTCACAATGTATTCTTCGGATCTTCCTCTATCTCTACACCCCTCTCCCACCCTCTTGTTCTTTCTCTCTCTTTCACTTCCGCTCAGAGTCCTTTTCACAGTCGGACGAAACAAATTTTTTCACTCAAACTTACATTTTTTTTCTATTTTTTTTCGTTAAACTCAATTTTCGAAGTGCAAATACGCGTCTGGCACGGATAATACACGTTCGTATTGTCGGGTCGCGTAGCGCGTGTTCGCACGCGTATTTGCGTTTGATATTGTAGAGTTTGGACAGCGTTCGAACGCGCTCGCGCGTCACAACTCGCGGCTCGCGAGGAACTGAAGGCCCGCGCGGTTACGGAGACTCGTCGGTTTCGTGCTGTCGCCCCCTTTCCACCGTCGACCAGGTTCCATCCCTTCCCGTTTTCCCGTCGGAGAGCCCCACTGCCGTAGCCCCGTCTTTCTCTCGCTCTCTTGGCTCCCCCCTTCCCTCCCCCGCGCGCACAACCCTGTAGTACGTGCGATGCGCCACCCACCCCTCCGCGCCACGGTATAACTCTCATCCGAGACTCCCAGGCCCTTATAGTCCTCGCTGGGCTATGCGCGCCTCGAAAAACCTTTGCGGACCCGTCGAGACCGTCGATGACGCTACGTTCAACCCTCCTCTCTCTCTCTCTCTAACCTTCCCCTTTCGCTTTGCGAGGCACCTGTGTATTCCGGGAGCCACGTCGATCCCCACCATCGAACAGGCTCCCCACGCATACAGACAAGCCGAGACAGACCTGACGCTCGTACCTTACCTACGTCGAGGTATACCCTACCCTATATCCCTTGTACACCCTGGCACGAACCTATGGTAATATTACAGGGCTTCTCATTCGCCGAAGGACGATAACTACCGACCGGCGGGGAGTAACGACGCGTGACTCGACGACCTACGCAAACGTCGAATCGTTTCGGATAGATCGAGAACATTTTTTTCCTTTCTCTTCTTTTTCTTTGGGAATAAAATGAATAATTTGGCTGGATTGAGGGCCGCACTTTATTCGGGGTTTTCAGTAGAAAATGAGATTAAATGAACAAGACGATTCTGTACTATGAAAAATATTTGTATTATTTGTAATGTTTGTATATTTGTTCTGTGTCGATTATTCACTTTAAGCGAAAAATAATCCTTTGAAAAGGAAAAAACAGGATTTAAAAATTATTACCTAAACATTTTTTTCCGTTTTTTTTATTACAGTATTCGTAGATTTTTTTATTTTTATTCAATTTTTTTTTTAACATAATTATTCTATTTGTCGTCGATTTTTTAAATTAATCGATTAGTATCAAACACCAATCTCAATGGCTTTATTTGAAATTATCATTTTAAATACGATAGTAAAAATATTTGTAAAAGGAATACGGTTCTGTGTCGATAATTTATATTAATAACGGAAAATAATGCTTTGAAAATGAAAAAAACAGGATTTAAAAATTACGTAAACATTTTTTTCTATTAATTTCATTGCAGTGTTTCTCAATTTTTTAATTCCAATACATTTTTCTTTCATAATATTTCTATTTGTTATAGAATTATACATCAATCAGTATCGACCACCAATTAAAAAAAACTTCATCTAAATTTCGATAATAAATAGAAGTAATATAAAAAAATATAAAACAAAAATCTAGAAATGCTGTACTGAAGTAAATAGAAAAAATTATTTCAAAAAATGTTCTAGAAATATTGCAACAAAACGAATTTGAAAAAACGTTATTCGTTGCTAACGATTTAAATTTACGTTCAATAAATCCATCTGGATTTATAGATCACAGTGCATTACGAAGATAAAGTGGCCTGGACAGTTTCTATTTCGCTTTTCACGAATGCTATAAAATATGGAAGTTTGTTTGAACCTACTATATTGTCTTCCGGCGGGGAGATGCGCCCAAATCCGATTTACCTGTAGCCGGAGGAACTCCGAATGTTTCACGGAATCCCGCGAGGTTTATTTGCACAGGACTCTCGGCGTGCATTCGGAGGGCCGAAATTTTCCAATTTCAGTTCAAGGACGATGCCGGAGAGCTCGACGAATTTTGCATAAAGCGTATTATTATTGTCCGCGAGTTTACCGCGGAATTCGAATAAACGAGCCTCGTAAATTATCGTCGATTCGAGGGCGGAGTCGCAACGAATAAAAAAAACATATACATATATACTAAGTATATACATATATCGGCGCATCGACGCATTATCCTTCTCCCTCTGGCGCTTCGGTGTCGCGCTCGGTCTCTTCTTTCTTTTCCTGTGCTCGACGCACACACACGGCGAGCACGCACACGCAAAAACATTCCGACCAGTCGCCTCTGGCTCCGGCACACCATTGTTTTTTTTTCTTTTTGTTTTTTTCCTTCAGCGACTTCTCATATGTCACCCGATACCGGCGTGCATACGATAGCACACGCTTTCGAGCGAGCTGTGCAAGTGAGACGCTTTTTTTTCTTCTGCGTTCGCGTTTAACCGAGTCCGGGAAATGAAAAGAAAAAAAAAATAAAGAAATCAAGAATTCGCTCGCGTATCCCTCGTTATATCGAGGCGAAAAGGGAGCGCCTTATCGGCAAAGCGAAGAAACGGTAGCCGAGAGAGTTCACTTCGAGACACTGGGCTCACCGCGAAAACTGCGAGTGTTGAAAGCCCCGCGGAGTTCCGAGGCAGAAGGAGAATCCGTGGAACGAATTATCGCGGAGGTGTCGAGTGAAAAGGGATTTCTTTTCACGGTGTCTTTTCTTCGGGGCTTTGACGAAACAGAGTCGGCGGAAGCGCCGCCTCACTTTTCGTCCCGAGCGCTCTGTGAAGAAGCGCCTGTGCTATGAGTTACGAGTTGTAATTCGCGCCTCTTCCTCGAGATCACATATGTAGTACCCCCCACTTCCCACAGTGTCGCCACAAAGTTTTAAAGCCTAGGGAAAAAATTTCCCTATGATACTACGCGGACTCGCACGCCGTGCGCGCGCCCGCGTCCATCTTCATTCTTTCGCTTTGTGTCGGTGTCGTCACATCTAAGCGATCAAATAAATTAAATCATGGGACGAAGAGGAAAGAAGAGGTCATCGTCAACGGATGAGGAGGACAAGGAGAACAGAATTCGACGAAAAATTCGTCGACTCGAGGAAAAATTGGACCGAAAGAAGGATGCGCGTCGTAAGTAGAGGGCTAACCTCACTTTTGTTGTCCGTGGGACGGCCGACGCGTTGGAACCCGAGTTTCGGGGTCCGAGTACTGTATCGACGGCTGTCGATTCTGCAAACGATTTTATCGTTATGCAGTGTGCGTTTGGCTCTTACCAAATCGCACACCTTCGTTTGACGAAGGAAAACAGTACGATACCACGACAGCCCGGTTATGTTAACCGCGAGGCACGTTGGCGGCTGACTGACATCGCCGGAAATCCCCGTTGCGGGAGAAAACCAAACAAATGCGAGGAACACAGAATGCTATATGGCATCTGAATCAATGGTTTGGTTACAGGTAAGCGCTCGAGGTCACGAAATCGCCGACGCGATCGCCGCGCGTCGACCCGCTCGGCAGATCGTTCGCAGTCACGAGGAAGATCACAAACTCGACGCTCACCGTACAGGAGAGAACGTTCGCGATCTCGATTTTCATCGAGGCAGTCGTCGATTCGGTCTGCATCGCATGACTCTCAGACGGAAAATCAACGAACGTCACGATCTCGTTCGAGATACTCGTCGGATCGACATACGTCGAGGTCCTCGTCGGCACATTCGCCGGGTCAACACGAATCAAGGAACTCGCCGGCGCGCTCTACGTCAAGACGCCCGTCGGTTCAGCATACACCGAGAAACTCGCCAATGCGTTCCCCGCAACGGCGTCTATCACGAGCAAGACGCTCGTCAGAACAATCACCGTCGAGGCCTTCGTCGGCGCGAGCTGCGCCAGACAACTCGATAGGCCGAGAAAAATCGCGCTCGACATCGCGTGCCCGGCTGGTGCCCGAGGAAAAAGGCAGGGCCGGGGAGGAAAAAACGATAGACGAAGAAGCCGAAAAAATACCCGAACACGAAATCGAGTTACAAGAAGAAATTCTGGGAGTCATCGGGGCACGACTCGAAGCCGATAAGAAAACCGCGGCGGCGGTACATAAAGATATAGCTCTCCGCTGGTCAGAAATTCTGAAGAAAGGTCTCCCGGAAGAAGAGGTAAAAACATTAATAGAAAAATATCCGGCGCCGGAAAATTGCGCCTTTATCGTCGTGCCGAAGCTAAACGCGGAGATCACGGCTTCCGTACAAGAGAACACGACAAAACGAGATAAACGTATTGTCGAAAAACAAGAACGGATCGCTGCATGTCTCGCGGCCATAGGCAGAGCACTTTCGATAACATTGAAAGTCGACAGCTCCGCGAAACTTGAATTAATAGAAAAATTGAGCGACGCAGGCAGATTACTCACGTCTGTACATCGAGAAGAGTCTCTTGCTCGAAAAGGGCTCATTCTTTCAACTTTGAACGCGTCGTTGAAGAGCACGCTATCTAATACAGCCGTCGATGAATGGCTGTTTGGAGCCGACTTGGAAGAAAAATTAAAGACGGCGAAGAACTTGGAACGAACATCGAAGGAATTGAAACAGCCGACGAAACTTCAGCAGCAGCAGAACAACTCGAATAAAAAACCAAAAAACGCGCGGGGCCCGCCGCGTCAAGCGATGTCGAAGTTGCCGTACAGTCAGCCGTACAATCGCCGGCCAACGTCGAGCGGGCGTCGTCAGCCATCGTCCAACAGATCGGATGCGAAGAAGACATCGTACCGCAGAGAGTCGACTCACCATTACGGGAGACGTCGTTAAACTCGTCGACAGATGTAGGTAAACCAGCGGGCCGCTTAAAATTTTTTGCCAATGCTTGGTCAAAGGTAACAAGGGATCCCGTAATTCGCAAATGGGTTCAAGGGTATGAGATACCCTTCACAGAGTATCCGAGACAAGATCGCCCTCCGGTCGAACCCATGTGGGATGCTAACGAACAAATTTTAATCGAAAACCAAATCGAAAAATTAATCTCAAAAGGCGCGATTGAGAAATGCAACGTGACAAAAGGACAATTTGTGTCAAACATCTTTTTAAGGCCAAAGCCAGATGGCACGCAACGAATGATTTTAAATCTCAAGAAACTTAACGAATTTATCGTCGCGGAGCACTTCAAAATCGAGAACTGGAAAGTCGCGAAAAGGTTAATCGGCGACGGTAATTATATGGCAACAATAGATTTGAAAGACGCATACTATCTCGTGCCGATAAAATCAAAAAGCAGAAAATTTTTGCGTTTCATGTACAAGGCCGAGCTATTCGAATTCACGTGCTTACCGTTTGGTTTAAATGTAGCACCGTGCGTATTTACCAAATTGTTAAAACCCGTAGCAGCGTATTTAAGAGAAAAGGGGCTAACATCCGTATTTTATCTTGACGATATCCTCGTTATCGATAAGTCGTACGAGGGTTGTGTAAAAAATATTCGCGAAACGATGACGCTCTTACAAGAGCTCGGATTTGTGATTAACGTCGAGAAAAGTCTTACAATCCCCACTCAGCGCTGCAAATATTTGGGACTAATTTTTGACTCCGCGAAAATGTCCATAGAGCTGCCAGAAGATAAAATTTTACGTACAGTCGAGTTAATAAGAAAGTTCAGAAAATTGGCACATTGCACTATCAGAGAATTTGCGGCTTTCGTAGGTACTCTTGTTTCCCGTTGTCCAGCGTTGAAATATGGGATGGTCTATATAAGAGGATTCGAGAAAGAGCGGGATCGCGCGCTAGAGGCGAATAATAATAATTTCGACGCAAGAATAAGTCTTACACAAGACTTTAACGAAGATTTCGCGTGGTGGGATGAAAACATTCGCACCGCGAGTGTTCCGATAGACGAAGCGCAGTTCGAACTCGAAATTTTCTCAGACGCGTCACGCACAGGATGGGGCGTATACTGTAAAGGTCGGCGTAGTCACGGATTCTGGACCGCTGAGGACTTAAAGCTTCACATAAACGTATTAGAGCTGAGAGCCGCTTTTTTCGGCCTAAAATGTTTCGCAAACGATAAAAGACGATGTAGTGTCTTGTTACGTATAGACAATACGACGGCGATCGCCTATATCAACCGAATGCGAGACAGTCGATACAAAGGACTTAGTGCTCTTACAAAAGAAATCTGGCAATGGTGTGAGCGGAGAGAAATATGGATTTCCGCCGCATATATTCGATCAAGCGAGAATGTGGAGGCTGATCATGAGTCTCGGAGATCACAATCAGAGACAGAATTTGAGATATCGGACAACGCGTTTCAAAAAATTATAAAAAACTTTGGATATCCACAAATAGATTTATTCGCGAGCAGAGCGAACGCGAAATGCCAGCAATATGTGTCTTGGCGGAGAGATCCCGAGTCGATCGGCATAGACGCATTCACCCTGAGCTGGGAAAAATGGTTTTTTTATGCGTTTCCGCCCTTCTCGGTGATTCTGAGAATGTTGAGGAAAATCGAACGCGAAGGGGCGAACGGCATAGTTGTCGTACCGTACTGGAAAACACAGCCTTGGTTCCCGATTTTTTTTATCTTTACTGGCCGATGAACCCATTGTTTTTCAACCGAATATTAATTTGTTACGCTCTTCCAGCAGGGAGGAACATCCTTTGTGGCAACGCCTTTCACTAATTGCCGCCAAATTATCGGGGAGGCGTTCATCCGGAGAGAGGTACCACTGGAATCAGTCGAGATATTAACGGCATCGTTATCAGAATCTTCGCTTCGCCAATACGAATCCGGGTTGAAAAAATGGTGGAAATTTTGCTCAATTAAGAAAATTAACCCGTTTACCGGTTCCTCAAGTGACGTGCTCGCGTTTCTTACGGAGGAATTTAAAAGGAAAGCATCGTACAGCTCGCTAAACTGTTATAGATCGGCGATCTCTCTAGTACTGGGGCCTCATTTGGGACAAAACGAAAACATTCAACGATTTTTCAGAGGCGTTGCAAAATTGAGGCCAGCGGCGCCGAAGTACGACTCGACGTGGAACCCTCAGATCGTTATAAAATATTTATCGCAGTGGTGTCCAAACGAGTCAATTAGCCTAGAATGCTTAACGTTAAAACTCGTAGCATTACTAGCACTAACGACGGGCCACCGTATGCAAACGCTGTCCCTTATCGATCCGCGTAACGTTCATAGATCCGACGAAAGTACGATCGAGATAAAAATTCCCGACAACATAAAAACGTCCGGGCCAAAGAAGAAACAACCCGTACTGAGACTTCCGTTCTTCTCGCATGACAAATCTATTTGTGTCGCGTCAACCCTATTGTCGTATATCGATAGAACGAAGGACTTACGTAAACCAGGATCGAAATTATTTATATCATTTAAGAAACCACATCAAGCAGTCGGCACTCAGACCCTTAGTCGTTGGATAAAACGAGTAATGGCCGAAAGTGGCATAGACGTTAACACTTTCTCGGCATATAGTACGCGACATGCGGCTACATCAGCAGCAAAGCGACAGGGGGTCAATATTGACTTGATACGCAAAACAGCGGGTTGGTCAAGAGACTCCGAAACCTTCGCTCGTTTTTACGACCGGAACATTCCGGCAGAAAGCGCCGGTTTCGCCGAGGCAATCTTGGATTGTTAAGAAAAGTTGACATATGTCATTATACGTGTGTTTAAATATAAGGTATCACTATTATTATAACATTATCTTGTGTGTATTATCAGTTCCTGATTTGTTGTTGTAACACCTTTTTACAAAAATTAGACAAAAGGGTTACTAAGTAATGTTGCCGTAACTAGCTTTAAACAGCTACATATGTGATCTCGAGGAAGAGGCGCGAATTACAATTAATGATTAAACGAACTTACCAAGTGAAGTTCAATCATGATTGTAAGAGCGCCTCTTCCGAAGAGATCAGTCCCTCCCTCCCAAGCATCTCGAGGGAGATTCCCGTAAAGGAAGTCACGGCAATGCTTTCAAGAATGAAGATGGACGCGGGCGCGCGCACGGCGTGCGAGTCCGCGTAGTATCATAGGGAAATTTTTTCCCTAGGCTTTAAAACTTTGTGGCGACACTGTGGGAAGTGGGGGGTACTACATATGTGATCTCTTCGGAAGAGGCGCTCTTACAATCATGATTGAACTTCACTTGGTAAGTTCGTTTAATCATTAATTATGAACTATGAACTCGGCGGGCGCACCTCTCCTTTAACTGCGGTAAATTTTATACGATTCTCATTAAGGATCTTTGATCGCGCGCTTCTCGTTACGCGAGAGCCTAAGATTTTTATAATCCACCAGTCGATGCTTCGTATTTTATGCGATAATATTGCGTAGGTTGTAGACGAGAAGTTAGAAAAATTACACTTTGCTTTACGCTGATGAAAAAAGCATTATTTGAAGACCAGGGAAATTTGCTCGACTGAAGACACTGTCTCGTTATATTTATTATAACGAGATAAGATACACAAAGAAATGGTGAGAAATACATTGGCATATCGCTTTCTCTTTTTCTTTTATCACGGTTTACTAAACTCTGTAAGAAAGTACGTTTAACAGTGACAAGTTACTTTAATTGTTTTTTTTTTCATACATATCTATAAATTTCGTTGTACTTATTTATTGAACCTACTCATTTAATAGTTCAATAGTTGTTTAATTTATTTCTTGCTACTGATTGTAGTTTTTTGTAAAGGAATTTTTTTTAATAATTGAAAATGATGCCGAAACTGAACGCTTGCATGGATTTTGACCAAATTCAATACCAATCATTGGATTATAAAAGTCTAACTTTGTACCACATTTTAGCCCGATATTTCACAAAATGTGGCAGATGGATCGCCACCAAACATTTGAAAGAAAATGCAAAACGCTGTAACAACCGAACGTCCGCATAGATTTTACCCGAATTCAATACCGATTGTTGGTTTGTAAGTTTCCAACTTTGAACCAAATTTCACCCCGATATCTCGAAAAATGCGGCAACTAAAGCACCTCCAGATATTTTTTAAAAATTCAAAATGGTGTGGAAACTGAACAATTACATAGATTTGACCAAAAATTGTACCAAAGAAGAGGAATTGACTCCTCAATATGTGGTATAAATTTCAACTTGATATCTCAAACCGTTTTCATGTTATGAGGTCAAACGAAGCGCGCACACACACACACATACGTCCAGACATTTTCTCTAAACGTGATTTTTCGACGTTTTAGCACATTCTGTACAAGTTTACATGAAAATCTCGAAAAAAAAAGTTTTTCACCAAAAAAAAGCTTCTTGAGGAAGCGAAAACAAAGCAAGATACAAAATGTTGTTCGCGTGCTGAGCATGTCTATCAACATGACTAAGTAGAAAGAATTATGCAAATTAAAAACGCACACTGGTTCATAATTTTGCTATCAACGCTGCTTATGGCTCAATTTAATTCTAAATGCACCCAACACGTCTAAATGTGACCCAAAAAGCGTCGATCAAAAAATGTTGCATCCGATGAAAAATATGACTTTTGTCCTGAATTAAAAAAAAAAAAAACTCTTGTAAAATTTGAACATTTTGATCGATTCTCGTCAAATTTCATACCGATCACCGGATTATTATATCGAATTTGTATTGATATTTTTAGTCCGATATCTCAAAAATTGCAAGAGTTATCGTGTCATCAGACGTTTTTCAAAAAAATAAAGACTTCGTAACATTCTCACGGTTTCATGGATTCGAATGTGGAAAACTCCATGCCGATCATTGGGTAGTAGAAATTCGTTCAAAATATGTTTTTCCGTTGTTTTAGAACATTCTGAACACGTTTTCACTGAAATCGCGGAAAAAAAATTCTCATGAAAACGCAACTACCTATGTGAGGAAGCAAAGTTACTTATTCGAGAGAAATCTGCGAAATAGCACGCAAGAAAAATGGTGTAACTCATTACGATAGAGAAAAAAAATTAATTTGCATCTCTTCCGAAGTTCAATTGATAAAATATGATGAACTTCAACTCGAATTCAAACTTCACGACGATATCTGCAGTGACCCTCGAGATATCGCGGTGAAACTGCAAAAAAGTTTAGTTTTCAGGAAACCGCATTTGAAGTGCTCGCTTTCGCGCATCCAGGCGTTTGCCGCTCCGCGTTTAGCACCCTTTCATCGTGGGCCAATTGCCGAACTCCACTTCACGGTGAAATATTTTCGAAAGATTGTACTAACGACATATACAAAAAAAATTGACTTTTTTTTCCAATATTTCCAACTTCTCGCGTCTCCTTCTGCTCTATTTCGTCGCAAAGTATGAGTAGTTCGAAATTTTCGGCTTCCTTGCATTCTAAAGCTGCGAGTTTTTTCCCAGCAGGCAATCAGGTCGTCTCTCGTCATTCCCTTAGCGATTATGAAATTACAGCCACGTGGTTTGCCACGAGTGTCGCTGGGAAGTGCTCTCTTCAGTCTTCGAATGACTGAATAACCATGTAGATATCCGACAGGAATTCATGCCCGAGCCTAGATACTCGAGTTGGCAATGGAATAACACTTGACGCGTGAAGAACACAACCGAGCGGCGACTGCGATTATGTTCGAAGGGTCCAAGGGCCCGGAATTCGAGACGGTTTGTCTCCGTCATCCCGGACGAGTACATATGTACAATGTATGTATCTGGAAAAGCTCAAAAGGCTATCTCTCTTTCTGTCAAGGATCGACTCCGCCGTGGATTCAAGTTGCGACCCAAAGTTCCAAGGGCGCGGAGTTCAGTCGGACGCGCCCCGGCACACTGGCGAGCGAACACAAGTGCATTGTTGAACGGGGTCGCTCGGCCAGGATGGGGAGGGGGATGGATTTTCGGTTGGAATGCGGTCGACTCTGTGTCGGCGACGACGCGGCAGTGGTGGAAACAGGTCGAGAGCTGGGAGAGAGGTTCTTCCTATGAGAGAAACCAGCGAAACGCCAATGAATAGAAAGCGAGGGAAGAAATGTCGCACTTCTGTTACTCTCTTCCCTGTTCCCGCTTCGACTTGCCGGCGTCGCTGCCTCGTCCTGGTCAACGCGGACCGAAACTATTCAGCATTGGTGCATCTTTCGCGACGCTATAGGTACTGGGGACATTAACGGCGATTAGGTCACGGATTGCTGGACCCTTTTCGTAGTCCTTTTGCGTCGTAATGCTAACTACTTGTATACATGCTAGGAGTTTGCAGAATTCGCAGACCTTGAAGTTACAGCAGTAAATAATGTTGATTACAATGTAATATTTTTTAAAAAGGGAATCTTCATCGCCACGTCTACATTCTATGCCCTTGAGACGGGACTTGGAATATTACCCCTCGCCCTCCGGCCCTTCCCCTTTCCTCTTGAGACTTAAGGCAGTCCTTGCGCATAGCGTTCATTTCGCATAAGTTTGCGAAAATTGAGAGAGAACTGTAAACACTTCTCGATCGTATAAAAATCTGAAAAAAATCATGTATGTCGAAGGTACTGAAAATATTAATATGCACTATGCGGAACCCGCGTAAAAGAAAAGTGATATTGGAACTACTATGGATGAGAGGATGGAAAATAAAAGGGGCGATTATTGAAAGGATGATGGGCGGAATATGGGATTTTGGACGGACCCATATTCGCCCCATACGCTTTCCTACAGTCCTTCCCATTCATCGCGACCCGCAGAATTTTTCGACAATCAATCTCGTAAAAGTTCCAAAAATCCATCCCGTCCTATTTCTCATAGTCTTTCCCATTCTTCGCGTGCCTGCAGAAGTTCCGAAAATCAATCCTGTACCCTTTCCCATCGTTATTTCCATTCACCGCGTACCCTCAAGATTTCTAAAAATCAATCCCTACCCCTTACCATAGTCTTTCCCATTCGTCGCGTTCCCCGAAATTTCAAAAAATCAATCCCGTACCCATTCGTGGCGTTCCATGAAATTTCAAAAAATCAATCCCGTACCCATTCGTTGCGTTCCATGAAATTTCAAAAAATCAATCCCGTACCCATTCCCATAGTCTTTCTCATCGATCGGGTACCCACCAAATATAGGTGGGTCCGTGATGAATGGGAAAGACTATGGGAATGGGTACGGGATTACTTTTTTGAAATTTCATGGGGCGCGATGAACGGCAAAGACTGCGGAAAAGCGTATAGAGCGAATATAGGTCCGTCCAAAATCCCACATCTTACCCAGTATCCTTCTCATTCTCTTTCCCATACCGTTTCCCATTTTCTCACCCATAGTAGTGCCGTGGTAGTTACCATACGATTTGTTTTTACGCGGAAAGAACTATTTCTAAAATACTTCGCTCGGAATATTTTCAACTAAGGCCCCCTCAGGGGCTTAGAATATTCCAATCTAAGGCCCAACTTAGTGATTTGGAATATTTTATCCCAGGGCCCAACTCAGGGACCTGAAATGATGCGAGTTTAATCTTCCATTAGGGACTCAGAACTTAGAATATTTCGACCTTCGAGAGGGGGGATCTCGATTTTTGCACACGGCGACGACAACGTCAGCGGCAAACCTTGCCATATACATAGAGATATACATGCATATGTGTGTTGCATGGTCTGCATACTACTATGGCGTCTACCGCAAACCGAAAGGACGACATAGAACGAGCGAGAGGGGAATTCAAGCTGATAAAACACGCGTGACGACGCTCGGTCTCGGATGCTCGTTTTACGCCCTCATATAAAAGCCTCCGAGGCAGAAACACGGAGCGCCGGAGCGCCAGTGAGAGGGATGAAAACGCTAGTGCGAGAAGATTGCCATCTGCACAAATGCCGAGCACGGGATTCATTTCGAGTCTCGGGGAATCCCCCCGATGGTGCAAGCGACAACGATGCGCGATGCTGCGGTACTGTGCACTCCACTCACGGCGCAAAACCTCCCCCTCCGGGCTGGAGAGGAACCAGAGAAGCCGCAGATGTTTATTGCGATTGCTGTCGGCGATTTAATTTCTTCTACTCGATGGGAAAAGATGAGAAACTAACTTTAGCAATACCAAGTGCCCTTCTTAATCTTTCTCGTTTTTATTTTTTCAAAATATTGAAAAAAAAATGAAGATTTATGGTTAAAATTGTTTTTTTTGGTTCGAAGTTGGGTCGAGAAAAATATCGGGAGGTACGAGGAAGAAAGGATGTATAGACGATCTCGAATGGGTCGTAGAGAGCATAGCAAATAGAACGTATCCAATTCCGGCTCACGGTTCAACGAGGCGCATTATCCTATATATACCGGAGAATCCGAGACCCATGACACGGGACCGGAGAGCAGACCAGAGCCCAAAGCAGAGGAGGAACGTTGGTTCCTCCTCGTGTTTCCGAGGACTATAGGCATACCACGGCGCTTCACGAGCACGTGCACCCTCTGGGCTATGAGCTAACCCCATTAATTAGGTCCTTCGTGGCCTCGGTGCTATGCGCCCAGAGGGTACTCCATCTTTGGCTCCACTCCCGAACATCTCAACTTTCCCTGTGTACCCACTAATCGACGTGTTTGTATTTGTGGGCATTTCGATTTAGACCGAAACGCAACGACACGAAGAAATTCCACACTTCGTTCACTTTAATTTGACTTTAATAACATTTGTTTCATTAAGACCGCGCTGAGAAAATAATTTTTTCATGGCTAACAAACGTACAGTTGGATATAGCGAAATAAATGTTTGGTTAATTTCAACGAATATTAGTTGGGCCAAATAAATTTTCTTAACTGTTAACAAATGTTGTTGAGATTTTTTTGGCCCAATTTAATATTACTTAGTTTAAAGGACATTTCTTAACATTAATTGAAGATTTATGTCGTTATTTGCGACTATACGATTGTTTATAAATACGTTTTTTTCTCAATGAAGGTAGCTAAGTAGATATTTCTTCAGATTAATGTATTATTAATGTCCTTTCGAAATTTCATTTTCAAACACAAAAAATTTACAAAGATTAACAGCTGGATTAAAATGTTTTTATTATTACTGTTATTACACAAATGTCATCCGTTTTTCGATGTTTTTCGATTTTCAGCCGCCATTTTCGTAATTCCCATGGTTCTTCAAAAATGTTCCATCTGTAGAGAAACATCTCCCGAAGAGCATTTGAAAATTGCCCAAAACTCAAATCGGCCACTCGAAATCGAGGCGACAAAAAAAAACAATGCATGTGACGCGGGCCACCTTTATCCGTTCATATCTCCCTTCAATATTCATATTTTTGAAGCTACATCCTCTGAATTTAATAGCCAAAAATTTAATAAAAACGTTATGAAAAAGAAAACGTATGTTTGTATGCCTTTTCGTTTCTTCGCAAATGCCATTTGAATTTTATCTCATTTCTGGCCCGTTTTCGCTGCCTACTCCCCTTAATTAAAACTTTTCGGCTTGACAATATCGTCGGGAATACGAGTGTAGGCGGTATCTTCGAATGAACGATTTATACTTGAGTAACAATGCGTCGCAATAGTTTGGCAGCTCGCGGGAAGTTGGGAAGAGCGGGGCAAAATGGCACAGTGGGGCAAAAGGGCACAGAAAATTGAAAGATATCGGTGGGGCACAATGGGACATTCTGAAAATATTGAAAAATTGTATTTTTACAACGTAGGTCAGAGCAAGTATTTATAATACAGCAGTTTTGAAACCATTGACAGTGTTTGAAGAAAAATCGAATTTAAGGTCAGAAGTCTAGATCGCGGCAAAGCAGGACAGTTCGAAATTATTTTAAATATGTAGTTTCCAACTTTCGGTACCTCGTAATTTTTTAAATTTTTACATTTTTCAAAGTTATAATACAATGAAGGGGTAAAAAAGGACACCGACAGGAAAACTAAGATCTGCAAGATAGAATCGCCTGATTTTTCGCTTGTATTATTCATATATGTACACATTTTTTTCTATACACATAAGAAACACACACTATGTTACTTCATAACTATTTACACAAGTCGCACGTATATTTGATTTTTTCAGTCTCGTCAACCCCAGCACAAGAGACGCGTGACCAACCTCCACACTTCTTTTTCAGTTCCGTATCATCGTGCGTCTCAAAAATGTCAAATCACTGACCAAATTGTCACTTCGACAGTAACAGTTTATTGACTGTGTAAAAACAAGGTTGTGCTGTTCAAGATGATTGGATTAACGCGCATGCGCCCAATACAATACATACAATATGCGATAAGATACATGTATGGTTCGTATCCCGCGTAAGCGCTTGAAACAAATAAACCGAGCCAATATGTCAGAGAAATTTGAGCTTGTCCCATTTTGCCCCCGGCGATATTTTTTTCCGAAACTCCAAGACTGACATTATAGTTCCAATTTTTTAGTCATTCACAGTAATTCAAAGTCATAGAAATAGTTGCGGCGGCGTTTCTCGCTTCGCTGTCCCGTTTTGTCCCGCTCTCCCCTATACGTAGCTCGGTGAGCGCTTGATGAATATACTATAGATGCAACACACTCCGCAGATATAATTAATGGCAGTATAGAGGCACGAGAGATAGAGGCGATCCGAGAGTGAAAGGGGGTGCGTGGGGCTGGGGGTGGGTACGCGCCGCGTGAGGACGACCCGGCGAGAAACGCTTGATTATCCGGGAGTTCCAATTAATTTCAACTTTAACAATCCTCCGAGCGTCCGGGGGTATCCCCTTTCGCTCACTCAATGGCGCGATCTCCGCGCAGCTTCATAAGAAATAGAAGAGTTTCGACAACGACCGAGTGTATCGAAGCGACGAGTCCGGGCGCGCGCGCGGGCGAGAGAGATACAGTTTTGTGCATGTATTCGATAAAAATTTATGGCCGAATTATCTCTCGGCTTCTCGCCGGTCCCCTCGGCCTCGAGCCACTGAAATGTGGCCGTATATTCACATCGGTACACACACAGCGCATATACATGGATGTATGTATATGCAACGCATCCGAACGAAATTATTCGAGCCGTATTAATCAAGAGGTAGCATCCGTGAAAAACGACTACGGGAACGAAGAGAGATAATTCAATGTATGAGTCGCAAGGTCTCGTTTCACGAATGATAAACGATTCCGGGTTATCTTGCTCATCTCCGATGATTCCGGGAGCGAAAACAAAGTTTTATAGATCTTTTGATACATCGTTCGAACTGCTGTATTGTAAAAAGAATTACATTTTTTTTAGGCATGGGCAGATCGAAAAAATGTAAGGCAGACTGGTAATTAAAAAATGTACTTTTTTACAGTCGAATTAAAGTGGACTATTTAATTTGAAAAGATATTTTTATAATATATTAAAATACATTATTAGAAGAGACCATTCATTATTTTTTTATTATATACATTAATTTTCCCTCATGATTTGGTTTTATTAATCAATTTTTCTAATAATTATTGATTAAAATATAATTATAATACCAGACATTTAATGTAGCGATTGGGGCTTCAAACATTTTTATATTGGTACATTAATTGAGAAATATTTTTTATATTCTTTGTTTTTAACCCGACCTAAATCACGCAATTTTTATTATATTTTTTTCACCAATGAAATGAGAAAAACTTAATGGAACTTTGTCAGGGTCAATGTCGTTCGAAATTCCCTCGTTACCGCTGTTCAAGGTGACGCCCTCCGCGTTATTCGCGCTATAGAGGAAACAACGAAAGGATCGAACTGGGTCAACCTCGTAAAATTTTTAGCGTTCTCTCTCGCGCATTCTCATTCTCTCGTTGAATTTTTTTTCCCCCTTTTTTTCGTAAATTATCCTAAAAACGCGAAATGTGTGAGGACTCTTATTTTCGAACGTGATGAAAATTCCAGAAACCCTTTTTTTCTTTTTCTCGTCTAGTAACCCGCATTTGTACTCGCACTGAAAAATACTTTTGTAAAAACTTTGAAAAATCTGATTTTTCCTACAGAACAGATCGAGTTGATCTTATAAGATAAAAACAAGTCTAATTTCTCGGAAAAAAAGTTCTTATTAAAGCAACGCGAATTTTTTTGCTCTCCAGAAGAGGAGATTCTTGAAAAAGATGAATAATTCATCGAAACAAATTTGTTGCATCTACGCCATTCGAAGCAACTGGCTGCGTCCATTTTCCGTAAACAAATTTATTCCGGTAAGACAAATCTTTTGTGTATCGCGCGGAGAAATGCGCGAGACGAAAGGGAGAGGCGAGGCAGCGAGAAAATGAATTTGCGATAATTCACGGATGAGCATCTTCACGATGCAAGGATAATATAGAAGATTTATATTGATGTATAAAGTTGATGCACGCGACGCCACAGCGTCGTTCGTTCAACGCGCAGAAATTCGACGATGCACACCGGACCGCGCGAGTCACGTATATATATGTGTGTGATGCGCGAGCGAGGCTATGCACTTTGCATTTATGTATGCTCGATGTGTGCACACGGCGTGGCAAACTCATCATACTTCACGCCCGGAGCACATCCTCCCGTTTCCCAATGTGGCAGGTTGGATGAAGCCCTCGGACTATATCCTCGTGCATGGATATAGTAAATATATGTATACGTGCGTAGATACATATATACCGTACTGGGCTACATGGAAATCTGTTACTGGGATTTAGTAGCGGTACTTCTCGCGAGAGTTAACAACGGTGAAGTTTCCTTTGGCTGAATGCATTCTCGTTATGTTAAGCACCAGCGCACATAAAGCCCGCGGATGGGTTGTTTAAACGGCCTGAACTCTTCCATGGTGTTCCATTAAAAGGTTCGCGAAAAATTTGAGATCATTTCCGGTACTTTTTTAGGATACTTTTGAGATAGTCAAGTACGTGAAAATTCTATTTATCGAATTTATTTAAAAAAAAAAATTGTATGATATCGTCCAAGTGTAAAACATGAAACACTTATGGCAAAATGGAACTTATGGAAACATATGGCGAAAACTATTGTCTTTTTAATGCAAAAAATTGCTGTAAATAATTGGCATTCCACTGCTTGAGTTATCGCGCAAACAATCTGACTTCTCAAATTTTTCAGAGAAAGAAAACGAAATTGCAAAAACTTTTCAGTGGTCTGAACATTCGAATAAAGCGAGCATATTGGAGGCGATGAAATTATCGATTTTCTAAAATAATAATAGCAAAATGTTACTAACTAATCACTCCAAATTGAATTTTTCAAGGTACGTGGTCGACTGTTTCAAAATTTTGCGAAAGTAAGGATTACACATTTGTCTAACCCTAAAAAAGTTTGATCAAAGTAGTAAGAACGTTCACAGTGATCGAACGTTTACAGTGATCGAAAATATAATCCACCATGTTACTTGATAGGGAATGCCGACAATATAGATTTGTTCAAATCATTTTTTTCCCTGATTCTGGGGGGTAAATCGTGCTGCAACTTCGGACGTGTATTCAAGACGCATTCAACAATGAATACACAACAATTCAACAATATCGTAAGAAAATCGATATCGCGCGATAACTACCGTAATGCGTCTACCGCCGTAATGCGAATAACACACCCGAAGTTGCAGCGCGATTTACCACCCAAAACCGGAGAAAAAAATTATTTTAAAAAGTCTCTATTCTCGGTATTATCGAAGTGCTTTGCTGCACTGGAGAGCTCGGAGGGCCCGGGGGTTCTGCAAAACCCCCGAGCCCTGGAGGGCTTCCCTGCACTCAGAGAGTGCTTAGAGAGCTCAAAGATTTTCACGCCTCGAGGCCTACCCCTTCGTTAAAAATATTTTAAGGTCCTTTTAGAGGGATTTCTTTAAAAATATTCCAAATCACCCTTAGAAGGACTTACAATGTTTGTCCCTCCTCTTGACCCTTACCTCTTTGATGGAAAACATTCCTTAGATTTACTTAAATTTCCACCATTTTTTTTCGGCCCTCTTCGGCCAGAAATATTCTCCCCTCTTGAGTCCCCTTTTGATTCAAAATATTTCAAGGCCCCGTTAGATCGAACTACTATCTTCTCGCTCGACCTGGAATATTCCAAGTCCCCTTTCCGGTGGGAAGGGAAGGTGGGCGGGGATAGTGGCGAATTTTTTGTATACAACGAGACATATCTATCGGTTTTGTTGGATAGCTGCGAGCGCGCGAGTCGTGCAAAGTCCTACTCTATAAAATAGACTATATACCCCTCTCTAATTATCTATATATCATATAAATATGCCGCCGCCGCCATCGTGTAGAAGAATCGAGGGACTTAGAGTACTTTTCTCGACTCCTGTATTTCCCGGAAATTACACATTTTGGATAATTTCATATAATTCTGGGAATTTCCAAGAATTCTGGGTAATTGAGGGGGACCAAAAATATTCCAAGTCCCCAAGGAGGGCACAGCGCAAAATATTCTAAGTCCCCCTTGAGGGAGTGGTGGTAAGGAGGGATTAACATCCCCTATGTTAACAATATTAAATTTGGTAAGGTTGGTTTTGTCGGAAGCCGCGAGCGCGTGCCCAGAGGGAGCCTCTAGTATCTATATATCAATAAATTTTATCACTAAAAGTTATGACTTTTATGATTTTACATGATTATGATTTTTTTTTCGCATTCATGTGATTTCTTACATACAAACCTTTTGGACCTGATCGGACGAGTAGTCCGCACACAGTCATCATCTGAACTTCGGTCTTTGCCAATTTATCATTGTCCCATCCCGAGAGTGCGCAATTCTCGTTAGGTTTTTTGTTGTTGTTCGTTTCTCCCGCACTTTTATTAAGGAGTCGACTCCCCCGGGCCGGCCCCGAGATATCGTGTTTACGAAAGCCCGCGTGCATACTTCGTTGAACACTTGAACGACAGTCAACGCGCGAGAATGCGGACGAAGTGCAAAGTGTTCGCTCCGTTAAAGCAAGTGTGTTTTGTACTTCTCCCGGGTCGCGGGAGTGAGGGTTCGGCCTCGAAAGTGCTCTTAATCTACGCTGAAGGGTTGCGTCACAGGAAACTCGTGCCGACGTATATATATCACTGCTGCGCTATTATACACAGAAAGGGCAAAACTTTGCGGGGTTAGTACTCCGGTTCTTGGGCTCGTGCCTCGTTGCGCGAGGTTACGAAGAGCCCGCGAGAGAACTGGCATCAAGCTTCTCCTGCGCGAAGAGACCTACACTATAACATTCAGCCCCTTTTTACAATCTCATTACCATACACATCCTCGCTATCCCTTCTCCTCGTGATCTCTGTCTCTCTCATTCCCTTACCTCTTAGTCTCATTATTATACGACACCCTCGGTGCAGTTAGAGTTTCGAAACTTTGGTCTTTTGTGCCCTCTAGCAGTTTCTTGAAATGATGGATATTATAATTTCAACTTGTTCCACGCGAATAGACAACTAATTGAATTAAAGCTCATTGAACTCGATCGCTGGTACACCAAGATCTTTTTTTTTCGTTGCATCAAGAACTTGCGAACTTGTGGTGAGGCGACGATTTTTGAAACATTACGAGTTATGATAAATCTGCAAACGGTGTGATACATTTTTTCCTTTTTTCTTGGCTTCGACTGTGGAAAGACCTTCGTTTATTTGGTACGTTTATTTATTTTTGATGTACGTAATTAGTTTCATAGATCATATTTTTCTTAATTACTACCTTCGCTTCCTCAGGGCGAAGAGAAACGCCCTTCTTCACTCCCTACCAATTCTCAGTTGATAATTAAAACTGTAATGGTATTTTTTTTGAGGTTGCGCGAACTACGGCGTTGAACGGAGATAAAATGCCACTGCGCTTATTAATTTGGCAGCGGCAATCTATTTCCTTTGGAGAATGATTTGTACGCGACCTGGAAAAAACAGCATTACAGTTTTTGCTACCGACCGGCATTTCACTTTACCTTAATTCGATTCAATAAAATGATGATATTCAGCATTAATTTGTAGATTATAAATACATTTAGAAAAATTATAAGCTAATTACAGGATGGAAATTATTATTATTGGTAATGAAAAAATTATATTAAACAAATCGTGGTCGTTCCAAAGCCACAACCAAGTAAAGGAAGGAAATTGAAAAGACTCGTGCGCATTGTTTCCTTATTATTCTCTGTCATTCAGAAAACTCCCTCTATGAGAAAATCGGGTAACCCGTTCTCGCTTTCGCACGAAAAAAAAAATTAATTGTTCAACATATTACCCGGCAACTTAACTTTTTTATTAATGGAAAATGATTCCTTCGTTTTTTTTAAATACATATGATTTTTTTCAGAATTCTACGGGACTTTAAAAAATTGGGTTTTTTTCTAGACAAAATGAACAGTGAAAACGTGATATCAAACAATTGAAAAAAATTCTGAAAATTTTTTCACGGATTCAGAAAAATTAACGAATCTTGTTCCTTTGAAAAAATGTAGGTTGCCAAGTAATTTTTTTAACAATTTATTTATTTGTTTGTCAACATAATTTTGGCATTATTATTATTATGCAAAATTAATCGATTCAACACCGTCTTCACTTTACTAACTTATCAACAATCTGCTTGTGAATTGGAATTCGACCCCAACATGTTAAAAATTGCCGTTGCTTGAGTGCTAACCAGATTCGGCAGATTTTCTCTAAACCACTTTTCTCGACGTTTTAGACGACTTTCCGCGTTCAAACATGGGAATCTTGCAGATAATTTTTTTTACGAAAACAAAGCTTCCTTTGTGAGGAAACAAAATCCATAATTAACGCAACTTAATGTGTAAATACAGACTGAAAATTAATATTATAATTATTATTAAATTGATCATATGCAATAAATCAAGGTCATTCCAAAGCCGCCGTCACAGAAGAGTAAAAAACGTAATAATTTTTTTTATTCTCGTAATTCTCGAAGGGCTGACAATTGATTTTTTTGAGAAACGAGAGCATTTTGGTATTCGGAACCCGAAGCTCGAAGGGGTCTCAGCGGAATAGACAGAAACGTGCCGTAGAGCAGGAAGGCTTTTGGCGCAAAGAGCGTTCGCGAGAGGTAGGGCCGGGCATCGCTGCAGCATTTGTTCCGCGTTCGCGAGGTGGTAGCGGTCCGAGACTATATATCACGACCATATTGTTATCTCATCCATATCTCTCGGTAAATTGATTCACCTTGGAGAGTAATAAATTCCACGACTCGCGCTTTCCCTGCGGAACACCGGGGTCTAAAATTTCCCTGTACTTTTCCGTATCTGGAAATTCTCTCCGGCTGAACCGAAAGACTCGCAACCTCGAGCCTCGGCCTTCGCGCAACGTCTCGCGGTGCATGCGGCGGTGAAAAAAAAATTGCAGATGAGAAAGAAACCGCCGAAGCATCTGTTTCAACGCGCCGATTAGGAAATCTGAAAGTCCGATTCGCGAAAAATGTTACCCTTTTTTTGCCTAACTAAAGTGCAACAAAAAAAACGAATGGCCGAGAAAAAATGCGCGAACTCGCGATATCGCATTATGTGTTATTAAGTGTTCGCAGATGTAATTTTCGGGCTATAGGCAACTTTTTTACGCGAAGAATCGGATTCGTTGCTCGAGGCGATGTGAAAAATGAACCTCGAAGAATCTGCGCATTGTTCGCTCCAATTTCATGCCGTTTCAGCGTATATAATAAAGCATGACCGAGCAACGTTTCGCGCTGCGATGTTCTTGAAATATGATCATCTTTTTTTCTCTTCCATTTTCGCCTTCGTTAGTGAGTGAAAAATACCGGTTTTACAATAGCAGTCGGGAATGCCGCATGCACGCACACGCGTGCACGACGATCGTGAAATTAAGCTCGTAAAAGCTGCGCGAGAAGGTCAGTCGTTCTGCGGCGGAGGACCGCAGCTCGTAACCCTCGCGACAATGGCTTGCGCCGGCAATTTTCTTAACTGGCCTCGTAAAAGTCGAGAGGATTATTTTCGCGCGGCGGCGCAGGTGAGCGCGTTCGTTCATTCATGAAATTTCGCGAGAAGAAAGACGACGACCGAGAGAAATGACGCTTCGACGGCCCGTGCCACATTGCGCGAGCATCGATCATCCCGAAAGGGATGCGGAAAGCGGCTGAGAAGGCGCTGTAAGCCAACGACGAGAGTCGGACGTAAGCTGATCGGCCTATTATCAGAACTCGCGGATAAACGAAGCGAAGAACAACCGAGCGGGTGGCACTCTGCCAGAGAACGTGCCGGTCCCGCTGCCCTCCCCGGTATTGTCGAGAGACTACGCGGCTGAAAACAGCCACGACAGAGGCACAGAGCAAGCTCAGCTCACACAAACGCGAAACGGAGACTAGAGCGAAATTTCGCGGAAAAAAGAAGAAAGAGGCTAAAAAAAAAGAGAAAATAAAATAAATTGGAGCACACGAGGGCGTCCAAGAAAAAAGAGACGAAGCTGACTTGTCGG
Organism: Ischnus inquisitorius; assembly: GCA_963924025.1. Classification (NCBI taxonomy): domain Eukaryota; kingdom Metazoa; phylum Arthropoda; class Insecta; order Hymenoptera; family Ichneumonidae; genus Ischnus; species Ischnus inquisitorius. Next base: position 16,414,599 of record OZ001249.1, on the reverse strand, counting down.
TTCTTCTCGAAGCGAATCGAGCGAAAACAGTGAATCAGACTAATTTGCCACTTTCCACGAACAAAATAAGCGGATCTATTCATAGACGACCTTCCGATTGTCTATTTTTGTCACGAGAAAGATCTATTTTCTTAATTTTTTTGCTGCTTTTTTTCTGTTTTTCATCCAATGACGAGGCATACTTGATTATGCAAAGAGATAGCGGAGACCGGGGTAAAACGGGACAGCTAAGCGAGAAACGCCGCTGCAACTATATCTATGACTTTCAATTACTGCGAATCACTGAATAATTTAATAAGGATATTTGGTAAGGTCTTGGAGCTTCGGAAAAAAATATCGTCGGGGGCAAAATGGGACAATCTCAAATTTCTCTGACATAACGGCTCGGTTTATTTGTTTCAAGAGCTTACGCGGGATGCAAATCACGAATATATTTTGCCGCAATTTGGCGCATGCGCGTTAATCCAATCGTCTTGAACAACATAATCTTGTTTTTATGGTAATCAATAAACTGTCACTGTCGAAGTGACAATTTGGTCAGTGAATAGAGGTGACATTTTCGAGACGCGCGCTGGTTCGAAACTGAAAAAGAAGCGTGGAGAGTGGTCACATCTCTTGTGCTGCGGTTGACGAGTTGGAAAAAATCAAATATACGTGCGACTTGTGTAAATAGTTATGCAGTATAATAGTGTGAGTTTCTTATGTGTATAGAAAAAAATGTGTACATATATGAATAATATAAACGAAGAAACAGGCGATTCTACCTTGCACATCTTAGTTTTTCTGTCGGCGTCCGTTTTTGCTCCTTTGAAAAATTGAAGAATTTAAAACATTGGAGGGTACCGAATACTGGAAGATACTTCTTCAAAAACTTTCGATGGTTTCAAAACTGCTATATTATAAATACTTGCTTTGACCTACGTTGTGAAAATACAATTTTTTAACATTTTCAGAACGTCCCATTCTGCCCCACTGATGCCTTTCAATTTTCTGTCCCGTTTGCTCCACTGTCCCATTTTGCCCCGCTCTCCCCTACATTAGATGCCGGAGCAAAGGATCATTCAAATGTATCGAGACTGCGCGAGATACGGCGGTGTGCATTAATTGCGCAAATATGTCGGTTGAAGCCAAATGTTCCACTGCCAATGCCAAGAGGCACATTCAACCTCGTCTCCGAGCAACAAGTTGGAATCTATTGGACGCGAGGTACTCTGCCAGCATCGCGCCAACCCCATTCTTTTCTCCCATACTCAGACGTGGCACCATCTCGATCAACTTTATGGACGATCGAATAATGCGCTCGATCAATGACGTTGTCAGCTCGAATGTAGAACGATAAGAGAGATGCACACGCCGACGACGTTTAGTAGAGCTCTTTCGAGGGTGTCAAATTTAGAACGTTTGCCAATTAAATAAAAAATCGGAAAAAAATTATCCGATTTATTTTGTATAATAACAACATTAAATTATTAAGAGATTAATTTTGGAAACTGTTCAACGATTCGGTAACACAATTTTTCTTTGCAAATATTAATTTGTTAATTCTTTTAAATACATAAAAATGTAAAAAATGTTAACATTTTTAAAACTTTGCTTTCTTGTTCCATATGTAAAAGAAAATTAACGAGTGTTTCGAGAAACACTGCGCATGGCCCTCGAGAAGTAGTTCAAAGATTTTTCTAGAACCGGGATTTTTTAGAATTCTACAAAAATGCATATCTATTCGCAACATTTGGCGAATGGGCTTTTTCTCGGAAAAAAAGTACATTACCGAATACTTGGCGAAGCAATACTTCTTCAAACTAATTTAATCACAGTTAATCACGTACAGCATTATTATTATGCAAAATCAATATTCTTACCACCTTCCATATGGTTGATTTTTGCAGATGTTTATGCAATGGGGAAATCTTCGAAATTCTCTATGATTCCCACTTTTGCCTCAGAATGTAGCCATACACCCTCTTTAATGCGATATCATGATTTCTCCTAGGAAAAAAAAAGGATTTCTAAACCCAATTTTCCTTTGGGTCAAGTCCTTTGGGTTTCTTAGCCCAAGTTGCAAAGTTAAATACGTTAAACGCTCCAGGCGGTCGAGTTGCTTGAGCCAACAGTTTAGTTACTGCACGTAGTCGGGTAATCGCTAACCGGTGAATTGGTTAGAACTGATCGATCTAACAAATTAATTGCCCTATCTAATTAAATCGCTTCGAGTGCTGGCAAATTATTTTTTCCCGTGCATGAAAGATATAGGATAGAGGGGACAAAATGGGACAATGGGGCAGAATGGAACGTTCTGAAAATGTTGGAAGTTGCATTTTTACAACGTAGGTCGAAGCAAGTATTCATAATGTAGCAGTTTCGGAATTGAGAGTGATTGAAGAAATATCGAATTTAAGCCCAGAAGCCTAGAGCCCGGCAAAATGGTACTGTTTGAAATTATTTTAAATATGTAGTTTCCAGCATTCGGTACCTCATAATTTTTTTAGATTTTTCAATTTTTCAAAGTTATAATATAACGAAGGAGCAAAAAAGGACACCGACAGAAAAACTAAGATGTGCATGTAATATGGAATCGCTCGTTTCTTCGTTTATATTATTCATATATGTACACATTTTTTTCTATACACATAAGAAACACACACTAAAACTGAGCTAAATAAACCGAGCCAATATGTCAGAGAAATTTGAGATTGTCCCGTTTCGCCCTAGCGATATTCTTTTTCGAAACCCCACGACTGACCTAGTAGTTCAAATTTTTTAATGATTCGCAAGTCATAGATATAGTAGGAGCGGCGTTTCTTGCGTCGCTGTCCCGTTTTGCCCCGTTCTCCCCAATCGATCATTGCGTCTGCAGAAAATGCATTGAAAACACTCGACTGAAACAGCTCGTCTAACAACAATTCGCCTAATATAATTCGTGTAAAAACACCTCGTCTACAACGATTCGGCTGAAACACCTCGTCTAAAAACAAGTCGTCTGGAAATAATCCTCCCAAAAGCATTCGTCTAGAAGACAATTAATCTAAATAATAATCCTTTTATAGTCGACGAACTCTATAGATATTTCCGCTATAGTTGCCAAACGCTATGAGTATGTTCGTAAATTACTGCCAGTACTGCATAAAAAGTCTCGACAAAAGGATAAAAGTTAGATCCGTTCTTTTAGACGAATTATCTTCTAGACGAACTATTTTAGATGAATTATTTCAGATGGATTGTTTTTAGAAGAATTGTTTTAGAATAATTGTTTTAGACGATTTTTTGCAAATCCGATCATTGATTTACCATTACGTTCACTATTATTTGAGTACTCCGTGCTGAAATGTCATCCACTTCATAAATAGACGTGAAATAATCCGAGAACTTCTCCGTGAAGACATAACAAATAATAGGAAACTATTTTCATAAATAGACATGAAACAACAGGAATTGGAGCGACAATCGCCGCGTCCATTGCACAGTTTGTACAAATATATTGTACGATGTACTCGAAGTAACTTTCTATTAGAGTGTTTCACCATGTAGAAGATAATCGACGTATCTTCTGGCAACACAGTCGACCGAAGACTCTTGCGACAGTGAAAGAGAATAGGTCTCGCGAGAAGATTCTCGGGCGATGGGTTACCACTAATCTGTTTGGCCAAGAGCCCGGCCTTCGCCATTGGAGCAAGACTTTTGTCGCTGTGCTCGCGTTTCCGCGATAAACGCATCTCAACTGCTGCGGCATATATCGTGGATTTTCGTTGAGTCGCATTATCCAACGAAACTCTACAACTGTATTTTATTCATGAAATTCGCGCATTCGCTCGGCGAAACGACGCAGAATGTTTTCGGACGAAATTAATCGTGCACCTGCGACACGTTATATGTGGAAAAGAGTGATATTCAGCGGACAGTGTCGAATCGTGAAGACAACAATGATCTTGAGACAATTTGCTATTTGGGATCTGGGCAGATTTTCATTTTTGTTACAGACGAACGAGCGAGTTCAAAGATACCGTTGCTACTGTTGTTTGCTTGCTATTCGTCAATTTACAGTACGAATTAAGAACTTATTTGAATTATGAGAATTTGACTCGTAACATTTTTTTAAAGCCGATTTACCTTTTTTAAGAAAGATTCTGAGAAAAAAAACGGAAAAATATCTTCACCATTTATATAGGATGCGTTAAGACCGTACATTTCGCCCACATTCGCCGTACATTAAAAAGTAATCGCCAAATTATTTCCAACCAATAATCCAACAACGTTTTTCTAGCGAGAATTCGTTTTTTTTTTGCTAAATACATATTCATTTTTAAAGAATTTTTCGTAATTTTCCATTCATTTTGTTCTAAGTAATGATCTTTAGATACGTTCACGACTTAAAAAAAAATCGATACGTTTTCCAAAAAAAATAATCATCCGATTTCTGTGAAAAAAATGTTCAGCTGCCATATAATCTTTTTGTTATCCAATTCTCTTTCGATGCAAAATGGAAACAGAACAAAAAGATTTTTTTTTTTCCATTTCAATTTAATTGGAAAATATTCGAAATTTTCTTGGAATTTCAATTTTATCTGGGAAAAAACGATACATCTTCATTAAGGTGGTAGTCTCGCTGCGTGTTGCCAAAAAGTTTGATAAACGTGAAATTGAAAGGGAATTTCGACAACTTTCTAGAAGAAATTTTTTTAAAAATCCAACCATGCAAAAGGTGCTAAGAAGATTAATTCTCCATATTAATGATTTCAAAAAGTTAGTAACAAATTAGTAAAAAAATCATTGTTTAACGAATTGTCCGGCAATGTAACTTTTTCCCTAGACGAAATTCGTTTGCTAATTTTTTTGCATACTTACGAATTTTTCGAAATCTTTTTGTGATTTTCGTAAAAAACCAAAAATTATTTTTTTTATGGATGCAAAATCATGAATTTTCGAAAATTAGAAAAAATTCGTGAGTATTCGAAAAAAACTTGGCAAATAAATTTCGACTAAAAAAAAAGGATTACCGAATAGTATAAATGCGATCAGCATCGTTATATTTATCGAATAACACAATTCTATACCCTCGACGCGCGACTTTATGTAAATTGTTAGCACAAACAACTCTGCGCTGATGTGTTCGAACAGAAAATAACGCGCTAAAACCCAAATACTAGGTCGAGCAATGCACCGAAGCCCGAATGCGTAAATACTTTGTAGTTCGGCTGTAGTAAATCGAGCAAGTCAAGCTAATGGAAGATTGTTTAGTCTGGTGGTCCAGCTTACATGGCGAGACTCGAGTGTGCTCATAATGTGCAGAGCTGAATCAGAATTCCCTTGAAATCAGACTCCACACTCGCCGTAATGATTTATAAGATTATTTTTTTCAAACACTATTTTCTACTTCTATTTCTATCTATTTTCTATTAATAGAATTATCTTTTTTGTTTCGTCAGTGTTGACCCAGTACTGGCGTGCCAATGTTAAGCCATCGTTCGAGCACAATAAAAATAAAGCATCAAAAGGAAAATTTAGTCTGCGTGTCTCTTCAATGTTTTCTTCTCATGGCGGATTACTTCATTGTTGCTTATTTATTGTGCGCTGAAAATCTCAGAATCCATTTTTCGGACATGAATTGCACATACGCTCGCTGAATGCGAGACAAATTTTATACGCATTATTCCACAAGCTAATATATTAAGCTATAAACTATAAATAAGCTCCGTTATCAATATCGCATGCTATGAAAACTTCGAAATTTATTCATAAAATCATCGAGGTCGTACTTATTTACCAACGCAACTAATTCGTTACATGTTCCTAAATCACCTTTCTTAATAAGGTATCGCAAAATATCCCGATATTTATAGTGCTGACGATTAAATATGTTTAAAATTCACTTGTACTTTTTTTTTCCTCATACTTGGATATTATTGAGGAAGCGTTTGTTCAATTCTGGGAATCAGTACATACCCAGTACGGCAGTGGATCTTAATTTTTGTCAAACAATCATTTTATTTGACACTGTTTACCAGAACTGGACCATTCTTGGTCAAGTTCTTCAACAGCACTAGGCTTGGGCCGCCGAACACGACTGGAGACAAAACGCTGTCTTAGTTCTGGGCCGTATAGACGTTTCAAGATATTTCCCACCGTTGTTAGAAAGGACATACAAAAGAGAGTTCGTTTTCGCATTTTTTACCTTTCCCATTTTTATAATTCTGAGCTATAAGCTTCCGGATTTTTTCCTGTCGTAGTTTTAAGTTGTCGGGTTTACACTTTTCGGAAATTCAAGTTTTCGATTTTCTGACCTCTCGCACGTCCATTTTGTTAATTAAAAAATCTCTCGTATTTTTATTCTTCCTGATAATACATTTCGGAATATTTGCATATCACTTACTCTCTGCTCGGAGTATTCCATCTTGGAACGATTGGTTTCTGATCGATAAGTTTGCGTGCTTCTGCAACTTTCTCAGAGTTCTAAACCTTCTGATAATTAAAATTCGATTTCCGTTGCCGTAGCTATTTTTATCGTCGGTAACGTTTTAATCGGTTTGTCAGCCTTTCTAGAATTCATTCCTTTATCTTTTGCCGATTCGGGACATTGTCTTTTATATTTTCAAAATATGAGTAACCATAATTTTCTGGTTTCTTTAAGTAGTGTATAAAGTTCGAGGATGAGGCCTGTCTGAATATTCAGCATTGGATGCTTCTATGCCGCCCCAAATAGGGCTAGCACCCAAAACTGTCCCAGTTGTGGGTCATATCAACAGCTCTGAACTTTTCCCAGTACTAGCAATCTGCACAGGCCCCATCGTTGTCAAGTTATTTATCAGTACGGGAGGGCGGGGCAAAACGGGCTAGCTAAAGAATACAGGATGTTACATCGAGGCTGATTGCATATATACATTGATATCCATCAAAAAAATGTATTCGTATCAATTTTATGAAGTTTTCGAAGAAACAGGTCTTCGGGGCAAAACGGGCTACCCTTATGTACAAAAATTCCGAAAATTTGAAAAAAATCGACAATAAGTCCATACATATTCGGAAAAATTGGCTTATCGATAATAAAATGTGAACAAGAGTTAAACCACCGGAAAAATTTGTTGAAATATTTTTTGCTTCCTCGAGAACCTTTGTTTTTGTGAAAAAATTTGTTTTTGAGATATCCATGTAAACGTGTTCATAATGTGCCAAAACGTCGAGAAATCACATTTAGGAAAAATGTCCGCCCGTGTTCTTTCCTTGCTTTCACGAAATTTGGAAAAAATCGACCACGTACTTTGAAAAATTCGATTTTGCAATAATTGGTTAATAACATTTTGCAATGAATATTATAGAAAATCGATCACTTCGTCGCCTCAAAAATTGTTGTTTTTTGTCAGATTTTTAGACAATTGAAGAGTTTTTGCAATTCCTTTTCATTTATCTGAAACTTATGTGAAGTCAGACTGTTCGCGCGATAACTACGTTAAGAACGACCCCGATTAAACATGAAACCCCATTTTGCCGCAGAACTGCATCATACGTGCCTAGTCCGATTCGTTCCAGTGCTCATTGCCGTTCACTCGAAAAATATGAAATTTTAAAAAATTGTAGGGCAGCCCATTTTACCCCGCAGCTGCATCGAATTACCATAGCCCATTTTGCCCCGGTCTCCCCTATTAGTTATAGAGCCGATAAGCGAAACGCAATCGTGAGTAGCCCAATTCACCCTAAAAACATGCTTGATGCACATATTCTCAGTTACAGAAATAAATAAGCTTGAATTCAAGACCAAATATGCTCGTAGCTGAAAATATATTCATAGACCAAGCATTCCGTTTTTTGGGTGTAATTCTCGACCGCCGTGACACCTCCGACCCTGCCCCGATATTCGAGCACGGGAAGAGTCTCTAATAAATGCATCTTTTGTTCGTAAACCTCGGTGTACCGCTCGACTATATTTTCGTTTATCGTTCGGTATTCATCCACTTTCCGAGAGCCCCACGAAAAGGCACTTTGCATCGTTAAGCGGCGAAGGGTCGTCGGGTCCGAGCCAGCGTGGCAAACGAGAAACGATAACCTATCGTCGGTCCATTTACCCACCTCCATTCTTCCTGTATGCACGTTGAGCGTGTATATAAATATATGAATGCACGCACGTGAAAAGTTTCGTGACTCACGAGCGTTCCGGAGCGTTTAATATTTCTGAAAATACCAACGGCAGAGCCGAGTCTCGCGTAAATATAAGCACAATCGAGGGTGTTCCCGAGCGCGTACGGCGACGCTATATAAACATCGTTCTATTGAGAAGAAAAGTTTTTGCATTAGCAAAGTATCCGCGATGCTCGGTCTCCAACGGGCGCGGTGCATAAACCACGCAGGTGCGAGTCAGGCATGGAGAACCACGGCATTGCGACTCGCGGCAGTTTCCTTGCATAATATAACGTTGAATATATTTTCATGTGACCCCTCCCCCTTCCCCTCCTCCGACGCCCCTGCGTTCGTACCTTGTCCCTAAAAATTTACCATCGTATAACCTCGTACCCGGTTATACCCATACAAAGAAAATTTCGCACGGCGCAAAAGTGAATACACTATAAACTTTCGAGTATAAACTGACACCATTGAAGATAACGCAAGTTATATGAGCCCTTGCCCGCGGTATATAAAGCACCGACGAGAATTCATTTTGAGATATGGCCGAAAAAATAAATAAATAAGCACCCGGTTACGCGGAAAGAAGAACATTACCTTTGGCTATAAGCGATCTTGGGGTTAGTACAACTCTAGTTACTTGGCGAGCAGACGCAGCAAGGGCAAATCGGCACGAGAGAATTACTTTTTACTTTGCAAATTCTTATAATAATCATTCAGCAAAAAAAAAAGTAAAGTTAAATTAACTCAATTTAAATTAAGCTAACTATCAGACAACCCTTACAACAAATTTACCGAGGAAATTTTTTTTCCGATAAAAAAAGTAAGTATTTTACTAATTCAGCGAATTATCCATTATTATTTATAATAATAATATAACAACAATAATAATTTTGATGTTTTACATTTTATATCAATCAAGATAATATATATGATAAGAATAAATGATAAAATTGATAAACCAAATAATTAATAATAATTAACTAATTGTTATTATTAATAATAATAGTTTCATCTACCCTTCGCCGGGCCCCGCACGGACATACGATGCACAAAATCCCTGTACTATTGCTCTCTCCCTCTAATTATTGTTCTATCCATTTGCGCCAGAAATCCTTTTGTACTTTTATTTTGATGGAAAATAAATACGAAATAATATTTTTTCGCAGAAAAGACAAAACTCCCAACTACAAAAAAAGTGAAATAACGATTAATTATTCACACGTTATAGTTGGGCTATTTCTATACTTAATGACGAAGAAATCGACTATAACATGTGAATTAATTGTTATTTCATTCTTTCCATAGTCGGAAGTTTTTAAATTGTTGTACATTTTTATTAATAAAAATAATAATTCATAAACTTCTTAAAACACTAACTTTGATAATTAATGATCAACCATCTAAGACGGAAAAAACTACGAATTTTTTTATACGTATAAAAAAAGTTCTGATAAAAAATGAACGATCCACTCGACAGTGTCGCGCATCAATAATGAATAATTCTCTTACCTCGATGGGCCTTGTCTTTTTTCCGTCGTCTGCGTCGTTTCCTCGCTTCCTCGTGGGCGACGTAGTTTGACGAGGACGTGTCGTCGTCGTGTCCCGCGGGCGCCAGTATCGCCGAAGTTTCGCGTCTCGCTACGTCCTGACGCTGCTTCAAGAGCTCGTAAACCCGCCTGAAGTAATCCCTCGCGATGTCCTTGTTCGACGGCGCGACGTCGCGAGTATCGCTCGCGACGAGGCCCGAACGAGAGTCGTCAACCTCGGCGAATCTTCGACTGTCGAAAGTCGCATCGGCATCGTCGCTCGCGACGATCCGTCGATCGAACGACGAACTCATCGACGATTCATCCGCGGGTCGCGCGCTCGCGCACGCACCGGGGTCGCGCATCGTTCTCGCGGCCTTTTGGCAATGCTCGTCGATACTCGTCGATTTCTCGCTGCCGTCGACTATCTTGAAGGTATCGCTCTTCTTGACGTTCGAGTTCGCGTTAAACTCGATCCATCGGCCTTTGGGAAAGCCGCGACCTTGCTTCGGTATCGTTTCGTAACCGATATCGGCGCTGTTTAATTCACAATACGAACCATCGTTCGGCTCTCTGTATTCGTTCACTTGAAGCTTCGATATCGTCGCGTTATCGTCGTTTCGCTTCGCATCGATTTCCAGTAGCAGATAATTTTCCTGCAGTATCGTTTCGGTCTCCGTCTCGTCGGTGTTCTCGACATTTCTCGTGTTTTCCTCGTTATTTTCGTTCATTCTCGTTCTCATCGCTGTCTCGATCTCGCGGTTATCGACGCACTTTCGTAATACACTCGGATCCACATCGTCGCCCGTGTTTACGGGGTGCACGAAAAATCGCGTGTTACGATAAGGCTCGACGCTGAACTCGCGCAATGGCGTGGAAATGATTTTTCTCGAATTCTCGTCCTCGCCCGCCAATTCCTTGCGCATACGCTCCTGGCGCCTTCTCTCTTTGTACTCGCGCCACGAGCACAGAGCCTTGGTTTGTTGATATCTCGGGCGACGCGCCGCCGACGACGCGTCCCGGTCCGAATCGACGCTCGTGTCGTCCGTTTGTCGCGTGGCCCGTCTCTCGCTCGTTCGTCGATGCAACTTTCGCTTGTCCGACCACGAGACGCTCCGACGCTTGGCTCGTCGCGGCGAGTTCGTCGATTCCGTCAATGTTTCCGGCATTATCGTGTCGCTTCGCGTTCGCCGACAGTAACTTCGATAGTTCTTCTCGCGCGCGGTAGCGTCTGCGGCGACGGGCGCCTCGCTGTAGGGCGCGCGGTTCGCGGGCGAACCACTCGGCAGGCTCAGCTTGGTTTCGAAGGTCAAACGGCTCTTGGTCTTCCACGAGTCGTGGCGCGCGCCCGAGTACGAGTAAAAGCGTTTTCTCACCTCGGCGTCGTCGGGATCTATGACTGTTTCGGGTATAACGTCGCTGCGAGTTCTTCGACAGCGATTACTCGCGTTACCACAGTTTTTCTCGTTTCTCGAAGATTCGACGATTCTCTCGTCGCGCTCGCTCGGCGAGCTCGCGATGCTCGCGGCGCTGCGCGCGCGTCTCGTCGGGTAATCCCCGCGTTTCGCCTCGCGATAATCCGAATAACGTTTTCGTATTTCCCGGATACTCGGCTCGTTGGAATAACACGTGGATCTATTCGTTTCCCGCAAATTTGACTCTTCGTTCATTTTCGTTCGTATTTTGTCCTGCAGAAAAGTTCGTATTCTATCGAGATCGTTGCGTCTCGTCGTTTGCGCGATGTTTCGCGTTTCGTCGTAACTCGCCTCCTCGTTTCGCCAGCGATACCTCAATTCTCGCAATCTCGCCTCCGGCGTTACGTACGGCAAGTCTTCCTGCCTTCGCCGCAAATAGGCTTTCACGCGTTTGCAACGATCCTCGGCGATCTCCTCGTCGGTTTTGCCGATTATCTCGTTCGAGCTCAGATCCTCGAGAATCTGTTGGCGCAAGTAATCACCGGCCGAGTAGCGTTTCTGGGTTTTTTTCGTTTCGAACGATTCGTCGCGCCTTCTCGACGCATCGACGCCGTACGAGTGTCTCTTTGTCAGTCGTTTGTTTACGCTTCTCTCGGGGCTCAACAGGCTCGTTGCGCTTCGCGATTTTCTCGGATAGCGCTGCGGCCGTGCCTTCTCGGCGAATCTCTCGCCCGCTTGGTCTTCGGCGCGACGACACTTTTCGTTCAATTTCGCGGTTATCGTGGCTCGCGCTCTCTGGGCCGTTCGTCCAGTCGTCTCGACCAATTGGCGCACGTCGCGATCGAGGAGAAACGAGGATTTGTCGTCGGCACTGTCGCGACGCGCCTTTCGGTACTTTGCCTCGTTGACTCTCAGCTTCACCGTCGGCTGCGACACCTCGCTCGACGACGAGTCCGGCGTCGAGAGATTCGACGTCTCCGCCGGCGTCGTCACTGTCGAATCGTCCACGCTGTCCATTTTTTTTTTCTTTAATTTTGCGAGTTAAGGTAGGTATCGCGCGCACAGTCTGACTTCACATAAGTTTCGGAGAAATGAGAGGGAATCGCAAAAACTTTTCAGTGACCTAAATATCTGAAAAAAATCAAGTATTTTGAAGGCGATGAAATTATCGATTTTCCATAATAATGATTTCAAAATGTCATTAACTAATCACTGCAAGATTGGATTTTTCAAAGTACAATGTCGATTGTTTCCAAATTTCACGAAAGTAAGGATTGGACATTTATCTAATTTTTTTTTTCTCTGTTTCTGAATGGTAAATCGGGCTGTAACTTCGGATGTGTATTGAAGGAGCATTAAATGATGAATACGCGAGAATTGAGAAATATCGTAAGAATATCGTAATCGCGCGACAACTACCTTAAAACGCGGCCCCAGGATTTTTCGCTCACACTACGCGCTCGCACTTCGCGATCCTCGAGACTCCGACGATTACTACGCAGCTTACATAAACACCTAGCAGACGAGATTGTAAACTTGGCAGAGCATCAACGGCGGAGACGATCGCGCGAGATTTTCACCCTCCGCTTCTACCTTTTCGTTCGCGACACAGCTTGAAATCTCGCGACTTCTCGCTTATCCCCCCCGCCCCCCGTGCGGATACCTCAAGGTATTCGAACGAAGCTCGAAGACTCCGGGGCGGATCTTTAAAAGACTCGAGGCTATCGAATTTGTCACTAAAAGCGTTGCCCGCGAGATGAGTCACTTGACGATTGGAACGCAACGCGGGCAACGTAAATACCAGGCTCGAGCCACCACCTGAGAAAAAAAATCCGTCTCTTCACATCTCCGAGGCCGGGTTCGGCACGCTCAGCCTTGCGGAAAAAAAATTACGAAAATGATGAACAATCTTTAGTCGAAATTTTTTTTATTTTGGAGTCCACGGTCGCCGGTTCGTCGTTTTCAATGAAATGCTGACGATTAAAGTTTCACGTTCAAGCGGCAGACAATACAACGATGTTCTTTATTTATTCGATTATTTTTCTCTTGTTTTCGTCATCACGGTTTTGAGGAACTTGGCGATGAACAAAACTCCCCACAATTCGAGGAACCGTCCACTGGGCATCCGAGTTTCCTTTATTTTCATACGAATCGATTTGTTTGTTTGTTTTTATTTCGCACTCGCACTGTAAAAGAGAAATGTCCAAAAATGCAAAGTACCGCCGTTGAAAGTTTTGATGCACAAACTCGTACGGTAAATTTAATGTACATTTATGATGGAAATTAAATGTAGATCACATTAAAAACTAGTCGATACTTTACTTCCAATTAATTTAAATTAATTATAAGATTTTATAAATTTATTATAATTCGTTATAAATATTGTAAAATTTTACAAATTTTATGATAAAAGTACCTTGGATTTCAATAACATGTTTTTTTTCGATAAAGATACTTTAATTCAAATAATTGACTATAATTTCACTTTTTTTATAAAAAAAAAAAAAATTATTCTTCATCACAATTTTATATTAAGTTTAGTGTACCCGTTCGTGCACGAAAACTTTAAATTTTAATCAACGATGGCACCGTGACCTTGAAAAACTATAGTATTGCGTCGACGTAATCGGCGAGGTCGTTCGCTTGGGTTTTCGTTCGGTTGATCGATCGATCGCGAGTTCGAACTGTTGTACAACGAGTAACGACGCGTCGACGCTCTCGGGCTTCTCAAAGATCCGTCTATCGACCGCACTGGGTTGCCGATGGCACTGCTGCCCGTGGTGATTCTCGAAGGTAGCCAGTCCGGCTGCTGGCGCGGCCGGAGAGAGCCAGCAAAGCGTTAGAAACATCGTAAGCGGGGCGCTCGTTACCGCGGCAGACTCTCGCGGTGACATCACACACGCCGATCCGAAAATAAATCCCGAGGGATTCGTGGGCAGGGTGCAGGAATTCCGGCACGTGGGACGCGTCACAAATATCGCCCGACCGCGGCAGCGGCAACCGCGATGCGCGCACGTTTTAGCATCGGTTCGGAGATCACTCGCGCACATCGCTAAAACGCTTTATTCACGAGACCGTCGGTTACGCCGCGCGAAAAAGACCCCGCGCGCGCTCGCGCCCTCGTGGCATTCTCGTCCTCGCAATTTCGACGATTGACGACTCTGTTGTCGGCGAAAGAAGAAACGTTTCGGTGAGAATCGAGAAACTCGAAGATGCTGACCGATTCGAGATGTTTGGTTACCCAACGTTCATTTCATTGGGGCAACTCATCGAAGCCCTTTCGGCGGCGGCATTGCAATCATTACGTTTCGTTTCCTCACCGAGGAAAATTTTCGAAAATTTTGTTTAAATCCTATTTCAGAACACTCAAAATCGACGAAAACTTCCAAAATAATGGTTTAGAGAAAAATGTACGTGTGTGTTGATATGAACGGACATTGTTAGCTCCAATTGTAACAGCGGTAAATTATTCTTAAATATGGTTTGCTATTTGAGTAATTTGACGTGAATCCATAGGGAGGAAAGAAAATCGTATGGTATTTCGAATTTTTTGAAAAATGTCTGTTTGCGTTATAGCTCACAGTATTTTTTATATATCGGGCTCAAATTTAACGAACTGGCGGAATTATGCCAAGTGAGCTTTTGGATTGAATTCGACGCAAATTCGCCAAGATATTTAATGTCATGGGATTAAAAAAAAAAATTGTTCACATTTTGCAAGTAAATCGCAATTGGTTTTGATTGAAATTATCATCAATGGGTTGTAGAATTCTAAATTGATCGAATGTAAAGTTTTCAAAAAATATTTGCGTGCGTCTTTAAAATAGTTGTAAATAAAATGAAATATAAAATTAAAAAAAACCATAAAAAAATAAAATAAGATAATTGTAAATAGAAAATAAAAATAAATGAATAAAATGGTTGTAAATAGAAATTTTTTTTTTTAAATAGTTGTAAATAAACAAGATAATATAAAAATGGTTGTAAATCATTGGCGTTCCACTGCTAGTTGTTTATTGTGATGCTTGCAAGCACTGGCATGCCAATGACTTACAGCAATTTTTTCGGCACTGGAAAGTTTTTGCCATAAGTAGTGTTTCTTGTGTTACACTAGGCCCATACCATGTAACAAATTTTTTTGAATAATTTTCGTGAATAGAATTTCAACGTGGTGTACATTTTCATTTGGAGAAAATTTTTTCGGGAAATTTCATTTCTTTTTGAAAATTTGATACTCATTTTTTGTTAAGCGTTTTTTTATCGACATTATTATTATTTACTTTTACTCTATCTTCGCGATTTCGTTTCACCGATTGAAATTCCGACGTTTAATGCATATACTATATGTAGCAATTAAGAGCTGAGCCGACTGTAGCGACGAGCGCGCCACCACGGTAAATCGACGAACCGATGTAGAGGTTGACATACATATTTGGAACATTTTATAATCGTTTGGGCCCCGTGGAATTTCTAACCCCGATATCTCGGAATCCACTGAACCAATTGAATTCTAAATAGGCTCTTTTGAAAGCTTGGCCCCAAATTAGGTTTACGATAGAAGTGGACCTCAAAATTCGATTCGTTGTGCCTTTCCTAAGATATATCGATCGAAAGTTACACTTCCGGTATTTCGGCTGGGTAACACAGTAGCGTCGCGCTTGATTCTCTCGATATTCAATCTTTGTATCTATTTCAAGTGCCACAAAGCTACATTTTATTTCGTAGCGCTCCAATATTTACTAGAATATTAGAATGGCCTTTTTTTCCGTCTACCGAGGCAGTTCTATTCCAACGACGTGTGCAGAGTCGACCGCGGTTCGTAACGTCAAAAATCGCGTCGGCTTTATTCATCACTGTGGTGAAACGGCATTCGGTTCGTTCAAGGTTGCGACCCGCTAATCACCAATTAGCCGGTCGAATCTTCTAATTACTCTCGTTCTCGACTTTGCGGCTGTATATCTATATATAGTATATATACACGTCGATTGCTGACGCGGTCAGAGCATGAAGGATCGGGATCAATCTTCGAGCAATTAGACTGTCATCGTTACTTTACGCGGAGATAATTGACGAGTAATAGCTGCCCGGCTTCGTTACCGTCGCCTATTTCATTATCTTATATTTCGTTCTATTCCCGGCTATCGTCGAATCGTTGTAGGGACGGCTCAATTGAATATACCATTTATACAGCATAGAAAACAATAATTTATTCAGCAGTCAGCGGAATTATAAACGTACAGAGCAGATATTGCAGGGAATTGACGCGTGGAATAATTAAAAATTGAACGATGCAATGCGATCTCTTGTTCTGCATTTTCATTTTTTTTTCTTGTCTTCTTTTTATTTTAAACTACGAAGGATGCTTAAACTACCGAAGCGCGTTATTCACCGATGGCGTTTATTAATCGCCTTCTAAATATCGTCACAAAACAGTGATAACAATTATTTATTTGTCCAGCAACGCATAGTTAATTCCTTCTTTCGCTTCTTTTTTTTCTCTTTTTTTTTTCTTTTAATATGTAAACATCATAAAACTTTTCTAATTCACTAAAATCTCTCTTTCGTTTTTCTTTTCTCTCTCTCTCTCTCTCTCTTTTACGTGTAAACAGCACGACGCCCCGTCGGCTCATGTGTATATATATATGCAAAAGCAATTATGCTTCGTGTTGTTTATATCATTCACCTTTTTTTTCTTCTTTGTTTATAGATGTTACCGGGTATACAAATAGTCTCACGGGTCTTTGTTTTTCACACGTTAAAAGTCAATATTTTCCCTGATACATCGTCTACATAGTTGTTGCCTTTTTTTTAGGTTTTTTAATTTTTTCTTTTCTCATTAATCAACAATTAATTTGTATAATCATTCAATCGCGTATGCAATATCGTACGAATTCATCGTAAGAAATTCTGACCCCTCGACCGGAGAACAATCATCTACTTGATATGAGATACAATTTCACTTCGTCCACTAGGCCATCGTTTTATTTATTTTTTTTTCTCTTTTTCCCTTTTCTTTTTGTTTACTTCATATATATATATATATATAGATCTACCTATCTAATATAACATTATAAAATATTGCCCGATCAACGCGAAAGTATATTATAGTATACAACATATGCGTATTGCGTTATTGAGATTATCCGTTTTAATAATACTCACACTCATCTTTAGACATTTACATTACATTAATCGACGGGGATGAGGAAACGGAAACATATATTTATATAAGACAAGACAAACGCAAATACACATTTTTCTTTCTATAAAATCGGTTGAACAACGATAAAACGAAAAAACAAGAAAAAACAATTACAGGTATCTGAAATTATAATTGCACGGGGGTTTTTTTTTTTTAAGGAAAATACTATCGCGCGTAAAACTGCCTGTTACGTGGGATTTTTATGCTACAGTTATCATACGGTCTCATGACGATTACTCATTGCTATACTACGTTTTACTTCCAGTCTAATCGGTTTTTGTTACAATTACACGATACTAACTAATCCTCGAGATTCTTAACGCCACAAGGGGGAGATAATGATGCACGTTTGTTCGAATGCGGAGCTCCGGTGCCGGTGAATGACCCTCGTCAGAAATAGAGCGAAATTTCATCGTTGCAGTCAGCTGAGAAAATCATTTTTTTTTTTTTTCAACAAATTTTCAAAATTATTGCAAACAATTTTTTGCATTATTTCATTCAATATATCAATATTATTTATGCAATACTGGGCTAATTTTTTTTATTGGATATTCACTGGCTCGTTTTCGTAATTCGATCGTTCGGAGACAAATCCATTTTTTTCAGGTCCGAAAAATCGCGAGATTCTGCGAAAAAAACACGGGTTCAGCTGGTTCTTTTTTTTTTTCGTTATCCAAGGGAACAGGGGAGCAGACAGGGTCGACGGGTCTACTACGAGGCACTACAACCTACAGTAAAATACGCAGGGCTGACGGAGATGAGGGACGTCGGATTTCGGAATCGACGTTGGAATACCTGATTTTACGGTATCGTCCTTGTCGTCTTCGGGCCCCTGCTGTTTCTGAAAAGACAAAGGACAATTTTCCACGTCAGCATTTTTATCGGAGTCGCAAATTCTTGGCGATAATTGAAACGGGCGATAGAGCGACGAGGCGAATATTTTTTCGATCGACAAACAAGTAATTACGCTAAAGTTGTGGAAATAATAGATTAAAAAAATCAATTGAATTAAAAAATAAAAAATAAAAAATCGATGAAATTGAAAAATCATCTTGAAAAAATCGATAGAATTGAAAAATGATTTAAAAAAAATCGGTTGAATAAAAAATTATTTTTGAAAAATATCGATTTATAATTTACTGGCGTTTTCAAAATAATCATTTTCTTTTTCGAATATTAAGTCCAGTTCGGTATTTTGAGTTGTTAACCGGAAAACAAGAAGAAAATAAGATTTTTTTTTTCGATAAATTGTCAGAGGCATTAAAATTTTTGAAGATTCACTGTGGCTGCCAATGAAAAAGTGAATTTGAAACAAAAATGGGCATTTAGAAAGTATTACATTTTTTCTTTTATGCAAAAAGTAAAAAAAGTTCTCTTCGGCGCGTTCTATGAGGTTCGTAAGAAATTAGTGTACAGAACAAGTCATTTTCTCTTCACAACTTGAGTAACAAATTATTTGCAGACTTGATTCAAAGATTTCTAATGTTTTTCACACGTTTTAGTAGTTTTCAAAAAGTTTTCTTCGTTTTCTTTCTATTGTCTTATATAATCATTTTTTATTTTTCAGTTAAGATTCGGCGTCAGAAAATTTGAATGGAAAAACTTGTAATTCTCACATTTTACATGTAGAAGATATTTAGTAAGTTTGGCTGTGATAAAAAAATGTTTACGCAAAGTTATTGTGTCTTCACCAGAAAAAAAAATGCACAATTAATTATTAAAAAAAATGTATAACTCAAAACTGAAATTAAGAAAATACTCAGCGCGTCCTTCGAGTGCAAATAAACATTGCTCATTGCATAAAAAAAGGATGTGCAAATTCATTTTTAATTTTTTAATTTTCTAAAAATGTCATTTTTTAAATTAATTTTCGAGTTATACATTTTTAAATAATCACCTTTTACACGAAGGAAAAAAATCTATTCGGGCCATGAAATTTGATAGATTGTATCACGAAAATTAAGAAAAAATTGAGAAAATATTTATTTTTCCGTTTTGCGACGTCGAAGAGTAATTTAGTACGTCAATTTGAACTTATTCTCCCGAGTACTTACCTTTCTCTTTCCATACATCGTATGGGACGAGAAAGTAAAAAAAAACAGATATCTCGAATATAGTCGAGACTTTGATCCGGAATAGCCCGATGCATCGCTTAAACCCCAAGTTCGATCAGTCGAACGGTGTAATTAATCAGATTCGATTAATCTACAAACCTGAGCGCGACGCGTGTCGACTTCGTAGCGCGGAGACGGCGTGGGACGCGCCGTATCCCCGATCCTCGTGAGCCTCTCGGCTGTGGGATTAATTTCCTGATTGAATTCGACGATCGATTCCGTTGCACAATCACGCTCGTCCATTTGTCCCGTTGCAGGCGGTTTTCCGGGCGCCCGACGTTTCGTCTTTGGCTTCGCGCCTTCGTCGCGACGCGTCGTATCGACGACGAGAACTTCGCCGTTCTCGTTAATCGGCGTCTTTATCACCTCGCAATCGCTGTTGAAGGTAACGGTCTTCTTGGCCTCGGCTCTCGGGCTGAGCTCGGTGAAGATCTTGAGACACGAGTCCTGGGAGCGTCGC
The DNA here is from genome assembly GCA_963924025.1 of Ischnus inquisitorius. NCBI lineage: Eukaryota > Metazoa > Arthropoda > Insecta > Hymenoptera > Ichneumonidae > Ischnus > Ischnus inquisitorius. Next base: position 16,394,770 of record OZ001249.1, on the reverse strand, counting down.
TTCGCCGCAACGGGAACTGCCTCGTAAGTTTGTCGCTGCCGCACGTACGACGAATCGTTCGTGCTTGAAGAGCCGTCTCCATTCCGGCTGGTATCGCCGTTTTGTACGACGTCGCTTCCGACATTCGATGCGCGTCCGACGTCCCTTTCGATCGAATCGAAAGCATCGACGCGCGATTCGCGAGCTTTGATTTCGTCTCGCTCGCGATCCTTTGTCTCGGCGTAGTCCTCGTTCTCGAATCTCGTCGCGCCCTTCGATTTCGCACCTTTGTCCTCCGCGTGAAACTCCGTCTCGTTTCTCGCGTCGTCGAATTTCAATCCCTCGGAGCATCTCTCGGTCGGCAATTTTTTCGCTACCGTTTGACTATAATTACTTTTAGAATGTTTAATGGTCTGGTCGCGCTGAATCTCATACAATTCGACGAAGCTCCTAACGCTACCGGGAGCTATCGCGACTTCGGCGTCGCGGGACTTTTGGTCGTTACTTATATCTACGGGTGTCATGGCGTTATTGTCATTATTATTACGTCGGATCGAAGGTTTAATCTTCCTATCTATGGCACACATATCGACGCTAGTCGCCCGTTCGTTATCCGTCGATATTCCGTTCGAATTCAACGATACGGCGCTGTCGTCGTCGCGTTTGTCGTTCTCCTTCTTCGCGCACTCCGATTTCACAATCTCGTCGTCGATCCCACGATCGTCAGTCTTTTCGCCGTCGTCATTGGCGTCGCTTCTCGTCATCGACGAGATTTCAATGTCGAGACTCTTCGCGCTCGGCCCGTTCGCGTCGTTCGACGCTACTTCGCTCGACCCCGAAATCGCTGAATCGGCCGTCGAGGTTTTTTCATCGCCACTCGACTCCGTCCCGAGGACATTGTCGATTTTGTTTCTCGCCCCCATCGTCGTCCCGTCGTTCGCCAAATTTTTCTCGATAGTCGCTCTATCGTCCGTCTCGAAGCGATTCGCGTCCCGCTTCCGAGGCTCCACCGACTTGAGCTTTATCGCGCCGAAATTGCACAGCAGCTCGCTTAGCACATCGCACTTCGCCTCGCCGGTGCTTCTTCTCGTCGTCTCTTTCTCAACGCCCGAGGCTGTGCACTCAACGACACTTGGCGACTTTCCAACGATTCTTACTCCAGTTTCGTTTCGCAGCTGTTTCGGCGACGGTACGCTCGGCGAGCCTCCCCGAACGATCGTCGCTGCGTCGCGAGACTTATCGACATCGCGAGACACGAACGTTCCTTTTTCTTCCGCGATTTCCTCGCGAATCCGCGATTCGGTGAGAATTCTCGCTCGGCTTGTCGCCGCCGGCTTCGGATGAGCGGCGATCACCGAGCAGGGAATATTTTCATTCGTTACTCGACGCGTTTCATCCTCGGCTAGCATATTCTCGAGAAAAGAATTTCGTCGCACGCTCACGGGTATCCAATTCGCGTTCCCCGTCGAGAGGCTCGTCGCGTCCGTCAAACAATGGCCCGTCTTCGACGCCAACGTAGGATCTTCATTCGTGTACTCGTCGTTCGCGATTTTCTTTGCATCGTCTTCCTTATCGCTCGTCGAGTAGCGGCGCGACCTTGGATGCTTATCGTCGAACACGTCGTCGTGACACGTATCGCGATTCAGCGCTTCGTCGACCTCGGCTTCGGGCTCCTCGTTTCTGTCGTCCTTAACTTCGGCGAACGACGAGCCTTCGGCTGTGTCGTGTTCGTCTCTCGCGGCTTCCTCGTCGGACAAGCTGTTCCAGTCCATGTCGTCGTTGTCGATGAAATCGCGAAGCGCCGAATCTATGAAGATCTTCTTCTTCTCCGTCGCGCCACGCTTCGGCGCGTCATTTTCGCTCGTTGCGCCGTCGATCGCGAAATCGTCATTTCGAATCTCGAAAGAATCGGCGCGAAACTTTCCGTTGACGAAGGCTTCTCTCGCGGTTTTTCTACCGTCGCTCTCGAATCTACTCAGATCGGCTTCCTTCCTGACGAAGCCTTCCTCGCGCGGATCGTAAGTTATCGGCAATTCGGGCATGAGCACGTCGCCGATGTTCGGAATCGGTTCGATCTCGAGATTCTCCGGGCGTCTGAAACGCGGCGAGGGCGTCGAACGCGGTGTGTGATGATTGATCGAATATTTCGATTCCGTCGATTCGATCTCGACGTGCGAATTCGCGTTATTCGCCACTCTGCCATCAATCGTCGAGTCGCTCGTAACGATATTGATGTTTCGTTGAGAAATCGAATTCGTTTCGATATCGCGAATCTCGCTGTCGAGCAGCGATGAAAACGGAACTTCGCCGAATTCGTCGGGGCACGGAAAATGCGATTTGTCGTCGTCGCCGGCGAGGCTCGCATCGGTATCGATTATTTCCGTGATGATAACCGACGTTTTTCGATTGTCATCGACGACCTCGTCGTCGATGGTGATCGACTCGACGTTACCGAGACTGTCACACGCGTCCTCGAGGTCCGGATCCGGGGTCGACGTGCTCGGCGACTCGATGACGAATCTCACTTTGGTCGCCGATCGGCGATTCGTTGCGTTCGCGTCGGGCTTGTCGAATTTGTCGAACGTGTCGTCGTCGAAGAGAAAAGTCGGACGAGCGTTCAATCTTCGGCTGCGATCGATGTAATCTTCGAACACGAAATTATTCGCGTTGTCGCAATTTTCGACGAAGTCTTTGCCGTCTATCGAAAGGCTCCAACCGCCGAGCGATCTCTCGAAGGGAACGCTCGTCGTCGTGACCCTGAAGCAAACTTCCTCCTCATAGTCCTCCTCGTCGGCCTCGTCGGCGAAGGTGTTCTCGAGAAACGACGAAATCGACTCGGGACCGGACGTTTCCGTCGTCGCTATCGAATCGTACTGGTCGTTGAGGCTCCGGTCCGACAACCCCGAATGTTCCATAACGCTCTCGAAGTCGCGAAGGGTGAAAAACAGGGGCGAATAATTCTTCGGCATCGGCGACGATCTTCCGGAACGATTTTCATTTCGATGTTCCGCATCGTTTGCGGGGAAATTATTGTGTTTTTCCTCCACATCGATTTTCAACGATTGCGGCTCCTCGTCGTTCGTTATCACCTCGGTGACGATGAAACGCGGACTCTTCTTCGCGTCTGCGAACGATTCGGACGGTGGATTCGCATTGGGAGCCGTCGCGCGTGTTTCGCGGTTCTCAATGGTCGAAATATTCGTTATCGTTGTACGCGAGTGGGTATTGTACGGGATTCGCGGTTTCCTTTCGCGCGGAACACTTTGGGGAACTGGCGGTGGCGGTGGCAGAGATCGCGGTTTACGCTCGGGCCTCGTAGCCGCAGCGCGACCAATCGATTTGTGCTCTTCCTTGATGATTCTCGGCGCTACGGCGGGCTTTGTCGGTGCAACGTTGCGCTTTCGACGACGCGGCGGTACGGGCGGTGGAGCTCTGCTCTCCACTGCAACAAAAAATACGAATCGAACTTTTAGACAAATTATTTTCCATAAAGAAACGCTGTTGTAAAGGCTTCTGATTTTATTTTTTTTTGCAACCGAGAAACAATCTCGACGTTTTTTCACTCAGCAATTGTATGGAAATGCTCACTTTTTTTCGTAAAGTATAAATTCACCGCCAACGACGAGCGTCGTTGCCACCGTACGCGAAACGCGAGAACTCGGAGGTGTTTCAAGCCACGAGGCTTGACCGTCCGCGAGCAACTGACGGTGATTCCTTAGGAATGATTTCCAATCCTTCAGCCCCTCTACCCTCATCGGCTCGCTCAATAACAAAGTCAGCTCGACGGGTCGTTCCAGGGGAACTCGTATGCGAGGAAAGCGAGCTCGAAGCTTTACGACGCTCGTCACCGACGGAGGCGAGCAATTATTGGTTAAAATTCGCCAAATCGGATTCACGCGGGCCGAACATTGTTATATCAAGTTTTTGCAGCTTAAGGAGGATGTATTACAGTTCCCGATGGGAAAAAAAAAGCTAAAAAGAAATCAAGAATCAATAGAAGGGTTTTAAGAGGATTAACTTTGCATAACGATGACGCCAAAAAATTATCAACGAATTCGGTAATCGAACTTTTTTTAACACATACGTTAATTTTTCTGAAAAACATTTTTTTCAGACTTTCGTCTAATCTGCCTTTTTTTTAAATTTATGGATGAAAAGTCAGGAATTTTGTACAAGAATTCGGAGAAACTCGGAACATTTTTTCGGGCCATTGATTCAACGTATTTTCAAATATCGAACATTTTTCTTAAAACGGGATTTTCAAAAACTAGAATGAAGTCCAAAAAAAATCATATATATTCAGAAAAATTAACAAATTAGACGCCGCTATAAAAATCGTTATTAATAGTTAAAATTTTTCAAAAACTATTTTGTCAAGAACTGTTTGAAATTATGATTTTGCAAAATGAATGTTCTTAGTACCTTCTGTCTTTTTTTTCTGATTTTTATCACGTCAAGAATACCCAGGAATTCTCTCCATCACTTTTGGCTGTGAATTTAACGTCCTCCTTAAGGCTGTTGTCGCGTCTAATAAGAATTGAAATATTCGTCGCCTTGAAAAAAAGTCGAGGACATTAAGCGGTTTTTTTTCCGCAATTCCCTTTCAATAAGCGAGTCAATAAGAATTTCGCGGAAGAAATATTAAATTGAGCGAGTACAGATCGTGAAAGACCCTTAAAAACGGGAGATCGCGAGACTTATGGTTGGCGATTAAATTAATCCACTTGCACGATGAGCGTCCTTCGGCCGAGGTAAGCGCAGTAAGAAAATTTCTCTCCGCGATTCGATTTAATAATTTCCAATAATAAGAAGGAGTGGCGGGTGGGCGGCGCGGAGACGGTTCGGGAATAAGAGTCGCCTCGCGACCCCCGGCAAGGCTTCGCTAAACGGATAAAAACAATTCGATTAGCGATCGGAAGCGTACCGGGGGCAGCTATCGGGCTCCGCTCGCGTCGCGACGCAACCGTTAATGGCTCGTAATAGAATTTCCCGTGAGAATTGCGCCGACTGTCGCAGCGGTTCTTCCGAAACTCGATAAATCGCGAAATCTCGCTGCAACTCGAATCGCGAGATCCCGAGTTTTCAAACGAATTTATCGGTTATTAATGAAGAAAAAAGTTTTTTGATCTTTCGAGTTTTTGGTCGACTATTGCACGTTGATTCCTCACCGATCGATTTTAGATGAAAACTTGACGACTCGTTCGGCTGACATCGAAATCCTCGATGCTGAGCAACATGCTCGCCGAATTCAAGGCATTGGTAGCGGTCAAGTCGGTGAGATTGTGATTGCCCATTGCGCTCGAAGCTGCGCTGCTGTACGCGCTCGACGTGTTCTGAACCGACGCGACGTCGGTGGCCCGTTGCGACAGCCACTTTGTCGTCATACTCGAAGTTTCCGCCTCCGAGGATATTTCGAACCTGAGATTACTGAAAATTACGAAAAATTGAATCGAATTAAAAATCGAGTAATTTGGAAGTTTTCGGTAGCTTCCGCGCCATCTGATGTGCAATCGTTGCAATTTCGCGAGGTTCAAGGGGAGTTCGGTAGGTCAATGTAAACCACTCACTGAAGGTAATTGCTCTCCGCCGGTTCCTGCAGCTGATGGTGCCTCGTATTTGGGTGCCTGTTGGAGGTAATCTGGGATAAAACGAGTTCCACCGTTTCCGACGAGCTCTGCAACATCTTCAGAGCTTCCTCATAACGGAGATTCAGCAGACTCTGCCCGTTGATGGCCACGATTCTGTCGCCTGCGAGTCAAACGTCGATGGTAATAAAAAAATCTCCCTGGAAATTCGGCGACGACGTACCGACGAATCGATTGGCGAGAATACGAACCTTTGTTAACGTTTCCAGCCATATCGGCCGAACCACCGACCGAGACGGCTTGAACGTAGACACCGCCGTCGTTGCCCTCGGTAACTTGCAAACCTATGCTACCCCCGTGACCTCTCTCGAGCTGTATCGTTTGAAGAATTCGCTCCTCCGCGAAGGACAATTCTTCGAGCCTCGCCGCGAGAGACGCCGACATCGTTTCGTCGTTTCCAATTCGAAAAGTCTCGTCGTCCGTCCGAATATCCGCATCTGTTGACAATAGTTGATTATAATTTTTTTTTTGTCAAGTGAAGGTGGAGTTGAGAAAAACAAAAAGAACATTTTTCATTTTTTAAATTATTGTTTATTTCATTAGCCTGAACGATTAGGAATATTTTAAGCTTTACAAAACTTTTATTTTCTTGGAAATAAGCAGGTAGCGGCGGTACACGGCCGCGCTATACGGAGGATACAGGGTCGCTGCATCGGCAACTTAAAAGCCGTTTTTCCACGATTCACCTTTTTGAACCTTGCGAAAGTTCTAACTCTTGAACGAAGGTTCAGATCGCTATGAAATCATTTTATAGAAATCATTCTTTTTTATAAAATTATTATTCCTATGTTTTTATTTTTTATTCTTTATTTTATATTTTGTTAATTTTTTTCAATAAAAAATAAATTTTATTTCAAGGAAATATATTTCCAATAGGTAATTTATTCATTAATTGATTCCGAGATGATACGGAAAGTTAATTTTTAGTGTATCAGCATTTTTGCATATCGTTTATTGATAATTTTTTATTTGTGTCAAAACCATATTCATTCCATCATTGAAAAAACCATTTATGTGCAATACTCACTCAGGACATATGCTTCGGGCATCGGAGACTCCGTCGATTGTGCCGAGGCCGATTGGATCGACGATGCGGTATCGGACTTGAGCGAGAGAGATTCGAGATCGTCGGCAAGACTGGAATCCCTTTGAACGAGACTGCTGTAAATCGCGCGCGTTCCCATTTTCACCCCGAGTCTCCGCGGTAAGCTGGGCGTTCGAAATCCCGTGCTCTGTCGTGGAGTACCGTAATTCGGTAAGCTCGACGTTTTCACCTAAAAATAATTTAAAAAATGCGACGTAAGAAAAAGAAATCCTCAGAATCTGCGTGGATCGATAAAAAAAAAAAAAACACGCAACGAACCTTGTGAAGACTTTTCTTCGAATTAGCCAAATCCCAAACCTCATCGGGCACAGGATACTCGCTGTTCTTCTTGCCCTGTCCCGTTTTATTGATCGCCGCGTACAATTCTTCCGGATGTTTAAGCTCGCCGTTCAATCGATCAATGTCGCTCGAGGACATTGGCTTCGGTATCGAGTAGAGCGATTCCTTTTCACTCGGCAAACCAATGCCCGGATAACTGTAGAGTTTGTCATTCTCGGCTATTCTCTGCTGTTGCGATATCTCGACGCTCGTGATGTGGCCATTTCGACTGGTTAATGCTCTGTCCGATTCGTCTTCGGTATCGCGCGACGCACCTTCCGGTTCCAGGCGCGCGTTGACCTGAGCATAGAGCGCGTCCTCCTCGGGAGTGTAACAAACGGGCTCGGTATCCGTTTCGTCGCTCTTCGGTGGCGGGTGAATGATCTTCTGCGGATTCTCATTCTCCTTGTTTTGATATTCCTCGAGTTGCATCGGGTACTTCGATTTCGGTGGACTTTTGTTCGTTATTTTCAACTTGACGACGTCGGGCTTCAGCTTGATGGGCGATGGATTCGCGTCAACGATCAAGGGTACACCAAAGTCTGTAAGGAGAACGAGAAAAATGCATTTTCATGGAGCTACGTCGATGCGACGAGGAATCCGCAAGTTTTATCCACGAAGAATACGAACCTTTCGCAAGACCTTGAAGCGACGTTAGCTCCGATCGTAACTTCAGGAAGAATTGATGATGCAGCGACGTTAGCTTGAAAGCGTAGAAACTCCTGCAACAAAGTTCCAACATTGAAAGCCACTAGTGGTAGAAGAACGTTTAGTTCTATGTACGCCTTGTTGGACGTTTTCATGCCCTAGCACTATGGCCCTACCCTATAATCTTTGCAAACGTCAGAAAATATTGTCCAGCACTTGTGGGTCTCAATTTCATTCAAACTTCAAGTTATTACTTTCACATTCCTCTCGTTTTTCACTCGAATCTCGCAAATTCTGCCACATGCTTAACAGCCCGATAACAGGTTTCCCTTTTTGTCTACTAACTACTTTTGATTCCACACAAGAAACACTTCTATATGGCAAAAACTTTTCAATGCAACAAAATGGCTGTAAATAATTGGCGTTCCACTGCTAGCGGTTTATCGTGATGGTTGTTTGCTTTTTCAGTAGCGATTCCTTTATTTTGAAAATCTGCAGAAATAATAAAGAAGGTAGTTTTTTTGGTAGGCGGTCTTATTTATAAAGCCAGCCGGACGAAAGGTAGTTGTTATTCGACAGCGGTGGCCGGATTAGAAAAATCACGAGAAGAAACAAAGGTAGTTGTTTTTTGGCAGCAGTGGTTGCAATGTTGCAATGGAACCGAAGATGCTTCACGGTATTTTTACGGCATTTCAGACGGCTAAAAGCGGCCTGTAGTTGAATGGTTGCAAAGGAGCTGCTGATATGGTTGCTAACCCCGGCAGGGTAGCAGTTAAAGGGTTAAACTCTTCGTTTTCACATTCCCTACGCTTGCCACACCGTATTCTTGCCTATCATAGAAAACCACTATTTTTCAGATTGATAGCGAACCGCTAATCGAACTTACTTCTTGTGATCCATTCGTAGCTTGAACTTGCAACGTTTTCCATTGAATCTCGTGTACACGACGAGAGAATTTTTGCTGTAGCTCAGCGTCTGAATGTCCCGCCACTGTAGCCGCGCTAATTCGGTTCTGTCTCTCGGTCGGCCGCCCCTCTCGAAGAGCTTCAAGCCCTGAGCGTGTATGGCCAGCCACACGTTGCTCTCGGACTTTTTCGATCTATTGAGTTTGTTGTTGTTGCTGCTGTTGCTGTTATTGTTCGCTTCCACAAGATTGATGGCCGAGGGTGTCGCGGGCACGGCGTAGACATCGTCGTTCATGCCCGACCCCTTCGACAACACGTGTCTCTTCTGTTCGTCGTTGTAAACGGCGCGCTGAACGTTATCGCAGGAGTTGACACGATTGAATTCGATCTTGCCGTATATCGGACAGTCCGAGGTCGCGTCGACTTGATAGATATTTTCCGTGCACGCGTACAAAGCCTCGCTATTCGCGGAGGGCGAGAGACTCGCGTTGCACTTCTTCAGTCGGGCTATTATCTTCTCGAGCTCTTTGTTGTCGACCGTTGCGATGTAATAGTGAGAGCCGTAATCGTGAAGCGCCTGGGCATGGGTGATGAACATCTCCTCGGCGTTATTAGCATCCAATCCTCGACGGTCGCGATGCGCCTGATGAAGCTGCGCCCGGAGGGCTTCCGCACCGCCGGATAGTTGGGATTGCTGCAGATGCAAATCGGGATTCAGAATCAGTGACTCTGGTATGTAGTGTTCCAGAAGGAAATAATCACCGCGTCCGTGCTCCTTCGGGAAAAAAGAAAAAACCGAAAAGATTAATTTTCACCAAAAATTCGACGAAACTGCATTGCTACGAGTTGTTACCGAGTTCACGTCTACATGAAAAGACGACTTTTATATTCGACGCGATCTTGTTATAATACGAATTTAAAAGTTTCGAATTAAACGTATTTCCATAGTACGTTGAGTGGATCTTCAAAGTCCTGACTATAGTAATGAACTCGTTGAACACCTCAAGCCATATTAGGAGCCTGTTTTCAATTTCCATTAGTCACTTACGTTCACGCTGTAGTTTCCAAACTCCGCCTGTAACGCGAGACCTGTTAAATTAACCAGTTGGGCCAAAGGGCACACTAACTGTTGCTCCAATATACATCGTCGTATTTGAAGATACAGGAGGTGCTTCGAGATCCAGCTCCTGAGTGAACAGAGCAAGATATTAGAGTTTGAAATGTTTCCAGCGCGAGTAGTAAAATTATTGCTACCTTTTTTTTTTACAGAAATTTTAGATACAAGCGGTGCCCAAATTTCTGAAATTCCCATAAAATCCCAAAAGTTCCGCAATTTCCGGGAATTTCTCAGAATTACCGAAAATTACAGGAATCGAGAAAAATATTCCAAGTCCCTCGAATTTTGTACACGGCGGCGGCGGCGGCGGCGATTTCTCTCTATATATATAAAAAGATTACGCCGCTGTCGCCGCCACCGCCGCCGCCGCCGTGTACAAGAATCGAGGCCCCTCCCCTCCCCTCCCCTCCCCTTCCCCCTCTCCCTATCCGCCCCTCCCTCCCCTCCCCTCTCCATTGGAGGGGCCCAAGCGAAAATATTCTAAGTCCCTAAGGGAGCCTCGGCCCGAAATATTCTAAGTCCCTAAGGGGGCCTCGGGCCGAAATATTCTAAGTCCCTATTATATATTATTTATCACATATTAAAGACTTAAAATATTTTCCCAGAGGGAGGGGGAGGGGGGGGGGGGGGGGAGGGATAAGCAGAAATGTTCTAATATCTCAATTTTTGTACACGGCGGTGGTGGTGAGATATCTATATCACCTATAAATATATATATTCGAAAAAATATTCTAAAGGGGCTTAGGCTTTAGGGACTTAGAATATCTCTGGCCAAGGCCCCTCTAAAGACTTAGAATATTTTCCCGGCGGTTGGGAGGGGGGGGGGGGGGGGGGCAAGCAGAAATGTTCTAATTTCTCAATTTTTGTACACGGCGGCGGTGGTGAGATATCTATATCACATAGAGAGATATTTCAGTCGATTTCAACCCATAGTCGCGAGCGCGCGTAGCGCGCGAGCCCGCAGGTCCGCTAGTATTTATATAATATAGAGAGATATATCTGTAAGTACCTTATTCCTCGAAGTGACGGTAGAAAGAATCGAAATCTCAAGTACAGCATAAAACTTGTAGGCAGTCCCAGGGTTCCTTTACTTTTGCCGGTGTTCAACCAACCCGGCGGAGAGACCTTATTCAGTTTTGTCTCCGGCGGCAGCATTGCAAAATCTCCAGCGAGCAACGCAGCCAATCCCAGCGTAAAGTTTTCATCGAGACCCTCGGCTTGTACAATGGCCTGAAACAGAGTGTTTTTCCTCGTTCACGAATCTCCCTCGCTTTGATTTATTTATCGTAGAAAACATAGAGCATTGTTGAAAGCCATTGAAACGCAGCGTTACCTCGACAATCGCTCGCATTGTACGGAAAATCATACATAAAATCGTACGCGTCTGCTATGCTTTACTCTGTAGACATGTACGAACAGCGCAATCAACGCTCTATCAGTTTTATACCATACGAAAGACTTGTTATTCTCCAAATACAAATTGTTTCTGCCCGAATTATTATCGATTTTTATTACAATACTGAAATTTAATCATACATAGTTCCCATTGTAAAAATTTAAATCGACTCAATTTTGAGAAACATTTTTTATTGAAATTGACTTTATTGCATACTTCCTCGATTTGTGTAATATCGAGGTCGAATCAGAATTGAAATTCGACGTATTCGGGTCATGTTCAATGTTTAACGATGTTGATTAAATCGAACATAGGTATACGTGTAGAACAACGTTCCTGTACGCGTGTACACGAACGAACGTTGACTCGATCGTTGACTCGACCTTGTCCAACTACCTCCTCAGTTTGCGTGCATCTCGCATACTTGTAGAGCGGTCTCGGTTTAGACTAGAGACGAGTTTAGTCACGCGCCGAACATCGTAAACGATGCACGTGAGAATAATCAATTATTCCGACGTTTTTAATAAAAAGTAGTTTTTTTTTTACGAAAAATTGTTATGTAGATTAAAAAAACATTGTCTCCTATATTTACTTGGAACCAGCTAAAAATCTAACCATGTTAATGTTTTACAAATTTGTAGATAGATTTATATGTAGAGAATCCGTACGCGACAACTTTTGAGCGTATTAGGATTTAATATAGCGTATGACATCGTGAGATATTGAGGATCTACTCGGCTAGCTTGACTTATACTTCACGAAAGTTCAATTTCTCGTCTCACGATGTCATCGTTTTCCCTACCAAGAGTTTCGCAATATAATACGGAAAAGTTTGAATAATATTTAGAAGTTTTTAATGAGGGCTCTCTTATCGGATCGAACTTCTAGTGGATCTTCCGCGGAGGGAAATGTCTTAAAAACTCGAACTTTCAATTTCTGTCGCGCGATCAGCGCCTTATCATTATTATTCTCTCGTTGCGACGGTATTGGCACAGAAGGCGAAGGAGAATGGAACGCGAAATTGGTGTGGCCTTCAAAATTCTTTATATAGATCCACGCGACGCGATTATCAGGCTTTTGTCTCGTCGATAATGCAATCCGACTGGCAGGTTTACAGATACGACTATTGCGGTTCACAGATATGACGTATAGATTCTCGACGCAGACCGGTTTTGGCGCGCAGCCAGCCGGGTTTCTCACGGGGTACGTCGTGGAATTTGTTGGATCGTAAACAAGACTGCTCCTTGGCATTCAGAGTGCGCTATAGAGAATCTCGCGAAAGAAGCCGTTGAATCTATAAAACGTGGCTTTGCGGACCTATCGAATAAATCCCGCTCCGGAACTTCGGAGTGCGGCCCTTTTGAAATGAACATTTTTTTTTTCACCCCCCCACTTAATTGCATGATAGATCGGAGGCGCTTATCGTAAACGAACACTCCGTCGTCCTGAATTCGAGATGTCTTCCGAAACGAATTACGCGCTTGATTGAGTTTCATCATCTCATTTACTATCTCGGGCACGACTGAGCTTGATCGATTTATTGACTCTTCAAGCTCCGACAATTGAAACTTATCTATCACGGTCAGGGCATTTCCACAATGAATTCTGCTCAAGCAATGGGTTGCATAATGACGCGAACTTATCGATTGAAGTTTTGTTTAAGCATAAAAAAAATCTCACCTGGAATAATTCGCCGGCGGTGATCTTTTGAGGATCGCAAGTCACCTCTATACGTTGTCCGGTAAGTAATATCACGACTATGCGCCCACTGCTGTTCGCCTGCAACAACAGTACAAAGATGTTAGGGAATCCTCAGTAGTTTCAGTATCCTGCCATAATTTATGACTCATCGTAACAATGTCTATATAATGTATAATGTACTAATGGACAATATCGAAGAGAACGATCAGAAATGAGATTCGAACCCACGCTCACAAAGTTATGAAAATTTATGCGGTAAACGCAGCGTTTTTGACTGTCGCGACTCCACTTAATGTTTATAAGTAAGAACAATGTCATTGTATTAGGACTTTCAAGCGAACACTTATGAAATACTTAATGAATATTTAAGAGGTTCATACACATAATCCGGTATGGTCTAGTGGCTAGGATATCTGGCTTTCACCCAGGAGGCTCGGGTTCGATTCCCGGTACCGGAATTTTTTTTTCTCGCAAAAACAGTACAATTTAGTTATTTTATTAATTATCCGGTTGATTACTTGAATAATTATGTAAAGAGATGATAAAGTAATGTAAAAACAACAATATTGCAATAACATGCTACCGTGTGTTCATACTGGAGTAAGATTCATGTCCCTATTGCTGATCGTGACCTGGTTATTGATCGCGGTGTTTATACTGGTGTATACTTCATACAATACAATATAGCTTCTAATCAGGTGTTTTTACGAAACCGTCATTCAAATATGAACCTTCATCGTTCGATCTAATTAAATATTTGGCAAGCGTAAAACAACACGGCGAAAACTTTTTTTTAGCCTTTGGACCATTCTGAAATGTGGTTTATTGATACTTAAATCAACTATTTGTAATACGGTTGGTCGAACAATATTGTTACAGGGATATTGCAACTACTAGAACATTCCGGAATATGGTCTGTATTTACATAGTTAGCTATTGGAAGTGGTCTCTGTAAAACAGTTATCTTTTAGCTAGTAATAACTCAGAAGCCTCTGTTAACCTTGCGACTGACTATTGTTAAATTTTATAAAAATTATGATTGACAATTTTATTGTTCTACATAATTTCACTGAAATATCTAAGTAAGTATCCGGGACACATGATCCGGTATGGTCTAGTGGCTAGGATATCTGGCTTTCACCCAGGAGGCTCGGGTTCGATTCCCGGTACCGGAATATTTTTGCAGATGCACAACATAAAATCGATATTTTACTTCAAAGGTTTCAACTTTTTGATGATACAGGTCACACGTCAGGACATTCACGTCATATAGAGGAGAAATGTAAGAAAATGTTAATATATCCAACTAGATAGTTTGTTTTCTATGTATAACAACGCTATTTATAGCTGCAACATTAAGCACTCAGCCATCCCAGAATCCATGTAATCGATGACATCCGGTAAGGTTTAAAATCTGTTTTCATTGCAGATCACAATTTCTGTACGTATCCAACTTATGGCATATTTACAGTTTTCTTACAATATTTCTCATGTGTGTTTTCGGACACTATAATTATGTATAGTTTGTTCGCTAACGTCAGTCTTTCTTTTTTTTTGCGAATGAATGTTTGTCATACACGGTGACATTCCTTCGTTGATGTTTTTCTGTTCGTCAAGATGGTTGTTGTCCATACTGCCGCACTTTGTGCAAACGCTGTGGAGTATCTGCTTGCACTACTATTCCAGGACTCCCATTTTCTGGAGTATCAATTCCGCGCTCCTCCTCTCCTCATTGTTTAGTGTTTCTTCAAACGTTCCGATTGCGATTACTCCCAGCTCTACCAGGCAGCGATACATACTTCATAACACGGCGACTAGGTTGGTGTTTCTTCGAATTGTTCTAAAGTTTTCTGTGGTCTGTTCTTTCATTGAGTTTATTCCACATCACGCCCTCTCAATCCGTTCTTGCACCTTGATATTTTGCAAATGCGATCCTGCAATCTCGGGGACGAACACTTGACTCGCGTCGTTTAGGATGATGAGTACCTCCGGTTTGATATGGGTCATCTCTGCGACCGTCATAACCGGTACGACTTCTCCGTTTTTCACAGTCCTGTTTCCTCAGCTGTAATCCACGACCATTGTATGTCTCGCGAATTGACACTCCTTGCGGAGAACTGGCGGGACCGTGCTCTTGACGATTGCACGTAATATCTTCGCAACTATGATATCGTGACTTGTGTTGTATTCGGGTGTTGCGCACGCTATCGCCGCGTGGCATGCTGTCTGCTATTTATTACACCCTCTTGTGCACATTCTCCTTTCTGTCAGGATGGTACTAAAAAACCGTAGTTGTTCTTCGGCTGCTGCGTACAACATCGAGATGCGCCAATCGTTTATGTACAGGGGCGTGTATGCTGGGAACATTACGAGCCTCCGCTTCTACGCCACCGGTCTTTCGTATGCCATGTCCCGACCTCACTCTGCCATTCACTTTTCCTGTTGCCCTTTCTTTGCTTCTTGCACCAGCGTCTTTTTGTAATTTCCTGCATCTGTCATTTCCCTTCATCATTCCTGGTCGATTCAGAGATCATTGACAACGACTTCTGCGTCAGTTTTCGGATTCTTCCCCCCCGTTCTTCTGCCTCTAACACTGCGTATCTAGACTGGTCGGGTATCTAGAGGCCAGCGTGTTTCTCCAAGTATGCGCCTTTGCAGATGTAACACCACCTCCTCCTCCTCCTCCGAGCTGAGACCGAGGCCTCCCACGTTTCGATCAAGGTAAACGCGTCGGTACGATGTAGAATAGATTTTCAGTGATTGTATAATGAAAAGTTTACATATTACTTTGTCCATTCCCCGGCTGTTTTTCAGTACTGACGACTTTTTTTGTTCTGTGAACATATTACCTAGTACGTACGTAGCTACTGTTCTTGTCGTTGTGTTGCTTATCTATTTTTTCTTTCGAATTCACCGTAATTTCTTTTTTCGTGACGGATTTGATGTTAACTAGCACGACAGGGGCGCGCCGCGCGCGCCCATAACCTCCTGTCGAATCTCGACCTATCACGGCACGAATAAAGCGACAACAATACATATCTCCAATTTCGATACTTTCGAGATAAAATATCGTTACTCACCAACTTTTTAAGAGAGCGACTTCCATATTCAATTCTCGTTGC